>CANSNZ010000206.1:765000-1208759 GCA_947646795.1 Beta lomatogona
AAAAAGGAGCATATTATGTTCATGATCAAGCTTGTTTATGAATTGAACATTAAAATATATTCAAGTTTAGTTAATTTATTAAATAAACGAGCACACCAAGCTTTAACTGTGCTCCAGCCTGAGCTGTTCACTGAGATTTTTATCGTTTAAACTTCTATTCACATGTATTCTAGACTTGAAACGTAAGTTTAAATTATTCTTAATAATATTTACATAACTCAACATTTTAGGCTGTAATGATTAAACAGGGTTATTCTCTGGATTTTAAATTAGGAATGGTACAATTAAGTGTAAACTCTCAGGCTCATGGAAAGCAAATTTATTTGATATTGCGTACGAGGTCAGAACAAAGAACAAAAGTAGCATTTACACCGAGGTTTAATGTATTTGAAATAGGTATTTCCTCCACACGCATTGTTTTATCATATTAATGTTTTGGTAAGCAATACAGTTTTAAGTAAGTCTTGCGGTAGATGCGTCTATCCCAATGCTTATGGATAAATGGAGGTTGAAACTTAAAACAACAAAGTTATAACATAAAATCTTATTACGTAAGGCTTTAACTTTAAAGTGTAAGACGTTTAAATTATCGAACCTTCAATTTTTTAATGGTAGCTTAAAATTCCATTTGATCTATGCATTTATCTATAAGTAGAGCGTTTAACATAAGTATTTGTGTACATTTAAGTTTAAAATGGAAAAATAAATAGATAAGATTGGACGGTTGCAATTATGGCATACCATTATATAAAATCAAAACGGAATTGGTGTTGCTTTGTGCGTACCACCTTCTTTTCTTTGATGTACAAATTACTATCCTTGGTTGTTAATTGTGCGTACACGTCCAACAAATTCAACATATTCCCAAAAACAAATGTGCATTGTATTATGATCGTTGCTTTGTGTGTACCAGCTTCTTCTCCTTGATTAACAAGTTTAATTCTCCCCCTCGAGCACTACGACATCGATAACTCAAAGTGTAATAATCATCAATCATGCTTTCTACAACCTAGCAACAAAAACATGTTTATAGTTAGGGGTGGCAATCAAGTCGGATTGGGTCAATTTCAGTTGACCTGAATTCTATTTCGGGTCACTTACCTCTAACCCGAACCCGACCTGATTTTAATTTCAGGTCGTAAATCATAACCTGAACCCGACCTTGCCAGTTTAGGGTTGACCTAAAACCAACCCAAAATGACCTGAAATTAAATTTAATCATTGCAATAATTCAACACGTTGAATGAGTCTTGGATTCAAATGTCAATTTAATCAAATTTAGAAGATTTTTTTTTTTATATGTTTATAAATTTAGAAGATTCAAGAAACGGGCTTGGCCCAATACAAGTTAAGAAAATAGAAAATAGGTTATAAAAATTATAAAAGTCGGGTTAATTTAAGGTTAATCCGTAAATCCGACCTGAATATGACCTGACTTATAAATCAGGTTGTTCGGTTTATTGTTTTCCAGTTCAAAAGGTCATCTTAAACCTAACCCATTATATTTTCAGGTCAGGTTGGGCCGACCCTTTTTTCATTTCAGGTTGAAAGTCTCAACCCAAACTCAGAATTTTCGGGTTATGTTCAGTTCGAGTTATCGAGTTGGGTCAACTTTTGCCAGCCCTATTTATAGTTCATAAAATAACATGTCCCGACCTTCTACATAATAACATATAAAATGACTTTTCGTAAGCGTGAGAGTTTACACTTAATTAATTGAACGATCCCCAATTTAATAATCCATAAAATAAACCTCGTTCAATCATTACACCCTGAATGTTAAACTATGATAATACTATAAACATTACATGAGATGAGACTATCAGAGTTGCAGTTGTTCAATTGTGCGTAGCACGTCCTTTAATCTGTCTGATGTTGAATTGGCAAGTTTTTGGTGGTTCAAATTGCACAGCAAAGGTATATCATAGATTAATCCTTACATAATTACACACTTAAAGAAGATAAGATGGACTAGCTCTCATGTATCAGGTATGGAAATACTAATTGTGGTAACTACAAGATTTGGAGCTCCTTGGAGCTCAGAATCACTAGAATGAAATCTGCTGATGGGACTCTTGTAAAGGGGTGGGGGAGTTTCTTACGATAAACTGATAATGACGCTTCACTCAGTACAGTAGGGGGAATGCATTTTAGGTCGATTGCACGAGCTATCTAGGCAGCTTTGGTATAGTGCAGTAGCTCCAAAGGATCTGGTAGTTGGTACGCCGTCTTGAATAGGAAAGCTTTCATAACATATATAATCAACTCCATGTTTATGATCCTGAACAAAGACTTAGAAGGCATTTCAATAAAACAACTGATCATGTAGCTATGGGCCGGTAAGAGATGTTGGATTTCATCCAAAATTGAACGCGAAGATTTTTGGCGAGGGATTGCCGCGATTCGCGGTGGGGGCCGCGACTCGCGGTAGCCGCCGCTTCTCGTGGTTCCTGCCATGTTTCGCGGTAGATTGCCGCAAGCCTACCGCGACTCGCGGTTTCCGAGGGATCCGAAATATTTTATTTTCTTCTTATTTCTGGATTTATTTCGGAGTTGTTTTATAACCCTTGTATAAATACCTTCTTGGCCGGGTTTTCTCTCTGAGATGATGATTCATTATCCTAAACACATGGCCAACCCTTCCTTCTAAGAATTGAGCAGTTCTTGAGAAATTTCAACCCTAGAGTTCGGGGTGTAGAATTCTAGGGTGTTGTGTGAACCTTGGGGGGCGTTCGTCATTGGAAGCTTGCACCGGTATGGTGGCGAAATCGCTTCTAAGGCAGTGGCCTCCGTACCACGGCACAACGCAATTTGTACGAGACTAAATCATGTTCAGCAAGTTCAGTTGACAGATATCTGCAGATAAGTCTAACTTATTCTATTGTTTGTCAATATTATTTGTTTGTTTGTGATTCATGAATATTTCAATTATACTAAATAATTTCCAGCAATTTAGAAGCGATTCTTGATTGTTATATTCATGTTGATGCACAATTGATTCTAACCTAATTTCAATTATCTACCTTGGAAAGAATTCCTTGAGTATTGATTATTTGTTAAGGTATGGTTAGAAAAATCAAGTCTTGTGAATCGACTTACATCGAAAACTCGAAGAGTGAATTGTGCTGTTGATTCTGGAAATCACGATGGAACTCAATTATCTTATTTTAAGGCAAATTTTGATAGCCGGATTCTTATGTTACGGAAAGTTCATTGTGTCTTATAATTTCGCTTGGGTATTATGCAATATATCAAAGGGGTAGAATTTGTCTTCTTGGGCTTTAATTGGTGATGTGACTTTAATTCCCACTGTATTGCAATTGTCAATGTTCATCATTGAGGGAGTTAAGGCCTTTGGAGGAGTATATGTTTAATTGGGTATCCTCATGCTCTGAACTCCGATCCAAACTAAAGAATTATTCCATCAAAGGAAAGCACGTGAGTTGGAATTCTTTGTGCTTTGGTTCTCGGAATCCATAATCTAGTGACGTTCGCAAATTGTTCGATGAAAAACTGCTCAAAGAGTAAAGATTGAAAGAGAAGTGGTTGAGCACATGTAGATTGGATCAAAGTGACTCCAACATGCTTAGGGAAGTTTCCTCTCTAATTTATTGATACAGTCAGACTCTAACATATTTACATAAATTATTTTATGTTCCCACTTTTATATAATATATATCTTTGGTGACATGTTAGTCAATGTGGGGGTCGAGTTAGAGGTTGAGACACTCAAGCAAGCAACGAGAGTTGGAGGAATAACAACTATGTGTAATACATAGCACCTTCAACAGGCTTGGCGAAAGGGAGGTTTTTCTCTTATCGTTAATATTTCAAGTATAGCTTATATACATAATTTATTTTATGTGCCCATTGCTTGGTATTTAATTTATACTTGTGTCCTCAAATTGTTAGTTTCTTTTGAGAAATGAGTTTGTGTTTGAGACTAATGAGTATATTAGTTTGGCTTGCTTGAGCAAACATGATGAGAAAGCAAACTTCATGATTGACTTTTTGTATACTTCTGCTTGTTATATATATATATACATATATATATATATATACATATACATATATATATATACATATACATATATATATATACATATATATATATATATATATATATATATATATACACAAAAAACAACTCCAGAATCAAATGTATACAACATATATATTGACCATGTTTAGTCGTGAGGACTTGTAGATTGGTTGAATGACCTGTTGGATTTATTGGTTGCAACTCTAGTGCTACGTCATGTCTCAGATAATTCCTATAGTTATGAATTTAGGGTTGTTGAATTAATTGAGTTAATTCCTGAGGACTTAGCTTGTTTGGTAATCTTGGAGTAATGATTGGTGAATTCTATAATGATTCATGTGTTGATTGATTAGAGGCTAGCATTCTACTTGTTAAGGGTCTAGGTGAGACCATTTGAGACTACATGGTTAGAAGCAGAACTTTGAGATTAAATGTGGCTTTGTGCCAAGTGAATAAAATCTTTCAAGGGTGAAAGAACATGAAGGTTCTTAAGAGGATTATGAGTATTCTTCGGACCATCTTTGGTTATCATCACTCATGCGGGGTTATCGTCATTTTCAGCAATTTATAGCTTGTGTCGATAAGGCGATAAGTTGTTAGTTATTCTCCCTGTTTCATGAGAGTGAAGGTAATAACCTAAAATGTTCTCATTATGGGGGTTTTCTGACTATGGTTGGATTTCTATCCTTCCTTTACACAGTTGTTGTGAGAATTTAGTCCTTTGTGGCTGTTGTTGTGCTGAATTTGATGATGTGCTTATTTCTTCTTGAATGAGCTTTATTGGATGAATCTCATTTTGTTGTTGATGATTTGTTAATCATTGGTATGACTGTTCACTAGTCATGATTATGTGTTTACTACCTGATTATCTTCGGCGTCTCTCCTAGTAATGTTGATGAGTAGTTCAACAAAGGAGTAGCAAAAGCTGATTCTCTAAGCTAGCAAAGTCCAGTCTTACTTGTAACCTCCGTGGTTAGGAAGTTGTCATTGTTTGATCAACTATGTGAAGTCTAGGGGTTATTCTCTGGAGGTGATGGTCAAGTCACAAGGGAATTATATGACTTCTGATTGGGGTTAGTGCTTAGAGAAAAGCAAGCTTGAACATGACTCATTAGTAACCTATCATACTCATTGTTTATGTCTTTGCCAGACCTTAGTTGATACTTTGGTTGTGTGTTGACCTTCAATAGACTTTGAAGTTGTAAGCTTGAAAAGCTATGGGCAAGATACATGATTCTGAGGTTCATTAATGCTTTGGTATTGACCTATGTAGTTATCTCACCTGTTGCTAAGTTTGCCTAAGCCAGTGGTTGTGTTTGCATTGGGATCATGTTATTTGATTGCGTATCAAGTTGATTCATAAAGAGCATACCTAAAGGGCATCTTAATTAGAGAAGGAAGAGCCATAATATATATCTTCCGGGATTTGGAGTTGATTTGTGAGGTTTCCTTGGTGAGAAGACCTGAATGGTCTGTAAGTGGTCTATGGTTTATACCACTTGTATTATTAGTTCAGTGTGATGAACTAAATTTTGTATCTTGGTTTATCATGATGGTATCTGTCTGAGTGATATTGATCAACTTGCCATTGTTTGGTGATCACCTGTCTATGATTGACTTTATGCCTTTGACACTCTTGGTGTCTTTATGAAACTGAAGGTTTTGAATCCTAAGCCAAGATGGAAGTTGAATGAGGTAATTCATGTGGTTCATGGATGAAAAGCCAAAGGTTGGTAAGAGTACCTCTCATCTCAATCTTGTTGAGGCAACATGGTTTGAAACAGGTTCAACTAGAAGGTTGAATAGTTAGCATGAACTGTTATGTTCTGTATACATATATGTTTATGAACTAGTTTTAGAAAGTGATTTTCTAAATGATTATGCTTATATGTTTATAAGTGTATATGTTGGCATATTGTTCTTGACTGGTTGCTTTGTTGAGGAGATGCAAAGTAAGATGTGTTGCAGAGTCAACCATAAGAATAAGTTCATTGAGTTGAACTGATTGAGTCAAGAAGCCGACTGATCAGGAAATCCTTGGCAAGTTTCCTGTTGTGGGGGTAATGAAATACTTACTTATTTGCATTGTGATATTTCAGGTGCTCACGTACATTGTCATGTGAAGGCAATGGAGGCACTCATGGACAGGAGCATACATGGATAGGTGTTGTGTTCACTGAGAGGACTTAATGGGTGGTTTTAAGGTCCTGTGTCTGGACTTGCCATGCTCACGTGGGGTCACATAACCATAACCTGTTTGGTGGCTCAGCTAGTTCAAACCTAATGCATCGTGAGAGTCTATAGCCTTTATGGTGGTTTGACAAGTGGAGCTGATGGTACTCGGCGGCAACCGGCAGAGGTTGTGTTGAAGTCCATGGCCTTTATGGCTGATTCAATTTAATTGAACGTAATGGACTTGATGTTTCTATGGTCTTTGTGGCTGATTCAAATTTTATTTGAACGTAATAGAACATCAGATTTGAGTGTGAAGGGATGGCCTCCTTCTGTCTAATGTCGTACTTGTAGGCATTCTAGAGCGCTCATTGGAATCCCAGGGTGATGGCCAGGATTGTTGAACTGCTTGTATGTTCACAATCATTTGAAAGACATGTGACTTGTCTTAAAGGGAAGATGAATTGTATGATCAACTGTGCTCTATGTTGTTCAAGGGGCAATTCATGGACATCGCGGAGTTTCTCAAGCTCTAAGGGTAAGATATGTGTCATCGGGTCCCTTCTCTCTCCTGCAAGTTCAATCCAGTGGACACTTGTAGGTGAGGGGACACCCCATCTCACTAACATGTTAGTTCAATCCTTGGACACTAACTTGCAAGTGTCAAACCTTTCTTTTACTGCTCATTTCTTATTTCTCTTATCTTCACATTTGTGGGGGATCTTCATCCAAAAATGAACGCGAAGATTTTTGGCGAGGGATTGCCGCGACTCGCGGTGGGGGCCGCGACTCGCGGTAGCCGCCGCGTCTCGTGGTTCCTGCCATGTTTCGCGGTAGATTGCCGCAAGCCTACCGCGACTCGCAGTATATTCCGCGACTCGCGGTTTCCGAGGTCTCCGAAATATTTTATTTTCTTCTTATTTCCGGATTTATTTCGGAGTTGTTTTATAACCCTTGTATAAATACCTTCTTGGCCGGTTTTTCTCTCTGAGATGATTATTCATTATCCTAAACACATGGCCAACCCTTCCTTATAAGAATTGAGCAGTTCTTGAGAAATTCCAACCCTAGAGTTCGGGGTGTAGAATTCTAGGGTGTTGTGTGAACCTTGGGGGCGTTCGTCATTGGAAGCTTGCACCGGTATGGTGGCGAAATCGCTTCTAAGGCAGTGGCCTCCGTACCACGGCACAACGCAATTTGTACTAGATTAAATCATGTTCAGCAAGTTCAGTTGACAGATATCTGCAGATAAGTCTAACTTATTCTATTGTTTGTCAATATTATTTGTTTGTTTGTGATTCATGAATATTTCAATCATACTAAATAATTTCCAACAAGAGACTGTTCATAATTTTTCATGCAAACTACTAGCTTGACATACTAAATTTGTTTTGCCTTCTAGTGAACACCAATTCTAATATAGGCTAGTTAATTGAGTCTAAATATAGAATTATATACTCGTGAGTCATCAGTCATGGCCCATGCAGTGCGAACTCTGCTTGAGTGAACATCACAGAGTTCCTCTCATGGTGGGGGTTATACCCAACGCAGGCATATAAAGTTAGCTCACACTTTTGGCCTATATTGGTGAACCAAATAGGAGTTTCATTGGAAGAGTCCCCTTCGGTTATGTGGCTCTCCAACTGTGAGATAAGCTTTTGGTCTCCTAGATATTATGAGAGGACTTTCCAGTTGCCGAGTATCTAAGCATGAGTCCTTATTCTTGGGATCATGGCTTTGTGACCTTTGTCAACGAGATTCATTGGCTTTATCTAGCAGTGTTCGAGAATCTTTCATTAATTACAGAAGTTCAAGCATTTAAACTGATAAACAAAAAACAAAAGTAAGAAAATATATCAAGATGAGAAACCAACAGTATCTTCTACTTCAAAAAGTATATCTCTTAAATGTTGAAACAAGTACAGGTTATGTAAAGTACGGACCTCAATTAGACAGGTCGCTCCTTCTCCATCCCAAGCAATTGCCTTTACGAAACCTTGCATTACCTAAGAAAGCAATTTGTACACATCAAATGTTTTATAAAGTAAAAATGTAACTAAAACATTCAGAACCAGAAAGGACTTCTCTTGATGTAGCCACAATTTTTTCTCATTAAATAATATTAACCATGTTCAGAAAAAAAAAAATTCTTTGGTTTTCTTGAATGCTCGAGGAAGAGCTACAAAAGGAGAGATTTTTCACTGATAACTTAAAAAATCCAAGATAAAGAAAGCAGGTTACTTATTGAAAGATGATGACGTGCTGCAAACACTTTGAAGGATAAAAATTACGACTTTCAAGCAAAATAAACTTCACGTGTATCCACAACTATTAGCTAAAATAGCTTACCAAGAGAACTAGAGAAGACAACAAGTTCTATAGAATTATAGATGGTTGAAGGAAATGGGGGGATGGAGGAAAGCAATTATGTTAAAGGACAATTCAAAGACACAGCCAATTTAAATTTATTACACAAACAAATAAAAAGTGATGCAAGTGTTCATACAGCATCAAGGCATGACTGAAGTTCTAATACTTCAGGACTATTCAAGTTAGATATCCTTGCTGCACCATTAAGCCCACTAGCCAAAGCAATAACAGTATCATTGGTACTAGTATCTCCATCAACCTGGAAATCATTCGATTTTTCACAAGCCTGAAGCACACAGTATAGATGACGATAATAAAATACTTCCTCCGTTTTAAATTACTCGCTACACTTTCCATATAGAGAAGTTTCATATTACTTGCTACACTTCCTTTTTGGACAATAAACTTTCTCTATCTCTCTCCTCTCACATGTGTCTCTTTTCTTTTTACTCTCTACCTCTCTCTCTTCTCCAAAAATTGCCTAGGAGTCCGTGAATTGAAAAGTGTAGTAAGTAAAATGAAACGGAGGAAGTAAATGCTTATACTAGTACATGGTGAGTTTCATTATACGTTGAGTCTAAAAAACGTTGGGGGATTAGTAAGCTTCAACGCTATCTACTTTGATTGATGCTAATTGCCAGGGAGACTTTTCTTTGTTGTCTAGAGAGAGAAAAGAATAAGAAAGAATAAAGTTGGGAAAAATTGACATGAATAATCCCAACTTTCACCAGTTTTCTCAAAATAATCCCAACTTTGAATTATTTTAGAATAATCCCAACTTTAGGGGTACGTTCTCAAAATAATCCAAACTATTAATTTTCAATCTATTATAGACCTAAAATGGATTAGTGTAGGCGAGCAAAAGGATAGTTTGGCTTATTTGAGAAGGTTTCCTTAAAAGTTGGGATTATTATGGAATAATCCAAAGTTGGGATTATTTTGATAAGACGTGTTAAAGTTGGGATTATTCATTGAGATTGTATTCCATAGATGATTGCAAATTGGTGAGATTTTTCTCCTTACTTTCCGTTTTGGTTTGTCCCTTGAAATAAATAAATAGAAGGAAAATGACTTCTTATTATTTATCAAGAAAATGCATCAAAAAATTACTCTCTTTGTTTCGTAATAAGCGTAAACACTTAATAAAAATGGATGTTTTAAATAATTTAATTAACATTGACATGTTTAGCTAACATGAAGTTTTAATTTGTTTTCTCCTTTCCCCTTTCCTACTACATGGGGTAATTTTATCTTTTTATCTATGTCTCTCCACCTTCGTGTTTTAATTTTTGTGCAACTTCAAATGTTAAACTTATTGTGAAATTAAAGAGAGGGAGTTTGGAGATTTCTTGCCGTGATGCTACTTCTTACCTTATAAGTTGTAAAGTCAAGAAGACGAGTTTAGTACTTGGTCTATGGCGAAATAGCAACGACACTTCCTAAGAATCATTAATGACTAATGAGACTTGTCCAAAGCAGACTAGTACAAATACCCGTAGCCTCTAGCTTTTCATTCCTAGGGAACTAGCTTGAAATTCTTGTAGGAAAAAAGGAAAGGGGTGATTTATTGATAAAGCTAACATATCATCATCCCATTGAACTCAAAATTATCCCCATATTATTCCCTCAGCTTAATTAAGAAAACAATCTTTATAAGTCTCCGAAGCTTCCAAAACGCCTTTGTATTACATTCAACGTACGTGTATCAGAGTAAGTAATGAGGCTTTTGATGAGTTCTCTAAACAGCGAACACATTCCATATGGCCATGGGGCTGGTGGCTTTGAGTTGATTGCAAGTGTTGAAGGTATGTTGGTGCTGATCTGTTTGATGGTTATGTCCATTTCAATAATATCTATGCTTGTATTCGCGTGTGCTGATGATGGCAAACCTAAACGAAAACGGTGCCGGGGACATCATCAGTGGCGAAGGAGGTGGAGGATGTGGCGGAGGTGGAGGATGTGGCGGAGATGGAGGAGGATGTGATGGCGGCGGCGGAGGCGGGGGGGAGGATGTGGCGGCGGCGGAGGATGTGGCGGCGGCGGAGGATGTGGTGGCGGCGGCGGGAGGCGGCGGTGGCGGCGGCGGAGGCGGCTGTTGAAGTAATAAATCACCCATCTTCGATTCAAAAATCATTACATCTATTGTAACGCGTTTACGTGTATATGTATGCGTAGATGTGTATATAAATAAGGTGGTTGCTTTGCTCCTAAACATCCACTTCGAAATTGGAGATTTCAAGTTCTAAGTGCTTATGACTAGTAGTTACGGATATTTTTTGCAACTGTTTTAATGTGGTAACAAATTACTATAAAGCGTACATCTCCCACGAGGGTAAAGTATGGAGACCTTTGAGTCTTTGACAGTGGTACCTAAAACCTAGTACATATAATCGCATCATGTCTATATATTAGTATTCTTATGGCTTTCAATACAACTACAGATGTGTTATAATATACTATGTAAACACTACGGATAAGATGGTGTTGTATTTGCCTCCCAAGATTAGACATTTCATAGCGTAACTGCAGTGACATGATGTATCAGCGGGTGAATTATTCACCATGCACTATATATACCGCAATTTGCGGGAGAAAATAAACAACACAAGTACAATAGCATACTCTCCCAATCTTGCTTAAATCTCTCTATATTACAACAAGATGTATAATATCTCCATCCAAAACGGCGTCAAGAGATACATATTTCGTGTATCTCATGATAAACTGATCATCCTGGCTCCTAAAACAGTACGTAGCAGCTGACTTGTTCCATCTTACTTTAAACTATAGTATCTGACGTGAGTAAACCAGCCACAGCAAAAAACTTTTTCCATTGAGAAAATCAACTTTGCAACGCTTTTCTTCAGCTTAAAGAAAGAGCAATCTACAAGCTCGATGTCAAAACTCTAATAGGGTGAGCGGGTGACGATACTATAAGGAGATTCTACAGTCTACATCAAAGCCAGAATGATGAAAGGCTGAACAGCTCCATTCTAAGCATTCCACTAACTTCAAATGAATACATGATACACAAACTCGTATCAGATGCAACAACAACAAAATCAATAGAAGGTGACACACAATCAAATCCTAATTGATTCTAAAGTTATTCTAACTAGAATGATCCTACATGCAGAAATAGTACTTAGGTGATCATTTCCCTTGATATTATCAATGAGGAAAAGAATGTGCATATGATCAGCTGAACACGGTATAGATAAGAGATCTTCTTTTCAGATACTCTTAGGATGCAGGGCGAGTAACATACTGCCTGCAGTAACTAGTAAGGGGAAGAAATCGCACTTGATTTATTTTATGTGGTATACTCTGCGTTTATCTTGACATAATCATAGCTCAGGTCACAGCCCCATGCCTTCCCTTCTCCAGGCCCATCTCCTGTAATGACATTACAAAAGTAGAAACATGGTCATAAGCCAATCAGCATATGTGATTTTGGATCCCCTGATGGCAATTTTGATGGCGAATAGATGTCATGTATAAATTCATACTCATTGACAAGTATAGCCAGTTATTATCACATTGCACAATTCTGTATTTCTGTATTATTCTTTCTAGCTACAATAATTTGATGACATACACGAAAGTTCTCTTTTACCATAATTCCACATATCACCGCATCAGAAATCAAGCCCATCCAATAATGTTCAAACAGAAGAGGTTTTGACGCAAAGTATATGATTCGGCAAGAGCCAGAGCAACGATCAATAGGTTTACCCTTTGAACTCAGTATCTATGGCATTTTCTTCCCCCCTTCTTCCAATTTAATCTCAAAGAATATAAGAGAAATTGTCAAACAAAGTAGAGGATCCACACTAGTTTATCGATGTTTAGCTTACCCACTGAGATGTGCATTTCAACAGTACCATGTTCGTCCCCAGCTTTTCGCAAGTACTTGCTGGCAGCAGCCCTGAAGAATTAGGTGTGAAGGTGTTAGAAAGAGGGAAGAAGAAAAGGCATCAGACTAGATTTTATAGAATTGTTGGTCACTTGAATCCTGGAATCATTCGGGTTGTTTCTTAGCCTATTTATTTAACTACGTCTTAAAGTATTACATTCACTCATTTGTAAGCACTTAAACATTCAACATTATGGACCTTCATATTAACTCTTACCTGAGCCAGTACACTTTAAATTTTTGGACCTCAGTGATGTTAGGTTACACGCTCAACATTTTTGTTACAAAACCTAAATTTATAAAAGCGACTGGAAGTAGTAATTTCTCTGTTAATTAATAGCATCTATACATGTAAGACATAATACATTCCACTATAACCAAAGACTGAAAGATGACAACACTGATTATTTTCAGCAACTTTCACTGTAATGCTTAGGAAAGAAATATGTTTCTACCGATCAAATGGAAGTGGTTGACCACCATCCATAAGCACAATGTCTCCGAGTGATATTTGGAGTTTGTTTAAATCGAAAGGGATTGTTGCATAGCCAGCAGCACAAGCAATACGTCCCCAATTCGGATCTCGACCATGCACAGCAGCCTTAAAGAATAAATTCAAGAAACAAGGTAAGGTGAAGCTTGATGAAATAAAAAGATATACTTCCTCCATTTTTAATTACTTGCAACATTGAAACATGGCACAATAATTTCGGAGAGGAGAGGGGTTAAGAGAAATAAGAAAAGGACCCCATGTGCTGGGAGCCTAAGGGAGAGAAGAGATAATATATTGTCAAATATGTCAATGTTGCAAGTATTATGCAACTTCCTAAAATAGGAAACATAGCAAGTAAAAAAACGGAGGTAGTATTTTATAAGCAGCCATGGTACCTTGACAAGAGAAGATGATGCTACTGAGCGTGCAATTTTTGCAGCATCAGCTTCCTCACTGGTACCCGTCACAGATACCTGCAACCAAAAAATTTCATATGCATAAAGTTTTGTTCTCTGACATTAGATCATTATGAGGTCAAAAGGCAGATCAATGCCCAGTGCACACAGGGACCTTGGGACAGTCTTGAGGGAGGGGGGGGAGGGGGGTTTGTGCCTGGTGGGAAAAAATGTTAGTAAGGTGTATAAGACTTTCAGCAGCACAGTAGTACACTGCTATAAATCTGGTTTTCCGGATGAGAGATCAACTATATGAGCGTAAAAGACTGTCTTTTAACTCAATATATAATCATTGCACTTCCCATCACAGGGTTCTAGAGATTGTGATTTATTGATGAACCTTATACCTCATCCCTCTCTTACACTCTCTTCTCCACTTGATGCAACAGTGCCAAAAGTGCAAAACAATCAGAATATTATGTACAAAATTTGGAATGCCATGGGAGCAGCCTCAGTTACCACAGTTTTAGCCTTTTAGGGGAATCTACATGCATAAAAGCTTACAGTTGGTGGCATACATGAGTGTGGTTCCCAAGGGGGCATGTGAGGTACTTGAGAATTTTGTAGTCACTCAGCTGTCCAGTCACTTATGAGGACTACGGTTAAACTAGAACAAAGTACAAATGGTGAGGAAGTTTTTCTCTTACAGCTTTCAGCACATACTGAAGGAACATGTTCGAATTAACAGAGACAAGCTGAGTCTTAAGCAAGCTGATAATGAGAACCCCACTTTATCTAATTTAGATATCTAGCAAGGAAATTATTTGCATGTCATCCGAAACATTAAATGAAGCTCGATATAAAGATGGCAAGGTATGCAGTGGGATGTAGTCAGCAGTGCCCAACCATCTATAACTCTTGTAGCAAGTCTGACAATTCTGTTCTAAGGATGAACACTGATAGTTCTAAGGTTAAGGCCTTTACAGTTCAGCTACATTCTACATCCAGATCACTAAAATGAGGATCGAGGAAGTGATAAGTTCCATGTGAAAACAGAAAAGAAGGTATAGCTGCTTAGACAACAGCTCTTAAAGAAGATAAGATGGACCAGCTCTCATGTATCAGGTACGGAAATACTAATTGCGGTAACTACAAGATTTGGAGCTCCTCGGAGATCAGAATCACTAGAATGAAATCTGCTGATGGGACTTCTGTAAACGGGTGGGGGAGTTTCTTATGATAAACTGATAATGACGCTTCACTCGGTACTCGGTAGAGTAGGGGGAATGCATTTTAGGTCGATTGCACGAGCTATCTAGGCAGCTTTGGTAGTGCAGTAGCTCCAAAGGATCTGGTAGGTGGTATCCCGTCTTGGATAGGAAAGCTTTCATAACATATATACTCAACTCCGTGTTCATGATCCTGAACAAAGACTTAGAAGGCTTTACAATAAAACAACTTATCATGTAGCTACGGGCAGGTAAGAGCCTGTTCATAATTTTTCATGCAAACTACTAGCTTGACATACTAAATTTGTTTTGCCTTCTTGCCAACACCAATTCTAATATAGGCTAGTTTATTGATTCTACATATAGAATTATCTACTCATCAGTCATGGCCCATGCAGTATGAACATCACAGAGTTCCTCTCATGGTGGGGGTTATACCCAACACAGGCATATAAAGTTAGCTCACACTTTTGGCCTATATTGGTGAACCAAATAGGAGTTTCATTGGAAGAGTCCCCTTCGGTTAAGTGGCTTTCCAACTGTGAGATAAGCTTTCGGTCTGCTAGATATCATGAGAGGACTTTCCAGGTGCCGAGTATCTAAGCATGAGACCTTATTCTTGGGATCATGGCTTTGTGACCTTTGTCAAGGAGATTCATTCGCTTTATCTAGCAGTGTCCCAGATTCTTTCATTAATTACAGAAGTTCAAGCATTTAAACCAATAAACAAAAAACAAAAGAAAATATATCAAGATGAGAAACCAACAGTATCTTCTACTTCAAAAAGTATATCTCTTAAATGTTGAAACAAGTACAGATTATGTAAAGTACGGACCTCAATTAGACAGGTCGCTCCTTCTCCATCCCAAGCAATTGACTTTGCGAGACCTTGCATTACCTAAGAAAGCAATTTGTACACATCAAATGTTTTATAAAGTAAAACTGTAACTAAAACATTCAGAACCAGAAGGACTTCTCTTGATGTAGCCACAATTTTTTCCATTAAATAAAATTAACCATGTTCAGAAAAAAAGATTTCTTTGGTCTTCTTGAATGCTCGAGGGAAGAGCTACAAAAGGAGAGATTTTTCAATGACAACTTGAAAAATCCAAGAAAAAGAAAGCAGGTTACTTATTGAAAGAGGATGACGTGCTGCAAGCACTTTGAAGGATAAACATTACGAATTACAAGCCAAAAAAAATTCATGTGTATCCACAACTATTAGCTAAAACAGCTTACCAAGAGAAGACAACAAGTTCTATAGAATTTTAGATGGTTGAAGGAAATGGGGGCACGAAGGAAAGAAAAGAAACAGAGTTTCTGACTGAAGTTGGGGGGTGAGCGACAGAAATTATGTTAAAGGACAATTCAAAAACACAGCCAATTTAAATTTATTACACAAAAAAAATAAAAAGTGATGGAAGTATTCATACAGCATCAAGGCATGACTGAAGTTCTGATGCTTCAGGACTATTCAAGTTAGATATCCTTGCTGCACCAGAAAGCCCACTAGCCAAAGCAATAACAGTATCATTGGTACTAGTATCTCCATCAACCTGCAGTTCATTCGATTTTTCACAAGCCTGAAGCACACAGTATAGATGACGATAATAAAATAAATGCCCCTACTTCAGTAAGCATGTTTAACATCTATAAGGTCTAGAAGTACATGGTGAGTTTCATTATACATTGAGATTACAATGATACCCGGTACGGAATTCGGTTCGATTCGGGGTACGCTACGTCGCTACCTATGGCTGTATTGGTTACGATGGGTGGTGTATCGGGTACGATGGGTACATTTTTTTTCATAATTTTTTTAAATGATAAAGAGGAATAGGGTCCCACGCTTACATCTACACTGCAATTGGCAAAATCCCAAAACTTCAGTTTTACATTTTTTTTGGGAAGTGGGCCCATGAACCAGAAATTAATTTGGGTTGCCTTCAGTCGTCACTCTGTCTCTTCCATCTTCATCCCTCTCCCTGCTGTGTTCCACTGCTCCTCCTCCATTGAAATAACATCCAACAAAGTCAAACCAAAAGAAAATGCAAATTAAGCATGAGTAAACACTCGAAACACTCCTACAAACAAAAGCCCCCTATTTTTATGCTCAACAATTGCTTAGTATATGGTTAATTGCAAATCTAGGTTTTGAAATTTTGCCCTAAATTCTTGACTTAGCCTTCAATCTCTCCGGCCAAAAGGGTTCGCTTGGATGCACGAACTTGTTCCCGATCCCTGGCGATCTGGAACACGTTCGTCCCGCGATTCGGAACGTCCGACCTGGGTCACCAGTCGGAGCACCATACCGCGAACCGGGTTTCATTGGTTGGGAATATACAGTGAAGTTTCCAAAACATTGGAGTACATGGTAAATTCCGTTTAAACCTTAATAGTATAAGCTGAAAAGGCCAAATAGAAACTCATTTAGTGCACTACCTAAAATTCCACAGCAAGTTTGAGATACAACTTTTTCATTCATGTTCCTCAAGTTTTCGTCTAACTAGCACCAAAAGAGTGAAGCATTAGTCATCCACTCAATATATGCAACAAAATGGTAATGCATATAAAATTCCTCTACCACCCACTAAGTTCACACTCCAACCCACAAGGATAATTGAAAAGTCCGTTGGCAAGTGATTAACATTGTCTACTCCCCAAAGACAATTGATGTCAATGATTTGACCATAATACCCTCTTAATAATTTCAGCTCTTCTCTCCCTCAATTCATGAGTTTCAGCATCCCGTTACTTTTCCTTAAAAGACAAAGTTGGTATGAGAGAAAGTAGGGAGAGATGCTGAGCTCACCAATGTGAGAAAGCTCTAGTCTGGTAGCTCAATTTCAATTTCTAAAATCTCACTTTTAAATTATTTTCCATATCATTTATAATCAGATTCAGCATATCTCAGTTCTATGTTTAGGAATTTCTACCCTTAGGCCCTAACTCATCCTTTCAAAACTTCACAGCTTCTAGAGCATGCTAAAAGGACTCTCTTTATTGATAATCTCTTCAGTAACTGAACTACTGAAGAGCAAGGTTTCACTCTTTCCTCTGCAAAGAGATTGATAATGGTATACTGTTAAAGAAGTAAAACAGGGGAAAGGCCATTTCTAGTCTATATATATATATATATATATATATATATATATATATATATATATATATACCAGGATCAGGGAGATATCATGGAAACTGGCGGTTGTGTATACAAGAAATACATTATCAACTTCCGCCTCAGGAATGCTGAGGGTGTAATGAATTAAAGGGGACAATAGAAATTGAGAAAGAATTTACAAGGAGCGTTCCGCAAAGGCATATTAAAGATTTGTCACAAAAACTAAAAACCTGATGAAATGTAGAGAAGTAATATATTATGTGAGAAAAGTTAGCATACTGATAAACATCTAATTTGCCTCTGAAACACTCCTTAAATTTATGGTTTCACTAAAACTGTAAAGCAGCATGTCATGTATCATTATACAGTCAGCTGAAATCAATTTCTAGTTGACTAATACTACTCCCCCAAGGAACTTTTGTAGTAGATTTTCAAGCATGTTACATACTGCTAATTCAGTTAGGCGGTACATGATTAAACTATAATGCATGAGCATAATCAGAAGAGCACAATATAATTAGTTGCGAGTGCACAGTCAAAGTCACTACTGGAAGGAGAAGATATATAATTTGTGATGCCAAAAAGTACCAAGCCACCCTCTCTAATAGCAAGAAGATATAATAATTCCTCTGTTTTTTAAAGGTTGCAACATTTGACTTTTGCACTATTCATATATCAACTTGACTGGAAACTTTTGACTAATATATACAACAAAATCAAGTATGTACGATGCTATTAAATTTGTCTTAATGTATGTTTACAAAATATCAAATTTGTATAACTTCTAACTAATACTTCCTCCGTTCTTTTTCTATTGCAACAATTGGATTTTAACACTATTCACTCACCACCCTTTCACTATCTATTGTGATTTTTATGTAAAGAAAAATATAGTCATGTGGGGTCTTGTTATATTCGTCTCGATATATACTCTTATCAAATTTTTATAATTATTACTAAAAGTTAATTAAAGATATTAAGCATGAAAACTCAATTGTTGCAATAGAAAAGGAACGGAGGAAATAGTAGTTAAAGATATCATGGTCATAGTTACACGTTGGCAAGCGTGTATGTCATTATGTTGCATCCTTTAAAAAACGGAGGAAGTATGTGAGGCATGAGATGAAATGACCAGACTTTATACAGATGTCTGATACACAGGAAAATCAATCTTTCTTCTTATGTCATAGAAGTGAAAGCCATAATTTGAAGACGTCATAACTAACCGTAATTTGGTTAAAACTTCGACTAACAGCCAACTGCACAATCTTCCTCCAAACATCACTGTCAACTACAGCATCAGTCGTAACAACCTAAAAAAGTCATAAAGTATCATCAGTGCAGGTCCAGACACAATAAACAGTAGCATTCAGAGCAGACATACCCCAAGCATTGTTGCCATATTGGGGTGGATCATCCCTGAACCTTTAGCCATGCCTCCAACTCGAATACAAGTCTCTCCAACCTAAACATCCATTTATTGAATTTAATCAGAAACAGATATAATTTACCATAGACAGGAGAAATTTTTTGGGGGCTTTAATGAATGGGGTTACCAGTATTTCACGTGCCTTCTTATTGACAGGAGAAGAATAAAGTTGGCATTAAGTCAATAAGCAGAGCAGCAATAAAATGTCTCTAACAGGCAATTTTCAATTTCAACAGACTAATAACTATAGGTAGGCTGCCTACATTTGAAACCCCTTTATCTTCTTTTAGATGAGAGCCTCATTAGAGGCTCTGGACAAATGGTATAGTATAGTTACACATAAAAAAAAGATGGACGCATGAAAACTCTCCTCTCTCGAAAGAGAAAAAGAAGGATCCAATAAGAGGCAGAAAAAATTTTGTCAGAGAAGTTATTCCTGTGGCAAAATAGATAAAGCAAAATGCCAAAAAATGGGTGTCGCCGTGATGTTATCTGTTACAACCATGGAATTAAAACTCTCCCGTTCCGTTACAGAACGGTCGTTCTCTAACGATTTTGGATTTGCCGTTCCACGAAATGCCGTTACAGAACGCCATAATAAAAATCACATACTGCTCGCCGCGTTATCCGTTCCGTAACGCAAACTCGCCGCGTTAGAACGCTTTTATCCCCGTTACATCCGTTCTTTTCAAATATTAGCCAAAAATATTTTATAATTTAATTATATAGCTAATGTAACATGATATTCTGATAGATTTAATTATATTATGTTGTAATAATGCTTCATAAACTAAAATAAAGCAAATAAGGTTAGAACATATTAATGTGAATTTTAAAAAAAAATTCACGCCGCGTCGGCCGCGAAACGTTCTATTTCCCCGTCACAAGCCGTTCCCGCGACAACGCGACCGTTCCCGCGAACGCGACCGTGACCGGGTTTTTTTTCTCTGGTTACAACTTACAAAGTCAATGAGTCATATCCTTTTCTCTGATGAACATAAACTCCAGAACTCTTCAACAATTCCTTTTAAATTCCTTCGGAAACCATACCTTTTTTCAATATTCAAAAAAAGCTGTCAAAGCCATCCGAGGCAGATATTTGCAGATATTAAATCTTAGAGCTCAAGCTATAATCCTTAGGTCTGCACATCATTTCTCAACTCACTAAAAGGCCTCTTCTCTCCTTGCCAAATTCTGAACGGAAGAATTCTCTTTCGGCTTTATTAAACTTCTTAATGACAACTGACAAATATGCATAACTTCAAAAAGGGGGAAAAACTAGAAGTCATATTAGATAAACGAGATTGAATGAGCAGAATACGACTCCATAACTGAAGGATTCCCTCTTCCATCTATCTTATTCACCAAAAATTTCCTCACCGACAAATCTACCAAGTAAGCCCTCTTCTCCAGCGTCTCTGCATCACTTGTGTACTTCGGTTGTGATTCGTGAAAGCAGTGCTGACGGCCTTGCTTGACATGGTCATGACCCATGACCTAAAACTGTAAGTCATGTTCACCCCTTAGGCCCTTAGAACCTCTAACAGAAAGTAGTTTATTTCCCAAGAGATCAAATACCAGCTTTACAAATTCAATTGTGATCAAAGATGCCTCAGCCACCAGGCCCACCACATATCTAATTCAAACTTCTTTGTAATTCCTAAAAGCCATGCCCTTGAGCAGCTTGACTAGCACATACTTCTAGGTTACGACAAGTTTTTCCTAGCTTGACACTTTATAAGGGCCAAATGAGTGCCATGGTGGAACGCTACAGTGCCTTAGTGCTATTTTCCGGATTGTCTCTAGAATGCAATTAAACATTTGATTTGATATCAAAGCAGAAGAATAAAAGAGAAATAAAACGAAGGCAAGGGGTACTACAAGAACTCAATTTTCATCCACACACACCTGTACCGTGGCCCCCCTAAGTACTTACACATGTTGTCTACCCCTATAATTCCTCGAATTATCTAAGACATGCTAATATGTGAATTATACTATACCAAGTTGCATAAAGAATAACCATACAGTTATAGAAGTATTAGACATAATATACTTACTAATTAAGCCATTTGAACAAATAATTATCTAAGACATGCTAAAAAAGGGATGCTATAATATGGAACACAAGGAGTATACAAGAGTCAAAATCAACTTTCATATGCAAATATCAGCTTCAAACAACAAAAGCCAATTTCAAGAAGTAAAAATCATTTTAATCAGTAAAAGTAATTTCAATAGAAAAAGGCGAACAGGGTAGGGCCTTACTCAGACAGGTTAGAGTTCGGAATTTCAAGAAATGTTGACACTGTCCTAATATTGGATGTTGCTAGGGACACGACAAGCATAAACATGTTCCCAATCCTAAAAGACTGGTTGCACAAGTTACCTTGTTTGCTAGATATTGTTAACATATGATCTTAAGTTCATTTGTCAGCAGATATTGCATAGTATTCACTTATCCCAATTTTTATCTACAGATTTGTGGTTCAAGATATTGAAGTGCAAAGATGAAATTTCAAGGGTCGGGTAAGAGTTCCATACCCTTGGAGTGTTGAATATTTGACACGAGCGATGTTACTAGATAAAGTTCCTACTCGGATTCGGCGTCCGGCTGTTGGACTAGACCATTTTGTAGAAAAATGTCAAGAGTTTGGTTTCAGATGAAGTATCCAAGTGTCGTGTCTTGTCCTCTTGTCCGACACGACAAGACAAGACACGACAAAAGTCGACAAACGACACCTTACGTAAATCATCGTAAATGAAGGTGTTGAAATAACAAACAGAGGACACGAGTATGAGAGAAAAAATGAAGAATCAAAGGAGAGCAATTTTTTGATAGCTTGAATATATAATTTTTTGCAAATACCCTATTTCCTCATGCCATTTCCACAATTAGATACACCTCTTCTTGTAAGGAAGCTATGGCCATGTGTTTAGCTTTATGGTATTCACAACATCCTTGCCTGGTGGATGTTAAAAATGTGATATGTTGCAACAATTGATCAGCCATGGATCACATGTTCATAGAAAACATACCAGAGTAATATTATGGATAATTTAGCTCCACAAGTTTCTAATTGTAAGCAAATCAGCAAAATACAATTTACATGCTATTAAGAATGAAGCAAAAACTGGTCTGGGTTTTTATTATTTAATCAACACTTAAAAAGAGGCCAATTTATAGATGTCAACAAGTGAAGAATAAACATTACACTACATAAGATACAGTTTTTACATGCCTTGGTTTCAATGGCTACACTTTTGCTCACAAGGTCAGTAGTTGTGATTGCCACCGCTGCGGAATCTGCCCTATAAATCCTCTAGTAAGTTCCAAAACATTCCAAAAGAATAAGGCAAATAAAAGCACTAGCTGATGATACATGTAAGTGAATGCATAAGAAGATGCTACAGGATTGGGATTTTTATCAGAATGTCAACTTATCAACAGAGGTTATAGACATACCCTTCAATTGTAGATGACAGCGAACTAACTAGCTTAGGCAGTGCTTCAAGAAGAGCTTTCTGCAATATAAATCAATGTAACGGTTAGTATTCACATCATCACACTAATCACCTGTCGTAAGAAACATTAGAAATGTGGTCCAGCCAAAGATATTGAGCTTCCATGAGATTCACTAACACACTATAGATAGTTACACGCAAACAAAAATAACTCTAGCGGTTTCGTTTTTTTCTCCCACCTTCTTTATTCTATGACCAATCACACCTGTTGATTCAACGAGTATTTCCTCTTGCCTCAAATGGAGCATCTACAATAGTAGAAATATCATCAGAAGATGCAACAAGAATAAATTTGATTCACAACATTTTTTGCAATTAACTACAGCGTCTACCTCAGCCAAGGAAGTAGCACAGTCTAAAACATCTTGATAGCCAGCATCACCCTGCAACAAGTATACCGCTACAAGTTTTTATATCAAATGCCTTCGATAAGTCAACTAGTCGTTTATGTATAATCAAACAAAGAACTATAGCATGCTTACTGTGGCTGCATTTGCTTGACCAGCATTTATCAGCACTGCACGTGCCTAACAAGGGCAAGAAGTTATATTAAGATACATTCAGTTGCAGAAAAGAGGGCTTAATACAGAGACACTACTCTATTGGAATTCTAAGATGAAACAAGCTTTTTCTTCTTGAATACCATAAAGAAACTACTCCCTCCATTCCTTATGATATGCAACATTTTCCATTTTGGGGTGTCCCCAAAAGAATGCACTATTTCTTCTTTTGCTCATGGGTCCCATCACTTTACTCTCACATAAACATGTGGTCCCACCATTTCACTTCTTCACCAACTCCACTTTGCCAAATACTAAAAATTGTACCAAACCCACATGAAGCATACAATTAGGAACAGAGGCAGTAGCACTCAATCCAGACAACCTCCAATCTTCAGGTGCAAAAAACAGATGAAACTTGGAACCACATGGAAAGCGCATTTACTAGTTAATTATTCTACATTAACAGAGTTGATTACAGCACCTGAAACATATGTTGCATACCGTTCTCAGTTTCTCTAAAGCTTTCTTGCAATACTCAACCGGTGCTGCAGCAACGACATTGGTAGTAAAAGCCCCTGGAAGGATATATAACAAGGTACATATTAACTGGCAGCATTAGAGTCAAGAAATGCGGTCCAAGAGGCAAGATTCAGATCTTAAAGCTTTAGTCCTCTTTCCTCCTTATCTCCTATATCCTCTTGATTGTCTGATAAAAAAAGATCAACCGAATCATGCAACCAGTCTAAACTTCATGAAAGTCTGTCAAATGCAAATCAAATCACAATATCCCTTAGAACGCCTTTTAAAAGATTATGTTGTACGATTGGATCGAATAAACCCTTATGGAATAAAAATTTTGCTGCTTCTGAACCTACATGTACTGTCTTATTCAATGTTTGTTCAATCACTCTTTCACCCACAAATGCAATGTAGGCGTTAGGTTCGGCAATAATCACACATAGTTTACCTCTAAACATAATAGCCCTACAAGCACTCAGATTTGATGATATTCAATGTTACAACACTATGGATCAAGCCAAAAATAACATACTTTTGGTTGCCTTTTTTTACCGAGATAACAGAAACTCCATAGAAGAATTGCAGAGCAGAAATTCTGGAAAGGGAGAACTAAGCATTGAAACATAAATCGATGCAAAAAGAGCTAGCGGGTCAGTAGCATATCTAACGAAGAAACTTTTGCAGCATAGGTTCATAAAGAGTCAAAGTATGCCACTCTTATCTCATACGGCTCCACGAGACAAATTCTTGAAGAAAAACAATCATATCATTGCTCTCCAACCAACACACCTAAGTTATAAACTTATAAGAAAGCAGTCAAGCACACTTATCAACACGGATTTTAACTCTCCTTATACTAACAAAACCAATGTGGTAAATCAGCAAATTTAACCAAGAGTGTAAATACGCTAGTCCAGCGGAACATTCACTGCATCAAAAAAAATTGGAAAAAAGACGTTTTATTTTATATACGTAGGAGAAGAACCCAACTCGGTATTCAAAAAAAAAATAGAGGAAGCAGAACCAAGTCAAGATGATACAGATGTTTGTTACTACTTATCTCTCCACAGGACACATAATACATACATTGCAAGGAAATTTTCAAGTTCCAATAAGAAAGTCCTGAACCCAAATACATGAAGCCACAAACTATCATGAATTACAGCATGTATGGCTGATAAGAAAGAAAGCAACCTGCAGATGTAGCATCTACATCACAAGTAACAAGAGCAAGATCTGGTTTATGTCCTTGGGCCCTCAATCCTCCATAAATACCAGTAGCCTTAAACCCCTTTGCAGCTGTAACTCCGCCAGGAATCTAAAAAAAAGTTCAATGGTGTTATTCATAGCACCTTTTTTGAGAAATAAAAAATAGACAAGAAGACACAAAAATATGCACCAGAAAAACAATTGTGAAAAACATGGATAAAAAGAACACAAATTTCCAGTCACCTGTTTCCAAGGTCCTTCTGGAATGAGTATAGGAGCTGCAGGTATGTGATTCACTACTGATGACATGGAGACTGTTGTCACTTCCCTCCTAGACCCATATGTTCTCCATATCTGTCCTTTAATACAGCACGGGAAAGGAAAACAGAGAAATTCATAGTAAATCAAACATGATACAGAGACCATTTTACCAAACTGAGCAACCTAATAGAGGCAGACCTTTCTGTTGTTGAGTCCTGGAAGTTTGACGGAGACGTGATAAAGGGAAATCGACATTCTTGAACAAATATGGGGTTGCTGCATGTTCAGAAATTGTGCAAACTTTATATAAAACTCATGTACTAGGAAAACAAGGACAAACCAAGAATTTTGTCCATGGGCATATGTTTAATGTTAATACTAGATGATTACAATAAAAGGCTACATAGTCTCATTCACTATCTTTAAGTTATACAACCCACCAAATGAAAAAATTAAAAAAAGTGTATGTTCGCCTAATCAAATGGAGATTGATGGTAAATCAATTAGGTAGAAGTATTTTCCCAAATTAAACAACATGAGAAGAATTACGAAACACACACCTTAACCAACATCAACCACAGGACACAACCAACCACAACAATTCATAACTCCAAATAATCAAAGTTCAAACTTGCACTAACAAATTCACAACAACTCCAAAAATAATCAATTACCACAATATGTTAATAGAACCGACCAACTAAGTTCTAAATATGTTCACTAACATATTAATTTAACAATTCAACCAATTAGTTCATCCTTAAATAATAATTACTTTTCATGGCCTCCAACATTTCTTGTTATAACTTCTCAATATGTATCGCATTTTCAACTTATATCCTCTGTACAATGATAGCTATAATTTTATTAGTAATTCAATTAACTAATTCACGAGCCACGCCTAATCCCGAAACGTTCTGAAATGTTCAGAGCATGTACAAATGTTGTACTGTAATATTAGTCTAAAATATTGTATATCAAGAAAATGTTGTATATCAAGAAAATGCTGTATATAAAACTTCACCCTCTTATAGTATCTAATAGATGATAATGATACCTAATTTTGACATACAATTTTTATGCAACTATATACAGCATTTATAATTCAATACAACATTTTTGGTTGAATATACAACAACTAATTAATCTGAATAAAGTTTTGTACAGAACGTTTCCAAGTTAGAATTTTCGCATTAACTCACTGATTCAAAACCAGAAATTTGTCTAATAATAAGTATAATTGCAATCAATTAAAGAATCTACAGCAAACTATAAATATAATATGAACATCAATTAACAAATGTGTAACTGCCAAAGTAGCTTTACCAGAGAAAAATGAAGAGGAAGCAGAAGCGCCGAAGACAAGGGAGAACTAGCAGTGGGTGGCAGAAGTGTAATAGGGAGAAGGGAAGGGAGTTGGAGAGTAAAGTTGCTGCTTTCTACTTTGCCAGTTGGTTGTTTTGTCTTTCCAAGTTCATAGGCAGAGAGTGACTGGTTGACTTCTTGTGGGCTGCTGCACAATCCGTAGATTGTGCACACGTCCGTATGGTGAGGAAGGTGCACACGATGAACATTAAACACTAGGTTATGAACATAAAGACCAATACCAATGAACACATGTACATGGCTAACAAGTCAAATAAACATATGTACATCTTGTTAATATATGTTTATTGGTATTGGTCTTTATGTTCATATCCTAATGCTTGATGTTCATCGTGCGCACCTTCCTCACCATACGGACGTGTGCACCTACTAATTCGGTAGTGACTGAGGGTTCAAGTTCAAGTGTTCAACTAAGCTAAGGCCCTAAAAGGCTTACGGCTTGTTTGGTTGGTGGTATGTAATGGTAGTAATGGTTTCTAGTGTAAATTTGTGAAGGCATTCTCATGTCAACATCCATGCTAATGATACTTTATCCGAAAACACCTATTTTCTTCCTAAAATTTCATTACCATCCGTTACCACTTAGGAATGTGGTATTGAGTGGTAATGAAAATTTAGGAAGGAAACCATGTTTTGACATCAAGTTTCATTACCATAGATATTAACTTGGAAATATCTATCTTCACAAATTTACACTAAAAAACATTACTATTACCACCTTTTACTACCACTAACCAAACGGGAGCGTTGATCTAGGGTTACTTGGATTCACTTGTTACACTTAAATTTGAGTTTTAAGTACCAGATTTAAGATTACTCAGTTTCGATTTATTACACTTAAATTTGAGTTTTAAGTTGAGTCTCAAAATATTTTGAATTCAATTTTTCAATTTCTATGTGTATGTTCTCTTCAGCATAATTTTCCTCAACTTATCTTAATTTTTTCATAACATTTATGAACTTTGCGATCTTTTCATATGATCGTAACTCAATGTGAAGTTTGGAAATTGTCACCAAGTAATATTTCAACATTGCAAGGGGTAAGAATCGACAAACCCTCCATTGTGCTCCATGAGTACCTATAACTAGATGCTCCCTCTCACATTTTTTGCATATTTATGAATTGCTCAATTGAGCAAAATATGTGACTAATGTGCAAAAAAATGTGCTTGGGAGCAAATAGTTCTAGCTGCTCCTGGTAGCGCCTAAGAATTTGCAAAGAATCGAATCCCTGTTGCATGAGTGGAAGCCTGTAAGAACAGCCTCCCAACCACTTTTGGATTGATATTGATGCTGCATTATTGGGCGATGAAGGAGTGTGCCTGGGTGTTGTGACTCGCGACTCACAAGGAGTGGTGTGTGCTGTGACAGTGCGTCGCATACGCGCTCGTTGGACAGCAGCTATGGGCGGAGCTATGGCTGCAAAATTCGGCCTTTTCGTAGTGCATAGAATGGGGTATAGAAATGTTGAGTTGGAATCTAATGCATTGAATCTTGTTAAGGCTATCCATGTGAGAATCTTTGGGAGGACTCCTATTGACTTGCTGTATGAAGACATCAGTGTGTTGGGGGATGGTTTTTCTTCTTTTACCTCTTCTCATGTGAAAAGGTGTGGGAATACAGTGGCTTATTTAGTTGCTAGATATTTGCCTTCAAATGACTATGAACAATTGTATGTTGATGCTTTTCCGCAAGGTGTCTTAGCCTTAGCGGAACTTGATTTCGTTTAATAATATTTCTCACTGTTTCCCCCAAAAAAAAAGGACAGCCTCCAACCAATTAGGCCAACCTTGATTCTTAAAACACAATCAAACTTGATCAAAAAAATTCGTATACGATATAATATAATTATGACGATAATGAATAGGATTTGACAATACATTATATGTAACACCCCGTCCTTCCACTACTAAGATACTAAACAATATCTAATCAAGATATACTAAAAAGACGTTAGCGGAAATAACGTCAGGACGGTTATGCTACTCTAAAACAATTATTAAAAATAATCCTCAAATCAAAGTTTCATAGCTTCAAAAGAAAAGTAGTATCCGAGAAAAACATTATAGTTCTAAATAAAAGAAATATCCCAAATTATATCATAACATCAATCCAAAAACTACGAGACATGCAAGTCTCCCGTTAAAACTTAAATAAAAACTAAATGTCCTTGAAACCTAGCCAAAAGTAGGTCTGTCTATGGTCTACATAGAACTCATATACCAAAAACAATACCAGGAGCTTCTTCTCATACAAACCCTCACTCTGCTAGCCCAAGCAGTCACAAGTCTAGCAGTCATTTCCATCTGCATGGATATATATTAAATAATTCCACAGTTAGTGGGGAGTAACTAGCAGTTCTCCCAAAACAAAAGCAATCAAAGCGCGATTCAGAAATAGATTAATAAGAAAGGAAATCATACAATCATTATAACAATAACATGCATCTAAAACCATAAAGCTCATAGGTAATACAAATGATCATCAACAATAAGTAAACAAGATATAGTGAGTGAATCAATTCTAGAATACACAAATAATAATAAATCAAAAATACAACAAGTTATTGAGTCAGAAACTGAACGCCAGTGAATCGCAATTCACTTCCTAAGGTTTGTCAGATCGCAATCTCCAGGTCAGTCTATGGGCTTACGTTCCCCACTGCCTGTGAATGGCCAAACTCCCGATGCAGGGTAGAACACGCAGAACTCCCTGACCCCTCGGATGACAACAATTAACCCAGGTGTACCCCTAGTTCGCAAACCAGGTGGTTGGCATGTTCTTCACCGGGGACTACATCTATCCCACCGGATATTCTTATCTCAAAATAAAATCATGCATATCATCAAAGTATCATTCATCTTAAAATATTCATCAAAAAGGGATGCCACCCGGCCTTATACCCATAATTTATCAAAACAACTCTTCATAATTCCTCAAAATTATTAACTTAAATACTTACAACAAATGTCTCCCACAATAAACACTTGAACATCTCTAAACATCAACAATGGTATTAAACTAGTTTTTACAGCACCAACAATACAATCAAAAATACATCACCAATTAACTCCAAAACTTATTCATTAAAAGAGTAGTAACAAATCAATCATTTTCTTCCATAAATCAAACATAAACATAAGGATGCTCAATAATACTTACTGCAACCTACTGAATCATCAGCAACCAAGAACATAATAAATTACAAATTATTTATGATTAAAAAGTTCTCAAATAATTTAAAAGAGTATCCTCAATTTCACAACAAAAACCCAATAATAATTATTAAACTAATAAGTTCGAGCAGTAAAATCACACAAAAATTATCATACGACCCTAATGGCTCTGCTGACATGGAAACTCATGGAAATACATAATATACAAAGAAATAAATTTTTCGGCCTCCAGAAATAATTTTCATGATTTATATACTGACAGAAACGAAATTTGCAAAAACAGATATATCAATTAAATAAACCGGTAAACAGTAGGCAAAAATTATTATAAGGCATTGAATACATACTACACATATAACATGATCCAAGAAAAATAATTTCAGCAATTTTAACATTCGTTTAATAATTATTATGCAAATAAGCCAAAAACGCACAAAACACCAATTAAATCAAATAAATACTAAAAATCAGACGAATTTTTTTTTTTTATACAGTATTCACACAGCATGTATCAAATATATTCATGTCAAATTTCGTCAATAATTTCATTCAAAAAGTATTTTAAATAATTCCTAGCATAATAATCTAATACCGAATAATACCCTAATCACTATGGTTCTAAGATAACTACTAGTTACCTGGATCGTCGGAGGTGAGCTGAATATTACTGGAAAATCCCGTTATAGGCGTATACCCTTCTCCTTCTTCAATCTCCAAGCACCACGTACAAGAAAGAGGCAAGTAGAACAAATTATGAACAATTGATGAAGAGAAGAAAATGAAAAAAAATGAGAGAATGATGAAGATGATGATGGCCGAATTTCTTGAAGTATGGCAGCAATGGAGTTCTGATTTTTAATCAGAATTTGGAGTATTAAAGGTTGAAGTAAAGGGGTTTCATTAAGGAGAAATGATTAGGGGGGTTATGGGGGTTACAAAACTACAAAGGGTCACAAAAGAAAATAAAAAGAAATGAAAGAAGAGAAGCTCTTCTTCTCCTTCTCCTTGGCCGGCTGTCAAGCCCAACACACCAAAAAAAAAATTTCGGCCCAAGTCATCAAGGATCCATGCAACAAAAGTCCGTCACGCGATAAATCGTTAACTTCCTAAATCGCGCCTAAACTTTGAAAATACTTAATAATAAAAATAATTCTAATAAATTATATTATAAATATAAATATAATAAACACATTAACACGCCATAAAAATAAAAATAATAATTCGGCTCCCAAAATTATAAAATAAAAATCATTAATTTAGAGAAAATAATAATTTTAGAGAAAATTTTTGCGAAAAACTAAGAGCAAAATTATGGGTTGTTACATTATAGGTCATGTTTGTTCACTGAAGCATCCAGCCTCGTATGAGAGTGTCCATCATTCTAACATAGTTTTGAAAAAAAAAATCTCTTTATTGGTACTGGAGATACTGTACAATAATCCAATACTGATTACAAATTTGTAAACGAACCATCAATGAACTGTATTTTTGGAAAAAACCATTAAAACCAAACTCTAAACTCCTACAAGGAAATTATAACAAAGCAAATTGCGAGCCTTTCAAGACAATCTTAGTAGGTCTTTGGCTCATCAAAATTACGAGTCAACCATGAATAATTTACGAGTCATCAACACTCATCATGACCTATGATCCCTATATCATTATATCTTGCATTATGTACTATGACATCTCATTATTGGGTCTTTATAATTGTTAATTTCAAGTTTAATATTAAGTTATAGGCTGATATTAGATTGTATGACAATCTTAATCTAAATTAGCATATAGAAACTATTGTAACGGAACACAACAAAGCAACAAAGAATTAAAGAACAATCGACACAAGGATTTAATGTGGTTAACTAACAATGTGTTAGCTACGTCCATACAACAAGAACTGATTTTATTAGGTTTAGGAGAGAGAGTACATAATACAGAATATTAGGGTTAATTAACTTAAACAGAATGAGCCTAAATCGAACCCAAAAAAGAAACGATATACTAAAGAACATATACCGAAAAATTCCCGGGGCATTGCCTCCATGCCCCCACCAGGCCGTTTCACCCCTGAACCCCGACCTGGTCGGCGAGATCCCCATGCTTGGCGAATCCTAACACCAGATAATTCAAGGCATATCTCAACAGAAACAACACTCCTTAATTTACCATCAACACCTAGCCCAAATGAATTTGGGGAATCACCTAGGTCCAAATACCTCGGGGAATCACCTAGGTTGCTAGTAGAGGTGATCATTTGCAGGTTTGGGCAGGTTGCGGGCCGGGTATAACCTTCATTTTTTGTCCGATGGGCCTAACATGCCTAGTCCAAACCTTTTTATGTAGGCTTAACTATTTATCCGTCACCCTCCCTAATAAACGGGCGGACTTGTCCATGAACAGCTCTAGTTGCTAGGTCCATCAACTAGGTTTCGAAGACATTTCTAAACTTGAGTTGAAAACCAGCAATCCTAGTCTACCTTCCTACGAGGGTGCACTGAACTGAACCCTCAGTTCCCCACCAGCGCGCACAGGCTGCACCCATAGTCGTCACTCAGAAGTCAGAAATACACTTACGTTTTCCCTGTCGAATTAAAGCGGCATTGCAGGCTGAAGCAATCACAACTCCCTAAACCAAGGCGGCAACGCCCACGCACTGACATTGCTGCTTCTACCTCCTCTTCATTTTTCTTTGGTAAGCTAATTTTGCAATTAGTACAATTTTTTCAATCATATTTAAATTATATACATATATATACATAGTTGTTGCTGTAAATTTATTAGTTCAATGCAATCATAGTTATTATTCGGCACATTTTTTCTTTGGAACATTGAAGAAGCAAATTGGAGGGTTTAAGGGTTTAAGGGTTTGAAGAGGACTCACTGTTGTAGGGTTTAATAGCTTTATACAATTGATACTTTCTGTTTTAGGGTTAATAATTAGGAAAATTTTACAAGATTAATTCCATATCTGAAGCTTGCTAATTGCTATGTTGTCACATGAGTGAACTAATGATTGACGTCGCTATATTTTTTCGTTAGTTTTGCATCATATATAACGTTACAGGACGCCCACTTTCTCCTATTGGTTTGATGGTGGAGGGGGTGAGAGGTAGGGGAGAAAGACAATTTTTTAAGGATTATAATTTATAAGTGATGGAGAGTTCATCTATGGGATTATTTTTGTTGTATGGCTCAAACTTAGATATTTTGATGTTAAAATTTTATAATAAGTACTCCTTCTGATCTTTATTAGTTTAACCATTTATTTGGGGCACATTTGTGGAGGCACTAATTTGAGCCTTAATATTTCCAATCGTCAATAAGCAAAAATTATGAAAAGTTGATATTTGGATAATATACATTGAGACGAATCTAACAGGATCTCATATCACTATATTTTTCCTTTAAGAACAAATCACAAGAGATAATCAAAGTCATGTATGTGAATAGTGTCAAAAGTCAAAACGAAAACTAATAAAAACCGGAGGGAGTTATAGTTTATACAATTTCAGTTTCTGCTTTAGGATTGAATAATTAGTAGTTTACACATTCTCTAATTCTGTATTACTGGAAGCATTCCCGTGAGCTAGTCGCGAATTTTGCTTTGTGAGTTTATATGTAATGCAGATTTTGGACGATGTCAACAATTGAGTGATAGTTTAGTCTGTGCGTTTAAGCTTCTACTTAGGGATCAATTCTTGATTAGTTCTTGATATGCTCAGTTTCTGAGATTGTTACATTCCAAGTTCTGTGCAAAATCCTCAATAATTCTAGAGATTGTCATGTCGATGAATGGCTTGTGAATCCTTCTGTCAACAAATAATCTGTTCATCAAGCCTCAAATGTTTTGTATGCTAGTAACGTCCTTCCAGCTCTACTATAGATTGAAGCTACACTAATGTAGCAATTGCTAGCATAACATTGGGGTAACTAGATTCAACATTTTCTGTCATTGATGTAATTGGCACTTGCATTTTCATCTCTAACTATGTTTTCCTTATATATGGGAGCCTATCAGATTTTTTGTTGCTAACAATTTTTGGGGTCATATGAATCAACATTTTGCTCTAGTGTGATTTGTCCTTGCTTTGGTGTTAGCTTTGTTTTTTTAATGGGGAATAAGTATCTTGAACTGCTGCTTAAGTAATAGGTTTCTCGAATTCTTTGTTTGTGGTCTATATTAGGTCAAAATGGCAAACAGCAATATACCTTCTAGCATTGAGGAACAAGAGGTACAGTAATTATTTTAATGGTGCCAAGACTTTTACTTACAGATTAATTAAGAAACCAACAAAGAAGTGTATGTTGCATTACAGGTCAATTTGGACAATAACAGTATACCTGCCTCGGATACGGAAAAGGTCCGTTATACTCTAACCACCTTCTATATCGTATCATAACTTTTTTGGGAGAGGAAGGAGGGGGTGTTTATTTTTCTTGTTTCCTCCATTATTATCTCTACTTAATTTACTATAATTATATTCGAACTTTGCTTTATTGTAAATATTGTGCTAATAGAGTAATAGTTTTGACATGCTATTGCAGATAGTTCTTATTATGTATGTTTTATGTATGCATTTTTGTGTTGACTAGCACGATAGTTATGTTTAGATACTTTTGAGACGAGTGATGGAGATGTTAAGTGCAGCATTGAATTTTGAAGTCACTCTTTTGGTGGCAGAAATTTAATCTTAGTCTTTTGTTAAATTAAACATGTGTGCCACATTAATTTCTTCGGTGATATTTCAGAAGAGTCAGGTAGGGTTATATCGAGGCAATTGAGCTATTGGTAAAAGGGGTCGTAATTGTTCCATTGATAAGGTAGTGGCTTTTTTTTTGTTGGGGGGGGTTAATGATACAATGGATCATAGTTAAGGAGACGTGCTGCCACTTTTGCGGTATTGTATTGTATCTTTTCGTGCCCCAACGAGTTTTGCTCAATCCACCATTGGTTGGTAGGGGAGGGAAGAAGGGCGAGAGGATGTCACTCCAAGCATGAGTGATAAGCACATAGCATACATACAGAGCAAGGAAGCCAGGAAGTGTTCGGCCGCCTTTTTTTGGGGTTATGTTAATCGATGTTTTCTAGTTCCTAAGATAATGATCACTTGTTTCTGTTAGTAACTTAAGAAGTAATTATAATTTCTCTCTCTCTGATAGATTTCTTCTGGCTTTACAGGTTGAAATGGCCAAAAGCAATGTTCCTCATACTGTCGAGAAGCAAGAGGTACATAGTTTATTTTCGCATGACTTCTATCTACAGCTTTTGTTAACAAGCTAACGTTATTGAAGAGTACATGGAATTCCAGATCAAAATTGACGACACTAAAGCTACGTTGGATAAGGAAAAGGTGTGCTACTTTTCTGACTACTTTTATTTATGTATCAAATAGACAAATAGTAATAGGAAAGAAAATGTTTTATTTTTTTTTTTTTTTTTTTTGAGGAGGGGGGTAGATTGGTTTGGTTGGCAACACTAAAGCTGCATTGGATAAGGAAAAGGTGTGCCACTAACTGCAATCTTTAGTTTACTGTAATGCTAATAGTTGTGACATGGTATGGAAAATATTCTTTAAGCCACTTTAGTCAGGGGTAATAGACTATTCAGGTTTGGCATTGATGCAGTTCACCTGCCTAAAGGTGTGGGAAGGAGTAGTTTTTTGAGCATGTGTAATTGGCACAGAGAGATGTGCACACTGCACAGTTTCCTTTTGTAGTTTTTGTTTTTTTCATTTTCCTATTTGCTTATTAATTTCACGCATCGTACTTGTGTAGATCATTGGTACAGCAACAAGTGAGATGGAATACAGAGTAGAATTATTCAACAGGTGCGTCATTCTTGCTGTAGGTTTTACTCGAAAGTTACTAAGTCATTTTGCTTTTCTTTTTGTCACCTTCTCTAATTATCACCAAGGTAGTATCTTATATTCTTAATCTTTCTTTTGGTCAAGATCATGAGAGTCTAATGTATGACATCATCTTGACACTAACATCTCATTCTATAATCTATATGGAGGCAGCTCTATCAAATGACGACTACAGTAGTCTAATGTTGTTTTTTGTTATTATTTTGCCGTTATCTGTGTCAAATCTTTGAAGAAGCTTTTGTTTTATCAACCTAGCTGATATTCCCTCTGTTTGTCTTAATTTACATACTTTGTACTTTGACACTATTTACGTACTTCATTTTGACCATCGTTCGTGATTATATATAAGGAAAAACATAGTCATGTGGGATCTTGTTAGATTCCTCTCAACACGTGTTTTCAAAATATCAACATTTATAATTTTTACTATTGGTAATCAGAGATATTAATTGTTGAAATATGCCTTGAATTATCTAGCGCTAGATTTAACCAAGCACGGGGTTCTTGCTGCCCGGTTAGCGAGTTGAGGTCCACGGATGAAATGCCCTTGGGGGCCGTGGGGGCATCACCCCCGAAGTTTTCGGTGTATGTGGTTTAGTAAACTGTTTCTGTTTTGGTTTCGGTTTTAGGTACCGTGTGTTTAGGTTAATTAGAAGGGTACTATATAAACCCTCCGAATTAATTTCTGCCTCCATCTTTTGTAATATGTACTCTCTCCTCAAAGATAGTAAAATTGTTTCTAGACGTAGCTAGCACATTGTTAGTGAACCACATTAAATCTCTGTGTTGTCACAATTTTAATGGTGAAAGTTCTTCGTTGTTAAACGTGAAAGCCAAATTGTGTAGCTTAAAAAGAAATAGAGGTGGTAATTGGTATCGTGCAAGAGTCATAAATATAATTTGCTCTTATTTGCTGCCTTTTTCTAAGTTATGTTTCTAGTTTGACATAATGTTGGTTTGTGATCCAGGCTTACCCATACATGCTTCAGTAAATGTGTTGACAAAAGGTATATGTATACTACTTACTGACACTTCTTTTGTTATGGAGTTCTTATCTTTCCTACATGGAGTTGCCAAAGAATGTGACAAATTGAATGTATCCCTTTTTTGTTTAGGTACAAGGAGGGTGAACTCAATTTAGGAGAAACTAGTTGCATTGATCGCTGTGTTTCTAAGTATTGGCAGGTAATCAGCCGAGACACGATATTTTGTGATACTGGTAGTTTTCCATTTAGGGAATGCCATCTATTGTTAATAAATATTTGTGCATACATGTGACAGGGTTTAGGATTTTACTAATTGCAAGGGAAGGTTGAAAAGTGAATTGCTTCTCAAATGCCTTTTTTGATATATTGAGTGGATCATGTTATGGAAGAAAGAAGGATGGTAGGCATGCTTAAAAACCTCTTCCATTGAACAAAATTTTTTTAAAAAGAATTGACAAAGGAAAATATTTTCTCCCCTTCTTTCATTTTATTGCTAATCATGAATGAGTGAGAAGGAAGGAGCTGACCAGTAGAGGAACTATGGCAGGAATATTTTTTGCCTCTTCCTACTGTCCTTGGAACTATTTATACCCATTGAAGGGTTCAACTGAATGACGATGAGTTGTGAAGACCTTATGTTGACTCTGTGACTGAATCTAGTTTGGTCTCCTTCAAAAGCTTAGGGTCATAACCTATCTATAGTAGGTCTTTATATGGACAAAGGTCCCAGAAGCCATTCATGAGGCAGATGGGTTGGTTTTTTTTTCTAGGGTAGTTGGGTTCTAGAGGAGGTGTTCTGTTTTAAGGATGACTGTTTTGTGATAGGGCTTTGAGCTAGAGTGCAATATGATCAAGGTGGAAGCTGTTTTTTAGAGAAGTGAGACAAGAATGGCTGTGAAAGTTTGTCTTTAATTGGAAGTAATGATCTTACAGGAATAAAAAAGTGAACTAGCAAATAGCAGAGTAAGTCCAAGTTATTTTATCAAGGTGGTAGAGGAGGTTATTATTAGTATATTACATGGATTCCATCATTGGTAGAGTTGGGAGGTCCAAATTTATGCAACTTTGCTTGTATTTTGCCTAGCTGATAGAGAGGATGTTTCTGGAAGAATTGTCTAGAAGATGTAATTCATGTAAATCAGTTATGTTTGTGATTAATTTTTGGCTGCACAATGCATACTGATCATCATGGAGAAGGCCTTGCAATATGACTTTGCCTCATTTGATCCTTTTCTTGAGGTTACCATATGAAACAATAGCTGAGGATAAAATTTTTCAAGGAAACCTACCTAATTGTTGTTACTGTGTTAACCACCAGTCAAAACACCGGAGAAGGGTTGGGGTGGGGGGGATTGTGGTACTTGTCCTCTCTTAATAGGGATTGGTCTCTCTTTAAAGGTAATTTCTTAAAATTTTGTATAGAGGAGATTTGTTTCATATCCTGAAGCCAAAGAAGTTGATAGTTTCTGGTGAATGATACTATGATATTGGTATAGAACGCATTATTGGTGAATTTATAAGATGTTAAAGATCTAGTAAGTCAGTGTCTGGAAGGTACATCAAGGAAATTAGCTCTGACCGCCTTATCATAATGATATTCAATTTCTCTCTCTTAAGTAGTGAAGTGCTCCCTATGAGGTTTTTCTGTTTTGATACCTTTGATGGATGTGAAACCAGTGCATTGGGGTCCTTTCTGTGAAGAGTGCTTTGGCAGGTGGTAGCCAAAGCGGATTAGTTTACTTGTAATACGAGGTTTTTCTGTTTTGATACCTTTGATGGATGTGAAACCGTGCATTGGGATTACTTAGCTAATGGGGCAACTAGCTTCCTAACATTCCTAGGTTTCCTGAACTACTTGTATTATGTAACCTAAGTTTATGCACTGTTTAGATAATCCTGAAGTGTCAAAATTTTAGGACATTAGTAGTTTACTGAGGCTTTTTTGGTAGTTGGTAATAAATGGTGGTAATAGTGATGAGTTTATATGAAGTATAACTTTGTAAAGAGGTTGCAATTTATGTTGTTCCAATCTCAGCTCTTTCATTTGCCTTTTCTTTTCCCAGGTGAATAATATAATTGGTCGGCGGCTTGCATATGGTCGGCGTGACGCGTAAGTTATGGTATCTTAGCTCGTTTGATGCTGCTCAAATTTTAATCGCGCAAACTCAATACGTGATACATCTCACTGACCCATTCGAGGATACAAGGACTTGAAATTTTTGAATATTCGTTCTTGATTTCCCTTCATCTCCAGATTTTTCTGCCTCTCCTGGAGAAGATTAATAATGACAGATTTGGATACATCATATTTTGTACAAGCTGGTAAAGATTTTGATATTTTATAGTTGATGTTTTGCAGTTGCTTAATTCATTTGTAGCTTTTTTTTTGAAGAAAAATTCATTTGTATCTTTGTTGATATATCTCATTAAATATTTGTTGGAACCTCGATTTGTATTTATTAAATCTAATGAAACATGGAGCTTTGATTCTCTCTCAATTCCCCTCTCTTCAGAATATCCTCAGGTACGATTCACTGAGATCCCCTCAGTTTACAACTCACCAAGATCCCCTTGGTTATAATTCTCTGACATCCCCTTGAGACAATTCAGTGTTGAATTCGCCCAGCTACAACTCACTTAGGTTACATCTCAGCTACTATAAGATTCTTTACCCTTTTGCACGCATTCCATATTATGACTCGTACTCACCACCACGGCGCTGCTGGCAAGTCCGATACGTGTGATACACATGGTGCACCCGCTTGAGTGCACGCCAAGTACGTGGACGGAGTTCTTTTTTCCCCAAGGTACTATATGGTTTAATTACCATGAAAATAGGATCTTTTGTACCATATGTTGGCAAATAATATCCTCACGAGGATTTAATTAAACAATTAATGAATCGAGTTGAGTGTACTAGATATCCTCGTTTTTAGAGTGATAGAGCCTACTCTTCGATTCATGAGACTATGAAGGCAAAGACAAAACATCCAAGCAAAAAGTATATAGTGCTCCATTTAGCAATAGAATACACTTCTTTGTTGTCTAAAGATTGATGATAATTGTGATGCACCATATTAACCACCATATCATACATAGTTGGCAACCGTGATTTATCATATGCAAGGATTGGCTATGTATTGGTTATATTGTGAGTAAACCCAATTAAATACATCGAATTCGGGTAAAACAAGATATAAGGCAGACACAGCCAAAAGTGATTACTTTAAAATTCACATCAGTGCAGAAACTGCAAACTATTTGTACATCTGATGCGACGAGTGTGGGTCATGTGTGGATTACAAACTGATCCTAAAGCTCCGCTAAATCTTACAGTTACAAATTACAAGCTTAGCCTGAGTAAATATTAGCAATAAGGCAAGTAAATTGACTTTAAACAATCAAAGAATATGTTCGAGGAGATGTAAATTACAAGGAAGGAGAGTCTAATAAAGGATCACTCTGCTGTTTAACTTCAGGTTCACAGCTTCCATTACTGTGATTCACGTGTTCTGGCGGACCTTGACCACCTGGATGATCGTCAACAGCTTTCCCCCCAGTCTCTCCAGTAGCTTGTCCTAGCAGGGATTTGGAGCCAGCTAGTTGCTCAGATGACAAGCTAGTAAGACCGTTTTGCTTCATATAAGCATCCAAAGGGAGACTTGCTAACTGTAGGAGATTAGTCAAACTAGCTTCAGAAGCCCTCGTCCTAGAGTCTTCTTCACGGTCAGGTTGGCAATTTAGATCAAGGCTCTTGCCACTTTCGGCCAACAAGCTGATCGGAGTTTCAACTCTGTCATCATTAATTTGAGTGGGACCCACCTGTTGTAAGTCGTCATCTTCAGTTCGGTGCTGATGCTCAAGTTGTGGCCTGTTATCACTTTCTGGATCAGTTTTTTCAGCATTTCTGTTAGGATTTTGTTTTTGGTAGTTTTTCAGGGCAATCTCCGCTTCCTGTTCAGACTGGCGTTTCTTTTTCCTCATCATAAGAGTCTTGAAACGACGCTTAACTGTCATGCAGACAGTGCAAGTGCACGTTGACTTGTGCTTCCCTTTCCCGCTTGGTGGTTGAATGCAAACAATGCAAGAACAACCAGGGCGGTGCCTCGGATGCCTGGTAGTTGCTGCAACAGATGAAGTGCCTGGATCAGTACTGTTATCTCCCAAAGCTGCTGCAGAAGCTAGAGCATTGAGGCCAGAAGATTCCTGTTCCTGTGCCATTCTATTAGCCATCACCATTCTTCTCTTTGTAGCATCTATATGATAGTAATTTGAGGAGAGAAATATGTCAAAGAATGGCCCAGTTTCACATAACAACATCAATGCTCTATCTTTAGTTTAAGCACGTAGTCTAGATCTTTAAATCATGGAAAAATTAGTCAATTAATACTTTCTCAATAGGTCATTTTGAGACTTGCAGCCTTGCCAGAAAAATGTTGTAAATTAACCTTTTCAAACGGTTTACATTTATTATTGCTACCTCTTCCCAGATTTATTGGTGCCTAAATTGGTGTCATAATTAATTTGTGAAGTCATTCCGGTGACTTTGGCCCCATAGAAGATCCATTGAATACTGGCACGAGGTAGCAAATTAAAAATACGAAGTGTTTGAAATTGAAAGTGTAATAATCTACAACTGTTTGTTGGAAAATGCTGTAAGTGACAAAGTGACTGACTAAAAAGGTAATAATTAACAAATAAAGAGCATCAAACAAATGAATAATGCCAAGCAAGACAGAAAGTAGAATGGTATCTGAGATGGGGAGAGAGACACAGAAAGCAGATCAAGTTAAGATATTGACATGCAACACAATCTTATCATGATGAGACAATCAACCACCTGATGATCCAATAGCTCGCTGGAATGTTTCCTAAAAGAATTACAAGAGAAGGTTCAAAACTATCGCGAGACACAGAAACAATAGCATGAGTTCATACCCTTGCTCAGATGTCGAAAGTTTTCAAGTTCCTTGGGGCCTAATTCCTCTGCAGCAGAGCAAAAGCACCTATAATCACAATCAAATGTGTTGTCACTGATAGGCTCTTTATATCCACACAAATGATTATGCACTTCTATATTATATTTCTTGGTGTTAGTCAAAGAAAAGAAAGAGGACCAAACATCAATTAGCAACCTGCTCTGTTCCCAAGCATTATCTGCACAAGTCCATTTCGAAGGAAGTAAAATATCACCAGGCAATCTCCGCCATTTAGAGCAGTTGTCACACTGAGTCCATTGCTCTACTACCCTGAATTACATGCAATTAAGGGTAAAATCAATCAGCAGTGATGACATAACACCAAGTTCAGTTAAAGACAGATGAACATAAAAGGAGGTTTTTTTTTGTTGGCTGGGATACCATCTTGAGTATTCAAAACAAAAAACTACTGTTAAGTACAACCGACACACAGTATAACACAGCAACAACCCCCGAAATAGGCTTGATGAGGGAGGACATAGGGTGCACAGCCTTAGCCCTTAAATTTCACAGCCAAACATATGATACTAAGTCAGAAAAAATATTCTGAATCTGAAATTTGACTTTCATGGAAAATGAAACTGGATCCTATTCTCACAAAGATATGAAAATTAACGCGAGACAACCCTACATCAGCAATATATGAAAGTTAAAACCTGAAAATTGAGTTGAACCAAACCTAAACAGTGTCGAAACAGAGCTTGGTGGTCTTGGGGAGAAAAGAATGAAAAAAAGCAAACTTAACTGGAAGCTGGAAGTCCTATTTGGAAGTGATGAGACAACAAAACTCTTAAGATTTCATCCATTCCTTGAGGTTGGTCAATAAGTTTGTACTCAGAGCTTTCAACAAAGTGTAATTCTTTGCATCTACGTGACTCTCATAAACTACAATTTTTTTTTTACTTGAATACTGTTATACATCTAGCATATTAGATTGTTTTCTTTTCCCCACTTTTAAGTTTTTTCTGTAAGAAAGAAGTTTGGTGCTAAAATTGAATTACCAATCAAAGACTTAAGCTAGACGAGCGTAGTAGATTGCAGAAAGAGATACTATAACGTTATGATGTAGATAGAGAGCCACACATACTCCATAATCATACAGAAATTTGCCGTTATTCACATGGTGTACTAAGGAGGCAAAAACTTATCAGCTCTAAAGCAATGGAAGTTATCACACACACTATCACAATCAAGTTATTTGTCAACCAGGACGAGAGTAAAAAGGAATAATAGCTAACTCCTTTTAGAAGTTCAAAGGTTTCAATTTTTCAAATCTAGTCATTTTACTGATACGTAGAGCAGAATCCATCAATTCACTTTGCTCCCATTCGAACACTTGGCTTCCTCCTAGACTGCCAAGCTTGTCTTTCTTTTTATTTTTTTCCAGAAATAATACTCCCTCCTTTAATTACTTGCTACATTGTCGTGGGCACAAGTATTTAGGAGAGGCAAAAAGTCTAGTGGGGATCATAACTTTATGGAAAATGACAAATATTTGGGAGTTATTGATAGTATGATGACAAAAATAAAGGGTAATACTGGTACTTTTTTGTGGGCCATGATTACCAAGTAAGGAAATGTAGCAAGTAAAAAGAGACATCCATTTATGAAAAATGTAGCAAGTAAAAAAAGATAAAGGGAGTGCAAAATAAATAAGTTAGGAGATAAATTATAATATCAGATGAGATGTCTAGAGATAAATTTTGAAACTTTCGATGGCAGTATGATATTGCACGAGATGAGAAGAAATTAGTATATTAGTAGGATTAATAACTTTTCTCTGAATCATTACAACTGAAGCTTATTATATCACCTCAAAATATGATCCATTGAGTAATATAATTCTAAAAAAAAAATGAAGAAAGTTTTGATGATATCTTTCTAAGTCTAGATACATTTATGGCAGACTTCGATATAATATGTATCTCTTTCTTTTCTTCATTTTCGTTGTATTACAGGGAGGCGAGGTAATGCCCAATAAAAACTAGTTCCCACATAAACAAGGTACAACTCTCATAATTTTTCACTCCATCCCCCCCCCTTTAAACTATGATTAAGGTCTATATACCCTTTACCTAACAAGACCAAGTATATCCCCAAAATTCACTCGAGGCTCCATCACCATGAAAAGCAAATGTCACCAATGGTCATTACATCAAATACATGTGCATACTTTAACCTTCCATTACTTACCAATTTTTGTTTCTTTCAAGTTGATTACCCTAAATTTTTTCTACTCTTAAATATGGAACATAAAGTGGGACTTGAAATCCTAAAACATATGGAACTAAAGAAAGAATCTTTTACCCAGATGAACGAGCTGTGAAAATACTGGTCTTCCCAAAAACCGGGGGTTCCTGTAAGACAACATGCAACAAAAATATACTGAAGATGAATATATATTGAAAGGACAAAATATAAGACAAACATACAAAACAATATAAATGCTTGAGTTATGAGGAATACTCATAAACAACACAGCCTCCTGTCTCTTATAATTACAGAGTTGAACATTCACGCTTGCCAATGTAGAACTTTGACTATTAAAATCTTTAATTATCAATAAGTAAATATTGGAAAAAGTTGATACCTTATAAAATATTATTGAGACAAATCTAACAAGATTCCACATGACTATATATTATCTTACTTATCAACCACGAACAATGGTCATCACGGACAATGGTCAAAGTGGAGTATGTGATTAGTGCACAAAGTACGAAGTGTGTAGACTTAAAAAAAATGGTGGGAGTATAGATGTAAGTTTGATAAATGAACAGAGTACTGAAATCCTCATAAACAATATATTAGTATTCTAATACATATTCATAGAGCTCTTTTCATCATTGTGTGCATTCTTGTCACCTGCCTGAAAGAAGTAGGCCACACTACAAAACATAAAGATGCATATAACAAAATTGAGGGACATTATTTGCTCCGTCACCCTCTTCCTTAATCCCCTTCAATTTTTTCTCAGTTGATGGGTGGATAGCTGAAACCAGAAAATTAATTAATAAATCACTCAGTTTGTTAGAGTTTATCTGTTCTGAAAATGGGTGAGTCTGTTATAGTTCAGGAAACAAATTAGAAATTCTTGTGACTGGGAAGCTAACAAAATCTATGTGCTAAGTAAGAAATTTGTGCATATGTTTCTCCCGAAATATATATATATATATTGATAAAATCTATGTATGTTGATTCAAAAAAATAAATTTCCCAGGAAAAGGGATAGCTTAAGCATGTAATATCAACACCACTTACTTCATATTCTTCAAATTCGTAATCCTCGATCACAACAACACTAGGTCTTGCACTTTGTGGAGGGCGAAGCATACCCTGTACCTCCTCCCATGTCAATCTAAGAGCCAAAACATCTTGATTATCAATAAGCAACCTCTTGCTCTTGGAACCTATATTGCGACTCTTTTTCCGGTCCAGCATCAGCATAGATGTGGGTAACATTCCTTCTTCTGTCCGTTCATTACACTTTTCACTATTATGCCACCGGACATTCCCACCGGCAGAGTCCAGGTGTCCTGACAAAGCATTCATATGCATATCCGTGCTCCCCTTCATTGACTGGATAAGGCCAGAGGAACCACTTATTACAGGTAGGTTCTCAATAACACCCGAAAAGAAAGATTCACTTGAAAGAGGGGCATTACGAATGGCAGATGATGCAGCATCCTGCTTAGTTAATAATTTGTAAATCAATAATATATGGTCTGATTTCCGAATCATAACAAACTACCTAGTCTGTCAGGTACATTGAAACAAATCATTAAAGTGAAGGCCTACACATGAAGCAAACTACCTGCAGAGAAGCAGAGTTTGATGCTTTCCGGAAACCCATAACAAGTTTTCCTTCAGGATCCATACGGCTGAATGTTACTGCAAAACAACAGATGAAACATCATGATAACTTACCTAAGTCTATCAAAAGCATCCCACCAACTGCGGCATTGTTATGCCAGTAATACCAACAAAACAAGATAAAACTGGTTGGCCTATGAACGCTTGGAAAAAAATTGCAAAATAAGGAAGCAAATATCAAGATAGAAAAGGAAAGGAAATTAAGAATACCAGTATCACCAGCTTGCAATTGCATTGACTGTATACACGGAGTTACACCCTCTAAAACATACATCCTGCTGTTATTGTTCGGCCAAAACCTGAACTGAAACAACCATTCTTTACCCTTCACATCTTGAATCTTGATAGGCAGTCCCTCAGGTTGAGATATAGGAGGAAAATATGCCTGTTGACAGTTAAAATTATTATTACTAATATATGAAGAAGTACCAGCATGCAAAATAGCAAGGCTTAAAGCTACTAACACAGACTCACTTCAGCACATGCTTTAGGAAGAACCAAACGTCCTATTCGACCAGCATCACTAGCACTCAAAACCTTTTCAAACAATGGAACAATAGTACAATTTGAACTTGTAATATATTAAGGAATCACATGTACTGCCATCTTATAGACATGATAATGACATGAAAAATAAAGAGATTTATAGATCAAGACTATCTGACAAACTAAACGCAGTGAAAAATGAAACAAATAACAAGACCAAGGATACTCTCCAGTTATTTGCTGCAACTCTTGGTCTGTAATTTTTGGCCAGTAACGAGGAAGCAGTTGATGACGGCCTCGTCCCTCAACAGGCGGCCTTGCTACACGCATTTGTGGTATCACACTAGGATTTGTGTCAGAGGCTGGAGAAAAGGCCAGCTTTGGTGGTGTTGGCAAAACGTTGGGAGATACATATCCCTGGTGAAAAGTATCGGAAATCTTTCTCTGTTCCCTTTCATCAACAATTGCACTAGATGCAGCTCGAAGATTTCCTGTTTGAACACCCAAAGCAATATTCAGGTTTGGGTGACCTACTGGTCCGTAGTTATCTTTGGCTTGCATGCCACTGGTGGACACTTCAAGTCTAGCCTTCTGAAAATATCCGATGGAGGACTGAGGTAAGTTTGAGACCCATGAACTCCCAGCTTGAGCAGAAGGGAGCAACAGTTCCTCTTGTTTCAGCAATCCAAAAGCTATATTTGAGTTGGAATTCTGCATAACGGATAGTTGATTGCTCCTGTTTATTTCCTTATAATTGCCTAACTGTTTCATGCCAGCAGTATATTCTGTCACATTGCAAGATCCAGATCCATCACATATTCCAGCGTTTAAGCTCTGCGCAAACAGGTGAAAGTCAAAATAAATAGTCCCATATAGTTGAATCATGCCAGTTAGAAGCTAATTCTATTCGAGCATTAGAAGGTAAAGCAAGATATTGCAATAACCAAGTATGTTCTACAAGTCATTATGAATTGATCTTACAGAGTTGTTTTGCTTTTGAGAAGGTGGACGTTCTCAGCATAAAAAATTGAAGAACCATAACAATAAACATCGACGACATTCAAGTGCTAATTTTCCTTTTTTAAATCAAGATATCAAGGATTAACCCTCATGGATCACACCACATCTAGAAACAAACACAGGAGGAAACGATGCACATGGAAATAGGATTCAACTTACCAAACTAGGGTCTAAATTCCTTGCACAGCCAATGCATCTCACACCACCACCATCAAGTAACTCAATCAAAGTCAACGAAGCAATGCAACCACAGTGGAGTCGCTTTATATATAAAAAGTTGGTCAGGCTCTTCAAAAACTAAAGTAAAAAAAGTAAGTGAAGGTAGAGAGAGGTACATGATACAACTATTTCACCTTGCCACATGTAACACACTCTCTCCAGCCGGAATCATCTGAATGAAACTCCTCGCAGTAAATACGTTGCTCAAAAGCATATCTGTCAAAAACACAAGTTTAATTATCCTAATTTTGAAATTAAACATTCCCGTTAGTGCTGTTTATTTAGACAGGTAAAGATTCCCATAAACACAAGTTCAATTTATCCCATTGTAGAATTAATAAATTCCATTCATATTGCTTTCTTAGCATCACATATAGCTTTATTGCATATTTGCAAACACTAAAAGAAGCTTCAAGCTCCCATAGTCCCATTCATACATTTGTAGAAGCACAGCAGCCTTTACATAAAGCTTGTACAGAAAAGGAAAATGATGTACAAAATGACAGATCATGATATCCTACGCAATTATTTGGAGCTTGGCATTTAAAAACATTTGTTCATGCTCAAACTCTAGCCGATGTTATTAAGACTTTTGAATTCCCCCACACTAAAGTGACTGCTCACTCCAATCAAGCCTTTGGGCACTCTTTCCTCAATCAGGCCCCAAAAGGAAGAGCAACCAGCAACTTTAATACAATTTCCACCTTATTAAATGAATAAGAAATGGGTCTAAAATGTGGTTACTCTATACTGCGCAAACAAATATGTAAGATGATTGGAAATATTCTGTTTGTTTTTTATCTCAGAATTATATTTTCACATTTTTAAATAATTGTACGAAACCAAGTCCTGTTTGATATGCCATTCCCTCCATGATAGAGGCTGCAAACTCTTCTAACTCAAGAACAATCCTAAATCGTATACCAATCATTAAACAGGTCCACTCATTGCTTAGAATAGGTTCCAAAGAGTTCAAAAACTTGTGTTCAAACCTTGATTAAGTCATAATAAAGAAAAACTATAACAACTGCCATTTCCACTATAATCCATAACTTAAATTTTCTATTAAATCTAGAGCAGCGTTCTCAGTTGAGCTAATCCCAACATAGTAGTAAATATAGTGGTTATCATCATTCATTACATCTCCTTTTTTCTAAGACTTGCACTTTCATATCATACACAAATTTGTATTTGCAGGTGAGCACAAAGGCATACTATTTTTTCTCTTGTTAGCATAAACGAAGGAGACATATCAATGTATGATCATTCCCAATGGATTTAGAGCTTCACTATTTTTTTCTTTCTCATTACATTAGACATTTGGATTAATTAAAATGAGCCCATTGACGATTTTCTATTCCCATGCTTCTCGCTCTTGCATATCAGATCAAGAGTCAAGGGAAAACACTTCCTCTAATTAGGCAAGGCTAAGAATTTGAGATTTGACCCTCACCCTTTACCGAGAAACTCCAAGTTTCTAACAATTATAAGTTATAACAAGGAAATTTACACCTAAAATGTTTTATACTCTTCCCAAACACCCCCCTATTCTTCCCATGGTTACCTAAAACACCTTGTTATAAGTTATACCGATTAGGAAATGGAAAGAGACCCCTTTTCCCCCACCAAGGACAGGATGCATTAGGAAATCTTCATGTTAAATACATAATTCTACATACCACTGATACGAACCGTCATTGGCAAACAAAACATAGCTCAATCACCTTCCATCCTAATTGCTTTGTCCATTATCCAAGACACATGAAATAGTTAGACATTGGCCATATGAAATCAGCAACAACTAATAATCAAAGATGATAATCTTGATTAAGCTAGCAAGAAAGCCTCTATTTGCCTCCAAGACTAAACATTTATTTGCTCTAAGCACAAACGTTAGGCAACTAATTGATCCATTCTTGCAAATTATTTTATTAAATTCCCATGATAAACATTAAAACCTACGTTATTTGGACCCCAAAAAAAAACATAAACAACAAAAATGGACTCTAATTAATTTGTGGGTCATAACTAAAATGAAAAAACTTGAATTTCCCAATTAAAAGAAAACAAAAATTAAAACTTTAATATTAAGCATAAACTATAACCAACCGGAAGTTAGCAAGTTAACATCCATTTACCCCATAATCATGAAATGAAAGCCAACCATATTACAAACCCACTAAATAAAATACGTAAAATAACATTGAAAGACAAAAAATTTGAAAAAATGACATGAAAATTACCCGCACTTATCGCATAAATTAGCCAATTCCCCAGATCGCAAATTCCAACCAAATTTCCATTCAGCAGACGACGTCGTACCGCACAATATATTCATACAACTACAAGTCTTCAAACCCATAATTATTTTTTTTACTTAAACTTCAAAAAGTCTGCAAATTTCACAAATTTAATCGAAAGTTATGAACTTTACAAAATGAAATACTAGTAGTTCTTCAGAAGATGAAGAAAGCAATATAAATATTCAATTTGCTTGAAGATATTAATTAAGTAATATTCAGTTGTAACATAAAAAATTAATCAAACAAACTAAAGATAAACAACACAAAAAGAAGAACAAACCTTTGTATTATTACAGTTTTTTATGCATCTTCGAAGATTTAATTGTGCATAATAGTACTATACAATATAAATTACATAATTGTAAGGTTTTTGAAGATTAGAGGTAATAGAAAGGATTGAAGAAGCTAAGTAGCATGCAAGAGTAAGTACGAGTAGAAGACAGAAAAAAGAGAGAAAAAATTAGGAGGCTAAAAAAAGAAAAAGAAATGAGTTGAAAGGGTAAAAGAAATGGAAGAATGGAACAGAAAAATTGCATGCACGATACTTGAAGTTTCAGCCAACTCTCTTTTACTCATTTGGGAATTGGGACCCCTTTGTTTTCTTCTTCTTTTTCTTTACCCTAGTTTTTCTTTTTGGAGGGGTTTAAGGTGTTTTCATACTTGTGGGAAACTCCTAAATCTTACCCTCAGTTAAGTAATATAGTGCGTATTTCTTTTTTATACGGTCTCCAAGATAAATGTTTGGCCTTCGATATCTTTGCATTTCGTATTATTAAAAAATATAAAAAGTAGATATTATGAAACTATACATTAAGGCGAATCTAACAAGATCCCACGTGAATATTTTTTTTTATATATACAAATGAGAATATTTGGTCAACGATTATAAAGTTTGACCTCAGAGAGAGAAAGCAGACACTATATTATGGGACGGAGGGAGTAATTTATAATTGATGTAAAAGTATTTTGTTTATACTTCTAATAGTTAGTGGCTGTATATTCAAAAATTAATTATATAGAAAATAGTACTATCTCCGTCCCAAAATATAGTGCTCACATTTCTTTTTGGGTGTCCTGAAATATTGTGCATATTTTCTTTTTTATCAATTTGTTTGGACTAAATTATCCTTAAATTCTACACAAACTTTCTAAAATATCCCTACCTTATTATGTTTGGTCCTCTAGAGTTTTAATAAAACTCTATAAGGTAGAGTTATATCTGAACCATACACTTTAAAATCAAGGGCTCATATTGGCGGGAAGGGGAAAATTAGGGGGTGGATTTTGATGAGAAAAAATAAGGGGGATTTTCGAAAGATAATACATGAGCCATTAATTTTTTATTCAATGGTTGATATTGCTCAAACTCTACCTTGTATAATTATTTTAGAACTCTAGAGGATCCAAACACCTATTTATTGCTTTACACCATTCCAGGAAACATTTATTGTTTTTTTATTTTTTTCTTATGGAAAAAGATAATAAAGAACTAGTTCAAAGGCAAAAGTACTAAAAAAGCACTTCATTATATACAATTTTTTGGGAAATCTTACTACTCCATCCATTTTCCTTAATTCCCGTGTAAAATGAAAAGCGAGCACTATATTACGGGACGGAGGAAGTATATGAAAATTATGGTATGAACTTGATTTATTAGTAACTTATATAAGATGTTGAATTAATGTATACGACATTTGTATTCTTCGTTATAAATATGAAACTAATATTTAGGCCCGGGCAATGCCCCGGGGTTTTTCTGTGCTACAATATAGTAGTAGTTAAATAATTCATCTCATAATCATTTTAAAAAGTCATCTCATGCATTATATGGGTTTCAAAAAAATTCCATTCATATATCATCATTAATTTTGATTAAATAACCAATAATAGTATGGTGGAGTGATGGTTGGATCTCTTTCTTTCATACTTGAGGTCGTGGGTTCGAATCTTCACGTTAACAATGTTTTTTTTACTATATGAGAAAGACGTGGATATAATGTTATTGAATGAGGGCAATGTTTTTTTTACTATATGAGAAAGACGTGGATATAATGTTATTGAATGAGGGATGGTGACACGTGGCACATATACGTTCTTCGGAACGTGGATATAATGTTATTGAATGAGGGATGGTGACACGTGGCACATATACGTTCTTCGGAACGCTTTTTAATATATTAGTATAGATAGATAGATAGATGTCATGAAAAAGAAATTGTTTGTAACAATTTTGAACTAGGCATAACACCTTTGGTTTGTTGCATACAATAAATGTGAGGCAAATGTAATTAGTATTCCTCAGTTTTGTTAATACATGTAACATTTTATTTTTATTGGTCAAAATTTGCAACTTACTATAACCGTGTTGTAAATTATTATATAGTATCTTGTTGAACTTATTTCAATTCATACTTTCAGTATATTAATATTTTATGTCTTTAACAGGTACATAATTAAAATGATTTTTTGGACTTTAATTTGCCACTTTAAGTCATACAACTTTTTTGTTTTTACCATCACAAGTTATTTTTGCCCAAATTTTCCACGTTAATTTGTCCAACGTTTATAAAGTTACCATCAAATCAAGTTCTTCGTCTATCCCCGTGACCATTATACCATTCTTTAATGCCTTTTTTGTCAGAAACTACCTTATAAATGTCCACTTTTGGAAACAACTACCTTATAAATTCTAAAAGTTTGAGTAGCACTACCAACTAACGGAAAACGTTAGTCTCTTCCGTTAAATGATAATTTCCCTCCCTTTTTTAAACATATTTGTCGTGCCTCTTTCAGTATACATTCTTGGAGCAAATCAGGCGAAATCTCACCCAATTCTCAACTAAATCTCACCTAATTGAAGGTCAACGTGCATTTATCAGGCGAAATTCGACCCCCTCTTGCCATTGAAGGTATGTATTATGGGATTGAAGCTTTAATTACTCAATTTTAGGGTTTTTCTCGCAATTAGTCAATTACTTTTAGGGTTTTCTTCATATTCTTCAATTACTCATGAATTTTAGGGTTTTATGCTAGGGTTTGTTTCAATTACGCCAAATCTAGGTTTTGTGATTGTTTAAAGTTACTAACTTTAGTTTGATTTTGGGTTTGCTGAGGTCATGTCAAATTCACGCTACCAATCAGCTTTGTGAGGTTCCAACCAAATGTGATTGTGGCATCAAACCTCATATTGGAGTGTCTTGGACAACTTTGTGGCTTGCGAATTCTATAACCTTACAACTGATTGGCATGGCTGCAACCTCTGGATGATGGCATATTGGAGTGGCAAAGGGTTGTCACCAATGAGTTGGTCTTTGGAAAGGAGAATGTTGAAGCAAGAAGTAGCATTGCTCGGCGAGGCATGAACTATGCCAAGTCCAAGAAGAAAAGGCCAAATTAAACAATAAATATAAGGCTTTGTCCTCGATGTGAAGCATTTGAAGAAGAAGAAGACTAACTGGAATTCGGAGTGAAAAGTGATGAAGGCGAGAGTTTGGACCGAGGAAATTTTTAGTGCAAAGTTAATTTTAAGGGGAGAGAGGGAAGTAATGGAAGATGACGAGAGGAAGGTGGAGAGGTGGGTAATTCAAATTAAATGGGGTATAAGAGACATTTCACAATGCGTTTTGGAGGGAATTTGTGGGTATTTAGATTAAATGGGGGTATAAGAGACATTTCACAATGCGTTTTGGAGGGAATTTAAAAAGTTGATGGAACTGACTAACGTTTCCTGTTAGTTGGTAGTGCTACTCAAACTTTTAGAATTTATAAGGTAGTTGTTTTAAAAAAAATATTATATAAGGTAGTTGTTTCAAAAAGTGGACATTTATAAGGTAGTTTCTGACAAAAAAAGCTTCTTTAATTCAACGATTATGCTCCCAAATAACCATGATTTTATTCCCTTCCCCCCTACTATATAAACTCAGCAAACAAACATCAGTTATGAAATTCTAGGGTTTACAAATTCAATTGCATTGAGTTTGAGATTTGCAATAGGCGGATTTTGGACGTCTTTACTTCCCAGCATTCGATATTATTATAGAGTTAGCAAGGAAATAATCAAAATTGAAGGTAAGAAATGAGTTACTTTTCACAATTTAGGGTTTTTTTCAATGTGAATTGATATGGGATTTGTTAATTGTTGCCACAAATTTGGGGCTTTTTCAATTGAAGTGTTATGAAACAGGCTTTCATTGTTTTTGTTAATTTGTATGTAATGTGGAGGAAAATTGGTTGAAAAGAAAAAAAATATGATTGTGGAATTTTTGTACCATTTTGCACTTCCTGGACTGATGATAATCCATGTAGAAGATTTTAAAACTTGCAAGTTTTGGGAGCCAATGTCACATATAGTGATAAAGGTAGTGAGGATGAAAGAGAAAGAGGAAATCTGAGATCAAAGAAAAAAGCAAATGTTGGAAAGGTGAGGAGTCATCAATGTTGGGAGGTGAATGAGTGAATTTAGGTAGTGAACGGGGGGTCGTGGTTATTTGGGGGAGTAGTTGTTGAATTAACAGAGGGTATAATGGTCATATGAAAAAATAGATGGAGGACTTGATTTGGTGGTAACTTTATAAACGTTGGACAAATCAAGGTGAGAAAATTTCGCAAAAATAACTTGTGGTGGTAAAAATAAAAAGTGGTATAACTTAAGGTAGCAAAGGGCAAAAAATAATTTAACAATACAAATCTGGTCAAGGAACTTCAAATTGATTATTACAATCTCAAATAATTTTCTCCCTCCCTCCCTATTTGTTCTTCCTATTTATAATCTTTTTTGAGAGAGTAAAAAAGTCAAAGTAGAAAGAACAAATAGAAACGGATAGAGTATTAAAAAAATGACGCTAATTAGTCCCAAAAATTCATGAAATAGCATCCCATAAAAAACATATATATGAGAGAATCTCCTTTTAAGTTCCTAAAATCCAAAACACCTTATAATACGCGAAAATTAGTTAAAAACATTTCACAATTAACAGTCATTCTTCATTTCACAATATTTTCAAGTTGAAATTCCAGTGAATTTACAATTTTTTTTAAAGGTATAAGGAGGAGTTAGGTACCTTTCTCTCAAAGGAATTTACAATCTTTTTGTCTTAAATTAAACACATAAACATATTTATGTTTAACAAAGGTCAAATCATAAAAATACATATTATATAATGGGGGTATTAGTATCTATTCTTTTCCGGCCATAATAATAATCTGGTTGACCCAAGATTAATATTTTACCATCTTGTAGATATTGCAAGATATGATTAGAAGTCATTGATTAAGACTCTTGTTTAAAGTATCATCCCACCAACATATAAGAAGTATATAATTATGCCAAAGCAATCAAGTACTTCTCCTACCTTGCTTTCTTCTCAAGCCGCACGCTGACGAGGGAGAATGAAAGCAGCATTGATTTAACAATATTCACACAGGTCTTCAGCAGCATTTTTTTTTTTTGTTTTTTTACTTTTTTATACACTCGGGTGTATTAAAGACTATTTTTTTTCTCGTTTAGAACTCTCCTTTTTAATACATCTTGCTGATTTGGATTATTTTAAATGAGCAATGAGCAAAAAAATAGTCTCGAATGTATCACACTCACTCTACACCCAGGACATATGATAAAATTTGTACTATTTTAAGACATTGTATCCCGTCAAAAAAAAAAAAAGACATTGTAAAAAATAAAAAAGAAAAATAAACAGTAATATAAAGTTTCCAATCCACTAAAAATATTGCGGCGCAAGTATCTGAAGGCTGAAGCAGCCCATACCTGGGCGGTTGGGCCTAGAGGTGGTAAAAGTTGGCCTGACCCGCCAACCCGACCCGACCCGAATTTAGTGGGTTTGGGTCAAGGTTTTCAACCCGTTTAAGTAAGCGGGTTGATCGACCTAAACCGTTTATCAAACGGGTTGGGTTAGGGTTGAACATTCCAACCTGAATCCAACACGACAACCCGTTTAACTACTATTCTACCATCAATATTATTCGTTGGTCTTGAACTAATATGAATATTTTTCATAAATACATAAGATTTATTCTTTGGTTGTTCGTTTTGGTTTATTTAGGTAAGATGTTAGTATATAAGACGTGGGTTAAGAAATATATGATGTACATTTGTTTAGTTTATGAGTATATGCGCTCTTGATAAACGGGTCAATAAACGGGTCGGGTAACCCGTTTAATAAACAGTTTGGGTAACCCGTTTAATAAACTGGCCGGGTTAAGGTTGAGTGTTGTTGACCCATTTAATAAACGGGCCGGGTTAGGGTTGAGGATGTTCAACCCGTTACCGTTGGACCCGACATGAATTTAACACGACACGACCCGTTTACCAGCTCTAGCTGGGCCTGCATTTTAAACACAACATATACATTTTCATTTATCCTAATCTACAAGGTAAACAGTTAAATAAACAAAAAAAAAAAAAAAACTTTTACGCTATGTACTTTCACCTTAAAAAAGTTCAGGAAAAAGCATAGCTTAAATCACTTGAGACGAGTCATCTAAAATTACATAAGTTCAATATACAACTATGATTACCCCCTCAAAAAAAAAAAAATTCAACTATGAATACATTCGATCAATTATTATTTATATGGGTGCACCTACAAAGGGAATTTGCATGATGCACATGCACCATATGTAAATATGTTTTATGATGCATAATCAACCAATCAATTAATGTTTTTTGCTAAGAGCTTCAATCACCCAGTATACACGGCACTCCTTCAATCTGAACTTTAACTTCTTTTAAACTCAATTAGGCTTAGCTTGGCTAGTTTGTATGCAACTAACATCCTGATCTCATTGCACAATTGTATAAGATCATAAGATGATACATTAGCTACAAATTTTACAATGTTAGAAACAAACATTAACCTCTAACTTACATTTAATTATAATTCTCTAACTAGAACTTTTTAATTGACAATATAGGTTTATTGATAACCCCATGATTTAATTTACAAGGCAATTTAACATTTCAGTTTAAATAGGAGGTTTCATTAGTGAGTCTAAAATAATAGCTTCATGAATTCATATTTCTTTATTTCACAATGATTATAGAGTAAATAACACAAATAATATTGAGTTAAATATTCATTAAGGAGCACCAAAAAATGTTTGGTTTATAAGTTTGAAGTTATTTAAATTTATAAGAATACTACATTAGAGTTACAACTTATCTTTAAGATGAAGAAAACTCACTCTTAGGCCCTGTTCTTTTGGGTCGAACTAAAAGCAAACAATTTATACGTTTCAACCCTATATAATTAAAAGTATGCAATGATGTAAGGAGTACTCTATTTTCCTTTTAATTGAAACATTTCAACTTAACACATTTGTCAAATCCTCTTTGATTATTATTATCTTTTATTATATGTTAGCAAAATTTGTAAGAAAGTTAATAGTTTAATATTACACATACATTCACTAGTGGAAAAAAATCATCGGATCCAGTCAAAATAAGGGGACTAATTCGTTATTGGGCCGAAACGGGTGGGCTATGAGTAAAATACTACTACTCTCCGTTTTGAAATAAGTAAAATACTACTTCTCCCTATTCTGAAATAAGTAAAACACTACTTCTTTATAAATAAAAAAACACATTAAAGAGAGAAGTGTTTCACAAGCCGATGAAGTATTGTTTTTACAATAAGTGAATAGAATAAACATCTAAATGGATATTACGGGGGGATCGGAGTTGATATCATAATGAACATCATATGCATTTGCAATTTTGCATGCACTCATGCTGATCAAGTGATGATGCTATCACCTTGGAGGCATGATGAGAGAGAATCAAATGCACGTTGAAATGTGAATCGTGAGAGATTGAGGAACAAACTCAAGTGATGTCATAGGAATGAGGGGATGATGCTAAGTGCTAGCATACTGTATTAATTACTTGGGCGTGCGTTGCAAGTGAAATGCCAAAAGCCGAGGCGCCGTGCAAAGACCTGCGTCACATCATTTACCTAAGTTGCGCAACTTTAGGCCTTTGATGTGATTTTGTGAACTTTGTGATGCATTGCATCTTTCATGCCTTGTGATTTTCATAAGCTCACGCGTGTGTGTTGCGTGTGGACTGTATATGTTTCGAGGCAGCCAAAATGTCTATCTTGCAATTATAGCACAAACTAGTTTATCCATTGTTCGCTATTAGAGTTTAATTATGGATCGTGACTTGTCACCTTCTTATAAAGAGATAGATTAAGAAATTAAGGATATAGTGCTTTGGAGTTGAGATTATGTTACTACTCCCACTTTATTCCAAATAGTAAGTGTGTAGCTCGAGCAATAGCTTAAGGCCTTAAGCCATTATGTGTTGCTTCCTACATTTTTATTTATTTGTTATATCTGTTTTTGCACAGTTTTTGAGTTAGTCTTGCGTGGACATGGTCCACAATAATATTATTGTGGACCAAAACCACTTATTTAACATAGTGACTCTTTAGTTCCATATAGTAACCTTTTCAAATTTTAAGTTACACTATACAGTTACTATCCACCATAGTGACTGTATTTTTTAATATAGTAACTCTTTCTCACATTAGTTTATCATGATGAAATTTTCACTTTGTGACATAGTAACCTTTTTTTTCATAGTCAAACTTCATAATTTATATCTATTCATCTTTTATATTTATTAATTTATATAGTGATCTTGTTTTTTCATAAATCACATGAATTAGCATTAGGTCCACACTAATTTAGTGTGAACCAAGTCCATATAAGTTTTTTACACAGTTTTTAAGACGTTTTTTAACTGTGAAAATATCTTATTCAATTTAAGTAGAAATGATAAAAATTCGATATCATAAATCTACACATAGAGACGGATCTTACAAGACCACCAGTGACTTTTACTTATAAAAAGAATTAAAATTAATTGGTCAATGTTGATAGTTTGCTTTTCCAAAATGGAAATATAGCAAGTAAATATAGACGGAGGAGGTATATACTTGCTTGGTAAGAAAAAAAACCTAATGAGAAATAATTTAGAGATATATTATACTATATAATAGAAGTATACTTTTGTAAAACTCAATTATTACATTATCTCTTTGTTGGCTGAGTGCTTGGACATCAAAATCTTGATTAAATGCAAATAGTATGATACCTAAGAAAAGTATAACTATACAATAATCATTGAATGTTTAGCCCAAAAATTTATAACAAGATGAGAGACCTAATAAAGGTTTAATAAAAGGGCCCCTTTCTCTGGCTCTCTTTTACAAACTGCTAGTCTTTATCCTTCACTTTTGAATATATTTAATTTTTAATCTGTTATTCCTTTGTCTTATAGCCCTAAATAAATCAAAGTCTCTCTTTGTGAGAGTTTATTTATGATTTAGTTGTAATATTTAAGGTTGTCTTAAATATTTTGGATGTCCTGTGCCTCATATAATAACGAGTCCCCTAAAAACGTAAATGAACTACCGAAAATTACAAATAGAAACCGATCGATCCAACTATATAGGCAAGACCCTTTGAGGGGGGGAAGGTAAGAGAATTCGACCCCTAAAGTACCTCTAGTGGAGTTTGATCCCATAACCTTAAGATACAAACCTTACCACAAAACCAAGTACTACTTGGTTAGACAAGGATGATATAGGTAGTCCGTCTGATTTTATTTCCGCTTTAGAAAAAAGGGTACAAATGAACAATGTCTATGGACCCATTAACCATAGGCTCACTACATACCAAAAAAAATAACCAAACAAGAGGGCTCAAGGCACTTGCAAATACTTTGATGGGCCTTGTCCAAGAAAGACCTCAACAAATAAGTAGATTACTATAGATGCATTACATAAACAACACAGTTGCACATTCCTTATCAAGAAAAAATGGCCATCAAAATCACCTAAAGCTACCCTTCTTCCTTTCTCTATCTCTCTGCAACTCATTCTCAGTAATTAATCTTTTTAATTTGTTATTCCTTTGTCTTATAGCCCTAAATAAATCAAAGTCTCTCCTTGTGAGAGTTTGTTTATGATTTAGTTGTAATATTTAAGGCTATCTTAAATATTTTGGAGGTCCTGTGCCTCGTATAATAATGAGACCCCTAAAAACGTAAATGAACTACCTGAAAATTACAAATAGAAACCGACCGACCTAGCTACATAGGTAAGACCCTTTGAAAGTTGGGGGGGGAAGATAAGAGAATTCGACTCCAAAGTGCCTCTAGTGAAGTTTGATCCCATAATCTCAAGGTTGTAAGATACAAACCTTACTACTAAACCAAGTACTACTTGATTAGATAAGGATGATCTAGGTAGTTCAACTTTAATTTCATTTCTAATATACATATATCAATGTATTTCATCCCCAAGGATGATTCCGATAGTCCGCCTGATTTTATTTCCGCTTTAGAAAAGGTACAAATGAACAATGTCTATGGACCCATTAACCATAGGCTCACTACATACCAAAAAAAAAAAAAACCAAACAAGAGGGCTCAAGGCACTTGCAAATACTTTGATGGGCCTTGTCCAAGAAAGACCTCAACAATTAAGTAGATTATATTTATAGATGCATTACAAAAACATACACAGTTGGACATTTCTTATCAAGAAAAAATGGCCATCAAAATCACCTAAAGCTACCCTTCTCCCTTTCTCTATCTCTCTGCAACTCAGTATCAGACCAACCATGGCGGGAATTTCCACCATAAAGTTATCTCTTTCTCCTTCCATTCGTTCATCATCTTCTTTATCTTCATCTAACCCGTCTTTTAAAGGCCTGAGACACTCTATTGTACTACCTCGTCGCAGCAGATTCTCTAGTAAAGTTCTTATCTTTTTTTGCTAATTTTATGTGCTAAGTTTAATGTCATCTTAAGAGTTATTGAGGGAAATTGTGTGATGTTTTTTTTTGGCAGAGATTTATGCTTTGAGCAGTAATGACATTAAGGTGGGAAGTAATCTTGAGGTGGATGGAGCTCCTTGGAAAGTCTTAGGTACTTCCTTTAATTTTGCTTTGAAATTCTTATTATCTTCCTGTTGTTATGAATTTGGGTTAATTGGTATATTTCTCTTGATAATGTCCTGAGTTTAGATTTCTAGTTTTTTCAAGATATGGGTTTTTAGCTTATATCCAATCTAAAGAAAAAAAGGGGTTTTGGCATTATTACTCTAATATTTAATTTTACTGCTGTTCACAAAATATCCAAAATGTGCTGAAAAATAAGATGTTTTCTTAAGAAAATGTCGAAAGGTCCGACTTTGATACAGGAACAGAAAATTATATGGGCGTTAAAAGTGTTAGAAATCAGTTTTTTTTATGAGATTTATCTGTTGTGTTAGACAAGATATACATTTATATGTTTGAATTTAGTTTGTATTAGAGTTGACTGATTGTTATTCTACATTTGCAAATTTAAGTTAAAAAAGTAGTATTTGGTTTAGGTAGTGAGAGCTTTAGAGGATGGAATGTGGTGGAATAGGGTTCTGATTTGTCCCATTATTTCTTCTGAAAAACGAGGCTATAGCTGATGGACAGCCTCTCTTCACCATCCTACACACCTCAAAACAAAATAAGGGAAAAGGGAAGGAGTATGTATGTAATGTAATACTAAATTGTACAAATTCTTCATTTTTTTGGGAAATTTAAACTCAATTAGTGAAGTGTTCTCTCAAGACTGATAGAAATGTACAAGTTACGATCTTTAGATTGTGGATTTTTTTTCTCCTTCATATTGGTTTTGGGAAGGGGACTTAGGGAGGCATGTAGTATGCCGTAAGGTTGTGTTGGTTGAACAAAAAAATTTTCAATTGATTTTTAATTTCAATGGGTGATCATGTGGCAAGATAGAAATACATTACCGTGATTTTGGGCATTCACTTAATCTTGTTTGGTATAGGCACTCTTTTCCTAGTAATCTAGGCTCTTTATCTTGGGGGCGCATACATACCTGTGCTCTAGGAGGTGGAGATTTAAGAAAAGTTAAAGTGAAAAAGAAGTTGAAAAGTTGGAGTGAGAAAGAAGAAGTTGAAAAGTTGGAGTGAGAAAGAAGAAGTTGAAAAGTTAGAGTGCATGAGAAGAAGTTGAAGATGGAGGAGAGAGGATGGATGAGAGATTGGGAGGAGATAATAGAAAGGTAAAGAAATGGCATTCTTTCTTTACAAAAGGAAAATGTTATCTTAACCCTTAGGAAAACTAATTTCCACACTTTCATACCAATTGAAGGATAGTGTGAAAACCATCTTTAATATTAAGCGATATACCTTCCAACCAAACACATAATAAGGTTATGTCGGCCTGTAGCAGTGTAGTGTACTTATGCCTTTTTTTTTATTTGTATAGTAATTAGAATCTTAGTAGACTATTGGTTCATTTAAGGTGAGACATTTGATCCTTTTTTCTACGAAATCTGTAGAGTTTCTTCATGTGAAGCCAGGAAAAGGGGCTGCTTTCGTGAGGACTAAAATGAGAAATTATGTGACTGGGAACACAGTTGAAAAGACCTTTCGAGCTGGAGTTTCGGTATGTTTTCTGAAATGATGCAATTGAGTTTTATGGCTGTTTTGTCGAACCTCTTCCTCCTTAATCTTGGGGTTGGGTTGGGGGGGGTGTTTGGTTGGTCTGTTGTCATGTGGTCAAGACATTTATGGTTTTCTTACAATTATGTCAAGTTCACTTTGACTATATTCATTGTAATGTGTAGCTTAACAGTCCTCTTCAGTATGAATTGTGAATATGTAAATTCTATAATCATCCATATACTTCCTGTGTTCTGATTTAGTTGTACTATGAGGGAGAGACACAATAAGTAACGTGAGAGAGATAAGTAGGGGACCCATGTGATGAGGAGAGAGTTCGAAAGAGAGATTATCCAGATTATGTAATGTTGGAAATAATTTGAAACACCCAAGAATAGGAAGTGTTGCAACTATACGAGAATGAAGGAAGTATTTTGTGCATTATTGATGTTACTTTCGATGAAACATGTGTGTGTGCTCAAAACATGAAACTCAATGTATTATCTCATGCAACAATTGCCACTTCAGCTAAACAACTTCAACATATAAACGCGCCGTTCTATTTATAGTTGTTTAGGTGGAATAAAATTCTTCTTAGTTTCTAGCTACTAACCCCTAAAACAGGGACATGCGTGATATATAGTAGCTCCTATTGAGACTCCATAAACTAGTTAGTTAACATAATAAAAAACAGAACACCTAAAAGAACTCCACCAATTATAGCAATTACATAGATTAAATGAATGAACTGAACTACCTAAATGCACGTTTAGATATGATAACTGACAACTAACAGGAAACACACATCTTTATTAATTTCTAAAAATAAGGTAACGTATCATGTGGTGACACTTAAAGATGAAGAGACACCAAGTTCGCCATGGAAACACGTGTCCCTTGCTTCAAGTGCCTTTGTTCCAGAAAATTTCAAAGTTTACTTTCTTACAAAAGCCAAACTTACACCCATTCAAATTGGACTTCATTGTCCTTTGGAGTTTTCACTCAGATTCAAAATGTTTTAGTCTTCCTTGGTTGCTTTCGGGACATTTTTGTTGTTGTTCCATCAAGCCTAATTCCAATAAGGTCCTTGCATAGTAGTATTTTATATTTAGAGAAGATGATTACAATTTTAGTTTGCTTTGTCATCATCAAAACCATAAGAGGCAGTGGTTGATGAACCATCTTTGTCTCTCCTTCCTTAATCAGTAAAACAGGGCAGGGTAGCAAATTCTCTTATGGGTTGGGATAGGTTGTTATGTCATTTTGAATCGATTTTGTGGTGGAGGACCTCTTTCATCCCATTTATATTGTTTGTTTTTATATGACCAGCGAAAGGGCTCTAAATATGAACCCTTTCAACCTTTACTCAAACGGGGTCTACTCCTTATATGATCATCAAATAGATAGAATCCCAAACCTGTATAAACTTGCTGAAACTTTAAAAGGGGGGTTGCGGTGGGGGGTGGGGAGAGGGAATCTATCTGGATGGAAAATGTGTTCCTTCCAAGTCTCAGCCTTAGTGAGTCGTGTTGTGTGAGCTTCATATCTTCTAGTTGTAGCCATGTCAAAGTAACATCTAATTTTGATCTTTTTATTGTTAAAGTAATCAATGCAATCTTGTATATATAATTTGTTGATTGGACATGGATTTGAAACTGACAGATACCCGAAGCAAATGTATCTAAGGAAACAAAACAATTCACATACAAAGATGGCAACCTGTATGTCTTCATGGATTTGGTATGTTCTTTATTTTCTATGTGACTGTAGGTCAATATGCTTTTTTGAATTATGAGTTGCCTTATTAGATAACATGTTTTGAATACCTTGTCATGCATCAACATGGCAAGGCATGCATATTGCATTGCTGGATAACTTTTATGTGATGCCAATTTAGTATTATTAAGAGCCTTTCCAATTTGTGATTTTACAAGTAGAATAGATCTAAATAAACTGCTATGCTATCTTGCTATGGATGCTTTACTCAGTAATTAAGAATGGACCAGTCCTTTATCAAACAAGTATATCATTCCAGTGCTTTCAGCTTCTCAAATCTCATTTCAGTTTTCACTCAATGTGAGAAGAGGTTTTACTTGTTCTTTTTTGAGTTTGGCCTTTTCTAGGATCACGCTCTTTACATTACACAACATATTCATAAAACGTGATCACCAAATAGGTAGCAATGTTGGGGTGGCTCTGGAGATTATTTAGATTTTTTTGTTGTTGGATATAGTTGCTTTCCATGAAGCATGTAGCCCAACTTTTGGCGCCAAAAATGTGCTGTCATTCTAGCTTTTCAACTTCTCCACTGTTATTATGTACAACTTACCCTAAGTTTAAGTCATCCATAGGAAAAAATAAGTTTTCAGCTAGTGGACACAAGCACTTGCGGACCTCATACCAAGAAACATCTTACAAGTTCCAAAATAATATTCTCTATGAATCAATGAATATATATTTCAGCTGTCACTTGACTCACTATCACTCCATGCGAACTCTATAGTGAATTCCTTTTGACGAATTCATCACTATGAATATATTTGTCTTGAAGGCTTGCTTGTATATTATGTTTTATACTTATATACCTAAAAGTTCCATTTGTTAAAGTGAGTTTTGCACCTTTACAGACTACATACGAGGAATTCCGGCTCAATGAGTCAGATGTTGGTGATAAGACAAAGTGGCTGAAAGAGGGCATGGATTGCAATCTGCAGTTCTGGAATGGAAAAGTAATTATTCCCACTTGTTATGGCTGTTGTTACTTTCGACACTCCTCTTAAATTATAACTTATAAGTTATACAGAAACTGGAAAGACTAAGCTTAATCTTTATGTGGGAAGATGTGTATTTTCGTACCCCACCCCACCCCCACCCCCCACCCCCCACCCCCAAAAAAAAAAAAAAAAGGTTGATGAAGTTTCTGAGAGAAAATCTGGGAAGAAACTGTTATCATTGGCACTTCTATTTCAATGAAGCTGAATTGTTATTTGAACTGCTTGCAGCCTATTGATCTCGAGTTACCCATCATTGTGAAGCTCAAGGTTGTTGATACTGAACCTGGTATTAAGGGTGATACAGCTCAAGGTAAGTGATCTTACATCTTTAAGCTGACTATTTAAAGTAAAGATCAGTCACTTAGTGTGCTTTCTTTCAAGTTCACCATTGAGACGGAATTGTTTGAACGTAAAGTGGGGCTAAAAGAATCATTCTTCGACCTTGTTGGAAATTTCCAAATAGGTCTTGATTCTGCGATTCATCTGATCTTGTAGATTGTTGTGCGTTTGGCTATAATCCTACATTTTGCACCTGCAACTATTTGTCCTTGGAACCTAGTCTTACTGTACCTGTTGAGTATTAGGTTATGTAATGTGTACGAGATGCTCTTCGATGATCTCTATATATGGAATATATTTATTAAAACTCATCCAATTTTTCTGAGTTGAACTAAATACTTGGGGGAATATGTTGATAGCTTGTATTTGGATTTCTCTGCCCTCCTAATTCAGATTCCTGTTTATACTCAAGATGGCCATTAATGTAGGAGTCGGTTGGTTTACTTCCTAGAGCCACATCTTTGTTTCCCCTGCATTGTCTCTGTTATATGAAGTTGCTATATAATATTTCAATCTTGGGATGAACTATACTTTTTCTTTTTCTTTACTAACAGTTCCTTGGTACTTGATTGTTGTAGGTGGATCCAAACAAGCAACAGTTGACACTGGAACTATTGTTAATGTACCATTGTTCATAAATATCGGTGATGAGATTATGGTCGATACAAGAACAGGGCAATATTCGAGTCGTGCTAATTAATTTTTCAAACACATATTCGGCTATAATGTAATTCAATGTTATAAGAGGTTTTGTTATCTATGTCCATATTACTTTGATTCTCTGTTCTGTAAATCTTAGGTTTCTGTTCTAGTTGCTGAGAAAGGCAATTGTACGTCTCGGGAATCAGTTGGGAGGATTTTGTAGAATTATTTAAATTCTTTATGCAGATTGGATTTAATCACTTAATTCCAGAGCTCGCTTTCTTTTTTGTTATAATCCTGTATAATTACTTTGCTGCATTCGTTTATTGGTAAAAAAAGTTGTGCATAGATTTTTGTTGATCATCGAGCTTTCTTCTACAAATTTCATTTTTAAAAATTATTGCGGCGAAGTGGAAACGGGTTGTTTGGATCATATCAAATCGGTTTGTGTCGTATATGGGTGACAACCTAGTAAAATTGCATCATCTATATTAGTCATATTAGATAATGTATTCATGTGTAGGAGTAATTACAACTAAAGATGTGTAGTTTCATGCACAGCTCAAGTTTTCGATACGCGTAAACGATTGCAAATAGTTTTGCCGGGTTTACAATTGTGAATTGCTCATTTAGCAACCAAATTTCTCGGTTGATTAGCCGAAGTACAAGAAGGCAGATCAAATTCCGTGGTTCTGTAGACACAAGGAGTAGTAGGAGCTAACTAATACATACAACATTGGGGTCATTATGATCTACATTGCTGAGCACCTAAAGGCAATTGGTGTGGAATCACACCAAGCTTTAATGCTGCACCATAGACATTGCAAGCACCAAGCACATTCCCTTGTCTATTGAACTCATCAATCAAAAAGTTGAAGCTAATTTTACTGGGAAATTTACCAGCTTCAAACACAAGAACTAAAACTACCAATGCTTGGCTAATCTTCCCCTCATCACAGAGTCTACGAACGATTCGATTGATCGTCACCATCCTCGGAAAATACCCAGCTTCAACCATCTCATGCAAAGTAATCAAAGCCATATCAACCTCTTTCCCAATACAAAATGTATGAATTAATAGACCATAAGTCTGAGGAAAGATGGAATAATCCCAACTCTTTATCTTCTCAAATATTTCATGCACATTTTTCAACAATTCATCCTCTTCCCATGAATTCCTGCACAAACCCCTTAACATAGTATTCATCATTCTTTCATCCACCTTCAAACCAACTTCAACCATCTCTTTGTAAACCCAAAAAGCTGCCATAAATTTACCCCATTTCAACAACCCATGAAGCAAAGTACTGTAACTTATATAATCAGGTACACAGCCTAATTCCTTCATTTGCCTTAATAATCCAATCCCTTTCCTTGGATTTCCTTCTTTGCAATACCCATTAAAGAGAGTATTATAAGTAACCACATTTGGAGTCAATCCCATTCCAATTGCTTCCTCAAGCAATTCCATGGCTTCATCTGATCTACCCACTTTACAAAAACCATCCATCACAGCACTGTATGAATAAATATCAGGATTAACACTCTTACTCTCTTGATTATCTCCCTTATTCTTTAAACCCATCAACATGTCATAAGCTTCCTCCACTCTTCCAACAAAGCACAACCCTTTTAACAAACAATTATAAGTATGAATATTTGGGTTGCACCCAAATTTACCCATCATCTCCAACACTTCAAAAGCTCTCTGAATTTTACCTCTTGAGCATAATGAATTCACCAAAATCGTAAATGTTACTACATTTGGTCGAAACCCGTTTTCGATCATACAATCCAGAACCTTTTTCCCTTCATCAGGCTGATTTTTTTTGCAGTAACATCTGATAAGTATAGAGTACGTCCAGCAATCTGGTGATAAACCATGCAGTGACATTTCGTCGAACAGTTTCAAGGCAAAGTCCATTTCTTCAGCCATTACTAATCCCATGATCACATCATTATAATAACCAATAGTTTTGGACTGACCCTCTTCCCCAATCAGAGAATAAAGGAATTTCGACCTTTTTTGTGCTGGGATTTCTCTGATTTTATCAACTAATTGCTTAACTTTTGCTTTACTAGTGTTTTCTTGAGATTGGGGTTTAATTTCTTTTGGTAAGTCTAAATTAGAGGACTTTGAAGCAAGACAACATGATTGAGTTCTTAATTTGTTGTTGAAATTGGTAATGGTGAAATTCAAGGGTGATATAATTGCAATTTGGGGTGAAAAATTGAGAGTTTTTGATGATGGGTTGATAATGATTGATGCAAAATGCTTGGGTTTATGATAATGGAAGCCATTGTTATACAAGTGATTTTTTGTGGAGGTGTTGTTGGAGAGAGAAAATGGAGGAGGCCATGAAGAAGAGGATCCTAGAGAACAAGGCATGAAGAATGGAACTTGGGTAGCTTATCTATCTATTCAAGATATTAATCAACTAAAATAGGTCTTCACTTTGAGCCTTTATAAGTACTACTACTAGTCTACTAATGCTTATTTGTCCCTTTCTTAGGATCATCAACAATTTAACATTTGAGACTCCCAATTTCAATTGATAACTCCCAATTTCAATTGATACCAAACAAATTTGTACTTAATTCATGTTGTACATTCTCTAATTCCCCGTGTCCTTCTTTGCGGCCATATATTTTTCAAATTATCATCTGTGACTCCAGTTTTGTCCTATTTGTTTCATTTATTGGAAGCATTTTAAACGTTAATTTTATCTTAGTCTAACTTTCTACTCCAAAAAGTATAAATTTTTCACATTGGTGTCTATTAATTCTAAACATATACTTGTAGGTATTTAGTGACTTGTGTTGTAGTAAAATGTCTATACATAGAAACTGCAGGGAGCAATAAAATATGCATATATGATAAAACTAACCATTTGAAAATTGACATTTTCATAAGCCTAAGAAAGTATTTGTTCTAGCAATTGAGATTGGATTATCTCTAAATGAGGTCATCATGACTTCTAGAACGAGAACCCAAAAACAAAAAGGAAAAAAAATCTTATAAAAAAAAAAAAATCCCCCAACACTTTTGATTTACAAGGTTTATTTTTCTCTATATATAAGAGCATGAAACACTCAAAACAGTAGGATTGTTGCAAAATGACAGGGACAAAATGACATACTTCATATATTTTTATGTATATACCATGTCTACTAATCAGTACCTTACAGATTTACTAAACCTTCTCCAGGATTTAAGATCCTTGTTATTAGGCTTTTGCTGCTCCTGCTCTTGTTGATCATCTAGTCTTCCTTTCTTCTTCCTCCAAAAGACAGGCCTAAGCAACTTTTTAACCATCTTATGTAAACCAACCCATGAACCTCGTTTGCCCTGTTCCACAGGCTGTCGAACCAATGGTGGTGCACCTACGCCAAGCCGTGCCTGAAACACCGATGTTCCGGGTTCGGATAAGCTTCTCCTTAGCATGGCTTGGTTGAGTTGAATTTCGACCGAAAGACGCTCAAATTCATCAAACAAAGTGCTCTTTCTATTGTCACTAGTACTCTTAATAGCCACTTCTATTTCGTCCATTTTGTTTGTGGTTCATATGGTTCCTTTTTATGGTGCAATATTTTGGTTGATTTAGATGTGCTAAATACAAATCCTACTCCACTCTCTTGTACTTTTAAGGATTTATGTCTGGATTCTTTGGTTCACATTGGAAGGAAACCTGGGAGAGTGTGGCAGTCTGAGTACAAGAAAAAGTGCTGCAAATGAATCATTAATCAATTTTGGTTTTAAATACTAATGAATTTATCATATACTATATGTATTCAGAGGATTCTTTTCTTGACATGGAAGCTGGAAAAGTGCAATAAATTCACCGAGGTTACCAAAGTGATTCACTTGCACATACATAGACAAAAACCAGTACGCAATTTAAGAGTAGTACACATAACAAATCTATGATTGAAGTAACTTTATTATGTTTTGACTTTTTTTTTTTAAAAAAGAACCCTACCTCCTCTATTCATAGAAGATTAAGCCACTTTATTTTAATTAGTTTGTTTCTTAAAATATTTATTTTGTAGTTAGATAACATGATTGTCACAGTCTATTTACTTTTTTCCCTACCCCACATACAAAAAGATAATGAGCTTGACATGTAAGGATCATTTTGTAGATGACATTTGGCAGAATTAATATGAGCTTGACATGTAAGATAAATGTACTTAGCTTTATATAGATATATAGTTTTTCTATTCTCCTAAGAGGAATAGGCGTATTTTTTAGCTATATATTTTGGTTGTATAAATGTCCTGATTTGATGTGAATGAAAGCTAGCACACAAAACCTAATTCCTAAATAGTTATATATGGTTCAAACTTCAAATAAATTATTCTAGCCTCTAACCTCCTTAATTAGTGGAATTGAATTAGGAAAATCAAATCACAAAAATATAGACTTGATCTCATAGTGGGCATAATGTTGCTGTACAATAGCTTGTGTCCTAATCTTATTAAAATAATATTGTTGTATAATAATTGTTGTCATAGTAGACTGGATACAACAAATATATTTTATCACGATAGTTAGTTTTTGGGTTGTAGAAGCAATTTTATTGGAAAAATTGACACATATGGTTTTTACTATGACCGGTTTTAACTATGACCGATTTAATTCAAAAAGTCCCAATTTTTTTTTATCTTAGAATGACCCCCATTTTTATGGGTCTCTCCTTAAAACGTCAATTTATATTAATTAAGCAACAAAATAAGTTAAGACATATGACACTGTTCCAATAACCATCTTGTCATAGTAGACTGGATACAAATATAATTTATCACGATAGCTAGTTTTTGGGTTGTAGAAGCAATTTTATTGGAAAAATTGACACATATGGTTTTAACTATGACTGGTTTTAACTATGACCGATTTAATTCAAAAAGTCCCAATTTTTTTATCTTAGAATGGTCCCCAATTTTATGGGTCTCTCCTTAAAACAACAATTTATATTAATTAAACAACAAAGTACGTTAAGACATATGACACTGTTCCAATAACCATAATTTTAATCAATTGAAGTCAATAACAATTTCATGTGAAAATCATATCATGTGACGGACCGTTGTGAAGAGACCTCGCAAAGTTGGGACCGCTTTGACATAAACAAAAGACAGGACCGCTTTGAGATTTTCGTTGCCTTTATCTGAAGTCAAAAGAATTTTTGTTGATTTATTTAGCTGTCCTCACTATTTCATTTTTTTTGTTTTGCAAACTAACATACATGTAACATCATTAATTTATAAGTCTATTAGGTCCTTAACAATTAAAAATGCGAAAGTTCAAGTCCTTATTCTTATCTTAACTCATAATTATCTGATGTTCGATGATTTTGGGAAATCACTATCAATTTTGGGAATGCAATGTTATAGAGTTAAGGTAATAATAAATACCTCAACTTTGAAAAAACTTAGGGTTAATGACCTCAACTTGTTGAGAACTTTTTATATAACTCTGTTAAATATTATGTTAACTTGTTATTTTTTCACCCTTTTTCATGCCCAAAAATTGTATCTTACATTTTCTCACACCCAAAATTTAGGTTTGACATTTTTATATATCTATTCTTTATCTATCCTTTATTCTCCTCCATCTTCTGTGATTCAACATTGATTTCCTCTCTTTTGGTATACTTGCGTCACCTAAAGGAAAATAGGAAATCTTTAATTTATTGCTATAATTACTTGCTTAATCAGTGCATAGATTGATACTAATTAATTTCCTTGAACATATAATTACCAAAAAAAAGAAAGAGAACGCATGGCACATATACTATCAGTCAGTGAATTTTCTTTGGGACACGTGGCAATGTTTTCTAATTTGATTACACGTGGCAAAACTAATTGGGTGTTTGACACATAGGCCAATTAAACCTTGTTATATATATATAGATATATATATATATATATAGATATAGATATATAGATAGATTAAGATAACACTGTCTGTATGAGTTTAAATAATCTTTGGCAATGATACGTTCCGATCTATAGAATCGAATAATATTAATTAATTGCCATGATGATCTTGCCGATGATACGTTCCGGTCTCTACGCACGCATCATCTACGATGCAATGGAGATGGTTTCCTTACTTGCTGGAGCCAGGAGTACTATAGCATGGTGCACATTAATAAAGAAGTACATAGTTTAGGAAAAATGGCTGTAATTTAGCTGGCAATGCCTTCAATTGCTGCCTATAAATTGTGAAAGAGAAGCCCCAACTCCTCAGATTAAATCATTCATTCATTCTCAACGTAAAAGAAAGTTTTCTTGGCTAGCTAATACTCCCTCCGTCCCAAAATATAGTTTCCATTTTCATTTTGAGTGTCCCAAAATATAGTTCCCATTTCCATATTTAGTTCCACATTTTTCCGTAATTTGTCTAGAAAAACCGTGTCCCATCAATTATTTGCTTCTTGAATTTTGTTTTTTGCTTTGTTTATTCAACCCAAGTGTTACAATTAATGCTCTTTCACCTAATCATTCTCCATTCTCTCTCCTAAAATCATATTTTCCCATACAACATTTATTTAAATAAACAAAAAATCTTTACTAACCCTCTTAGATTCTACTTGCATAAATTACCGTGAAAAAAGGAAAATGGGAACTATATTTTGGGACGGACGGAGTAGTAATTAATTATATATCTAGCTTAGCTTATAGTAGTATACTCCACATACAAAAAAATGGGTGGGGGAGAAGGAAAAGGTTGGAACAATAAGAGAGTCGGATTATTGGGAAAAATAGTAGTAATGGTAATGATAATGATAATGTTGTTGGCTACTACCACCGCGGCCAGGTCCATGCCTCACCGTGTTTTGATTGTAGACGATTTGCTTGGTGGCAATGGTGGTAGCGGTGGTCCGCTTGGTGGTCTCACTGATGCGCTTAGTGGTGTCACTGGTGCGGTTGGTAGCCTTGTAGATGGTCTCATTGGTGGAGGTGGTGCTGACGCTAAGGCTAATCCTTGACCGGCCCTTTAATTTGATTGGTAAAATAAAACAAAAACACTCCGTTCAACCTAAGCTGCCTGTTGAAGTTGTACTTGTGTGTACTTAATATGTGCTTTCTTTACTCATTTTGTGTATTTGTGAAATGATGCACTTATCTTTTTTTTTTTTTTTTTCCTTTCTGTTGTTTTCTATAACTTAATTCCCTCTTGTGTTGTGATGGAGATTGTGAAGCTGCGATTTATGATGTTATACTATTTCTTTACGTGAGATTATAATACATCGTGGTGTGATCAGTGATGTACCATTTGTGACTATAATATGATGATCAAGTTATATATGGTATTTAATTCGCTTCTCCAGACTCCAATCTCCGTTAGTATAAGATCTGCATGGGGGTGTCCTATACTCCTATCTGTTTGATAGTTGTCAATTGATCTAGAAATAAAACTTTTTTTTTTTTTTTTTTTTTTTTTTTTTTGAGAAATAGAAAGTGATGACATGACTGCTGATGAAATCTATGGAAAAGAAAGACTATTAGAATTACAATTTTTTTTTTTATCGAAATTGTGATTTTCCGTATTTTACCCATAATTGTGAAAGGAAATCAAGGAAAATACTACTATCGGGTCGTGACTCGTGATATGCACACAAATTGGTTTACAGAGGTCCCATGTTCAAGTGAAAGTTTCAGTTTACAATAACGACATGCTATGTTTGATTTATGTTACCTTGATTTAGATTTAAATTTCTTTTTATGAGTACTTCCTTTTTGTTCAAGGGTAAAATTTTCTCTTGAGAGTAAATTAGATTTAAAATCTTCAAGATAAAGTATCAATATTACCCTATAACACGATTTCCTTAAATTGCTTGTAAGAGGGAGGTAGGGACGCAATTAATAAAATAGCCTTATCCACATCATCAATCGTGACATCTAAATTTTCAAGATCAATAAGAATGGAATTAACTTTATTTAGATGAGATTGAATGGAAGTATCTTCAGCCATACGAATTGTATATAGCCTTTCTTTGAAACGAATTTTATTGGCGAGACTCTTGGTCATGTACAGAGACTCCAACATGGACCATATCCCGACTGTGGTCTCTTCGTAGATAACCTCACGTAATACCTCCTTGGCTAGACAAAACTGGATCGCCGACAACTTTTTCGTACGTCTCTTCCCATTGCTCGTCGGTCATCGTCGCCAGCTTTTTATATTTCCTTCTAAAGCCTTTTTTTAATCCGTTCTGGGTAAGAACGACCTTCATCTCGATCCTCCAAATATTAAAGCTTATCATGCCATCAAATTTCTCAATGTCGATGTTAGGTGCAAGTATGAGTAGTATTTGTCCCACGTTGAAAAAGTAAGCAAAGAGCTTTCAGTTTATAACCCAAGCGGGCTACTCCTCCTATTGCCAATTGGTTTTAGGATGGAAGATCGCTGTGGGCTCTGGTTTGTGGGCTTCTGGGTTTCTCTCCCTTGTGTTCTCCTCAATCCGTCATAACAAGTGGTATCAGCGTCAGGTTCGATCGTGTCGCACCATCTGATAGGGACACAGTCTGTGTAAGGTCTTATGGCATTAAGGCCGATCTGTGAGTATCGCCTTGCCTTAGAGCTGAGCTCTGTAGGTTCTGATGCGAATCTGTTCAAGGGGTGTGTATAGGCTCACACTTGAGGAGGAGATTGTTAGGTGCAAGTGTGAGTACTATTTGTCCCACGTTGAAAAAGTAAGCAAAGAGCTTTCAGTTTATAACCCAATGAGTAGTATTTGTCCCACGATGAAAAAGTAAGCAAAGAGCTTTCAGTTTATAACCCAAGCGGGCTACTCCTCCTATTACCAATTGAATTTAAAATGGAACCTCGCTGTGGGCTCTGGTTTGTGGGATTCTGGGTTTCTCTCCCTTGTGTTCTCCCCAATCCGTTATAACAGTCGAACTTAGTGATAGTCGACAAATTGAACCGTTAGCTATGATACCACTTTTGGGTATAAGAGCGTAGCGGAAGTGTAACAAGATTGAGAAATTAATAAGAAAATAATGCAAGAGTAGCAATAAGAGACGCAAAATATTTAACATGGGGAAAAACCTCTAAATGAGGTAAAAAAAACCCACGGACAACAAGCATAAAAAATCCACTATATTAATTATGAGAGTACAAGTACCCCAAATTAATAGGGTAAAAATAAAATTACAACAACGAGTTTTTTAGATAAAATAGTGGAGTATAGAGCGTGTGTGTATATTGAAAGTATACGAATGCCTTTCTTGTGGATTGTCCAAAAATGTTTCCCCAAGCTACATAGTTATAGTACTGTAAGACGGTTGTCTATGTCGGCAACATGAGCTTGAATTATCTAGAAAAATAAAGCTCTAGATTTTTCCCCAAACGATTTCTAGAAAAATCAGCATTATGTTGATCAAAGCAACTAGAGCACTGAGCCGCCAACATATACTATACTAGTCTTCTTTGCACGCGATGCGTGCGTGGATTATTTTGGCGGTTATCATTACATTTCATTTAAGTGAAATTTTCAAGAATGTAATTTACAATCATCATTAGTTCTAATTGAATATCGTTTGGTGTAAATACAAAATATAAAAATTACTTGATGAAAAAGTTGTTTTCTTGGTATTTTTATTACTTGTTAATGGATGTTGGTATTGTTATTGCATTTCAAAGTTTAGGTAAAATTAAAATTTTTGTCTATGATTTTGTAATTGATTTGAAAACTGCTTTAGTTATTTTAATTTGTTCTTCAATCATAAATTTTTTCTTTTACTACACATATTTTTATGAAAGTTTATTTTAGCTATTTTGAACTTCTTTTGATATACATATTTTAAATTAGGAAGGACTATGATTGAGGAAAATTTCAAAATCTTAATAGGTAAGTATTTTTATTGGATGAAGGGTTAAAAAGTCTTTTCAAAGGGGGACACCATAGCTCCCCCCTTGGCTTATATAATAGAGATTTAAGTTTGATTAAATTAAAATTTCATACTAAATAGACCTAACATTTTATATAAGTAAAAATGACTCAGGTAGGACGAATAATTACCCCCTACTAACAGATAACTATTTACTTCAAAGAATAACTCACATGACGACTTTAAGAATGTGGGTATAAGTAAACCGATAACAAAGAAAGTAAGGATAACTCACATGACGACACAAAACAAGATAATGTATTTTGTTCAACAATTTAGTTAAGGATAATAATTAAATTAATAGTTTAAGTAAAGTGAGAAAACTATTAACGCTTTAACTTAATTAACTAGTGTGTAGCTCGAGTGATGTCCCGAGTTTTTACTTTGTAATACTTCTATGTTTTGAGCTTATATTTATTTCAGATTAGTTTGTTTTATATATATATATATATATATATATATATATATATATATATATACACACACACTAGGTTTGAAGCCCGTGCGTTGCACGGGTTGTTGTTTATTTTATTTTATTGCAAATTTTTTTGTTAAAATTATTGTTGATTTTGTGTTGTTGTAAAATGAGATTTTTCAAGATCATTGTATTTACATAATTCCATTAGTTCTTTTTCTATTACAACAATTACCACTTTAGGTAGTTTCATCTTTTGGAACCATTCCACTTTTGGTAAAAAAGAAACTACAGTTGACAATATTACCTTTACTTTATGTTAATAAAACAATCATTAATTACCCGAATTGCTTTATAATAAGGATTTATTTGTCCCCTACTCTGGTTAACTAAAGAGGTATCTCTATGCTAAACTACCCATTTTTTATTTCCTTAAAAACCATGTCCAAACCAATTGTCGAATTAAGTAGAAAAAAACGGAGAAAGTATTTGTCATTATACTGTAATTTCTAGATTTGTTATTGTGATATATAAATTTTATACACCCTCCGTCCCAGAAAGATCTGAACACTTGTTGGGACACGTAGTTTAAGGTGATAAGTTGTGGTGTGGTTATCAAATGTTATTTTATTTAAAAAGTAGATGTGATAGGAGTTGGTTGGGTATTTTTTATAAGAGGAGAGAGAAAGTTGGGTAATTTTTTATTGATACTCCCTCCGTCCCAGAAAGATCTGAACACTTGTTGGGACACGTAGTTTAAGGTGATAAGTTGTGGTGTGGTTATCAAATGTTATTTTATTTAAAAAGTAGATGTGATAGGAGTTGGTGGGGTATTTTTTATTAGAGGAGAGAGAAAGTTGGATAACTTTTCATTGATAAAAGGTAGATCGTATGGGCCAAAGATTGATAGGCATGTCGCGCACCTAACAAAAATAAATAACCCAACTAATCTTCCTAAGTATGTAGTAGGGTAAGTCAGGGTCGATCCAATAGAGAGAAAGTTGTTCTATGATTAGTCGTTAAGTAATGGTAAGACTAAAGGAGGTTAATATTAAATATGGTCGAATTAACTATACTATTCAATCTATAAATAAAAGACTCTATAGTTAAGTATCCCCACTAGCATAAATTAATACAATGATAATTCCTACCCTAAACTAGTCAATTAAATATTCACAAGGAAACGTATACCCTATAAAATACCATAAATCTCTCCCGAGTATCTATGGCTTCTCTAATATGCACTCAAGCCTATTCCCGTGGAATCATGCAAATTAAAGACATTAAACGCGACACTCTAACTTCCTAACAATCCATTCTACCTACTCCTGTGGAGAACTTCATGTCCTTAATTGAAATATTCAAATCCGTCTAAACCCAACTCCCGTTGCGATCAATACAATGGAATCATAACAATACTAGTTATCCCTAATCTAGTATTGGAATATGCACAATCAATTAAGCAAGAACAATTAAGCAATTAATTTGGGAATTTAAAGGTATAATCATGAAGTAATTCACACTAGGGTTCAACTTAACCATAGATTACAAAACTATGAAAGCATAATTGAAATAAATAAAGAAAATAGAGAAGAATAATAAAACATCATAATATAAAACAAGGAGAAAAGAAGAAGAAAAGAGATACTTGAATTAATGGAAGAAAGGCGGAGTCTTGGAAAACAATGGAGATCTACAAATTTCTCTCTTTAACTTCTCTCTCTAAAAACCATAAGTATAAACTAATAATGATGATATCTCATCTAAGCTCCTCAAAATAATGTTTAAAGTCCTATTTATAAGCTAAGATTAATATAAACCGACATAAGTTAGGTCACGCGGAAGATACGACATTACAACAGGTTGCACGGGCAAGCAACTAAGCGCACGGGAGTGCAAGGTCGTGCACGGTCGAGCGAAATCTTGCTCGGTCGTTCGAGCAAGGCAGAAACATTCGTGACTTTTGATTGCAGGTTGCACGGCCGAGCACATATCCGCACGGGCGTGCGGGAAAGACAGTGGCTTCAGCTCAACTTTGAACAGCTATAACTTTTGATCCAGAGCTTTGTTTTACACATGTAATATATCGTTGGAAAGTTCTTGAAGTCTAGTTTCCAACCCAGTTAGAATTAGCTCATTATCATTCTTGTGTCAAAAGTTATGAGTGAAATGGTGCAGAGGTATCATATTTCGCACAAGTACACAAAGTCGTGTGTATCTTCTTCACTTTCAATCCATTTTGGGCACATGATATATCGTTTTGAAGGTCATCCAAGTGCCTTAATCGTCATATCCTCAAATAGGAGTTCAAAATACCTGAGATTACATCAAAAGACCAAAAAACCCGTGAAAATATCGTAGAGTCTGAAAAGGGACCTAAATATGCACAAATGCAACGTAAATGCTCTAATGCTACATGAAAATGCACCTAATATGCAACTAAATTATGTTACAATATGCACTTATCAAACTCCCCCAAGCTAAACATTTGCTTGTCCTCAAGCAAACCAACACAAGGGAAGAGTAAGATGAACTTTTTGTACAGGATTTATACGTTCAACCATTCAATCTCCAAGACATGAGATGTGGGCATATGAAAGATATTATTATTATAAGATTAGACTAAGATAGACCACAAATCTCACCTCATATAAATTCATGTAATCGCAACTTGATTCACCATGGCAAACCACAAACCTTCCCCCAAGCTAAACTCAATTAAACTCGGCAAACCTCACTTTAGTCGAGCACACATTCTCTCATGTGTTTATGGGTAATGAAATTTTCACTCAAACATATACCAAGTCATCTCGAATGAAGTTTTTTTCTTTAAGCTTGACTATCCACTACTACAGAATTCACGATTTGCGTCTGACTATTTGCGTCGGACAATAGAGCAACTGACGCAAATAACATATGTGCGTCGGATCCTACTGAATATCTGACGCAAATAGCCAAGAAAAATTATAAAAGATTGTTTTGCGTCGCACGAAGGCTGGAAAACGACGCAAAAGGGGTCACTATCTGCGTCGCATGGGCCTTGGTCCGACGCAGATGGTGCACCATGCATGCTAATTGCTAACCAGCCCAAAATGTGCGTGTGGTCATCTGCGTCGGACCCTTGCCATGCGACGCAGATAGTTCAGCCCAAATGTACACAGAAGTACCATGCATGCTTGAAGCAGCCCGGTCATCTGCGTCGGACCCTTGCCCCATGCGACGCAGATGACTTGACCAGCCCATGTGCGTGTGGTCATCTGCGTCGGACCCTTGACCATGCGACGCAGATGACTCGGTTCAGCGAATTTATTTTGTATCCCGCCCATCAGTTGGGGCAATTCACAAATTAGGAACTTCTCTCTCTCTCATGCGAATTCGCCGGCGCTGTTGAACTACATTCCCGCCCATCAGTCGCGCCGCCGCTGCTCCTCTCGCCGGCGTTCCTACTCTTGCCGGCGTTCCTCCTGTTTCTCTCACTCACTCTCTCTCACTTGCACTCTTTTCAGATAGCTATGGTTGCGCCGGTGCTCCTCTTTCTCACTCACTGACTCTCACTCACCGGTTGCGCCGCGTGTTCCCGTCGCGCCGTGCTCGGCTGCTGCTCGCCGGCGCTACTCCTCCTCTTTCTCTAACTCACTCTCTCTCTCTTGCACTCCTCCTCTTTCTCACCCACTCACTCTCACTCACCCGTCCCACCGTCGCGCCGCGCTGCCCCGCTGCTCGCCGTCGCTCGCCGTCGGGCGGGCCGCTTTCCGTCTCTCCGTCTCCAGGCAATGTAAGTCTTTTTAATTATTTTTTTCAATTTTTTGTCTCAATTTATGTCTTTTTATTTTTTTACCAATCTGTCTTTTTTTTTTTTGGGAATTTTTTCTTATTTTTGTTAGATCTTAAGCAATTGCATTAGTAGAGTGATTGTAGTTATTAGTTTAAGATTGAATTTAGGATGTTTGTAGTTTAATTTGTATGTAGGATGTTTAAGATTGAATTTAGGATGATTGTAGTTTAAGATTTTAATATTATATTTAGGATGTTTGTAGTTTGTAGTGCTCATGAATTTATATATTTTGTAGTGCTCTAAAATACTTCCTTTCTACTATATAATTATATTCACAAGTCATTCTTGTTTTTTACCATTGATTTTAATAATTCTACTTTAATCTTAATGTTGTTTCTTAATTTCTAATTTGTTAATGTCTTAATATTAGATAGTTGATGTTTATGAGTTATGACTTAATCACTATTTAATTTGTGGGTTGGTTAATGCCCTAATGCGGTTGCCACATTCCATCTTCTACTTGTCGGTGGTGCTCCAAGCTCACCTCGTTGTGCTTGTCTTGTTTGCTCCTTGAGAGCGGAGGTATATATTATAGCTTTTGCTTTATGTTTATTTGTTTTATTTGTCCCTATAATGTTAAATTATGTGATTGGAAAAATATATGTGAATTGTTTGGTTATGTGATTGGGAAATCATATGTTGAATTATGACCAAACTTATATGGACATACCTTAATGCGCGGGGAGGGAAATCTAAGGAATGGATTGGTTTTTGCTGTTTAATTGCAATGTGTGCATCATTGGCCTAGATACCCGTTCGAGGCTTACTCATTAGGAGTAAGTCTTGAATAGTCCCCAGTTTGGGACTGTCTTTGGGTTTCTTATCTCACTTAGGATGTGAATGAATGTTTGGTTTTCGATTCTAAGAAAGATCTAGCTCATTTCCCTAAGTGTTCTCTGGGTACATATGTTGATAGTTTACCTACTATCTTCATCGTGTACTTGGAGAACTGTAGGGGAAGTCTGCCGGATTTTTCTTAGAATTGAAAACCAAATGTTCATTCACTAGTGAGATGAGAAACTCAAGGATGGGTTAGGTTGGAGTGATAAGGACCCAAATGTTCATGATTGCATTTGATGAGACACTTTGAATGATGTGATCGATTGTGTTCTTGTTTGGTGTCTCTATAGTGTATAAATATGGATCGAAACTGGATGTATGGTAATCGGATTTCGGCGACATTTCTACAAGGGGTTGATGAATTTATCAGAGTTGCGTTAGAACATCAATTGCAGAATGGGTCAAATTTAGTCCTGTGTCCTTGTTGTGATTGCAATAACTCTAGGGGGTATCGTGATGTGGATGAAATTAAGGATCATTTGATTCGGCGTGGGTTTAAGAGCAACTATACGAGGTGGACATGGCATGGAGAGTTTTATGATCCAGGTATGAGCTCCACTAGCTTGTGTGATGATTTGCATGTTGATCACATTGATGATGAGGTTGAGGTTGAGGTTGGGGTTGGGGTTGAGGTTGAGGTTGATATCGAAAAAGGAGATAATGATAATGAGAATGATAGGGTAGTTGATGAGAATGATAGGGTAGATGAGATGTTGCACAATTTGGAGGATGAAGGAACTGATCGTCCCCATATGTATGATAGTATTTTAAGTGCAGCGGACAAACCTATGTATCCGGGGTGTAAGAATTTCAGTAAACTTTCTGGCATCCTCACATTGTTCAATATGAAATCGAAGTATAGTTGGACAGATAAAAGTCTAAGTGAGTTGTTCAGTTTTTTACAAGAATTGCTACCTGAAGGGAATGAAATTCCCAACTCTACCTATGAGGCAAAGAAATTGTTGTGTCCATTAGGTATGGAGTATGAGAAGATACATGCATGTCCAAATGATTGTGTCTTGTATCGAAATGAGTACAAGGATTTGGGTGAGTGTCCAAGGTGTGGAGAGTCTCGGTATAAGATAAAAGAGGATGATGAGGGAGTGAGAAAGAAAGAAACTCCGGTGAAGGTTCTTTGGTATCTTCCAATCATTCCGAGATTTAGGCGTTTATTTTCGGATGAAAATAATGCTAAATTATTAAGGTGGCATGCGGACAAGAGGAAGAAAGATGGGATGCTTAGACATCCAGGCCGATTCTCCGCAATGGAGAAATATCGACCGAAAGTTCCCGGGGTTTTGGTAAAGAACCTCGAAATCTTAGGCTTGGACTTTGTACAGATGGGATGAACCCTTTTGGTACACTAGGTACCCAACATAGCACTTGGCCGGTTCTGCTGACTATTTATAATCTGCCCCCTGGTTATGTATGAAGGGTAAATTTTATTCTGCTATCGCTTCTTATTTCGGGTCCTAAGCAACCCGGAAACGACATAAATGTGTATCTTGACCCACTCCTTCAAGATGCGAAATTGTTGTGGGATGAAGGTGTTTCGATGTTCGATGCGTATACGAAAACTAACTTCACATTACGTGCCATGATATTTTGCACCATTAATGATTTTCCGGCTTACGGGAATTTGTGCGGGTATACGGTTAAAGGAGCAAAGGCATGCCCTATTTGTGATGAGTATATGATTGATGAGCGGTTACATCATTGCGGGAAGAATGTGTACCTCCATTATCGTACATGGCTTCCTTTAGATCATCCATTTCGTAAGAAGAAAAAGTTGTTCAACGGAAAAGTGGAGATGAGAGAAGCCCCTGTACCCTTGCGTGGTAATCAAGTTTCTAATCGGGTAAAAGATATTGAAACAGGTGTTTGGCAAGCCCTTCAAAAGTGTCTCAAAGAACTTATATAAGAAAAGATCTAAGTTCGGGACCTCCCATATTGGAAATTCTTAGAAGTCGGACATTGTCTTGATCTAATGCACATTGAGAAAAATGTTTGTGATGCCATTGTCGGAACATTGTTGAATATGCCCGGGAAGACAAAGGATGGAGTTAAAGCTCGGAAAGACATGGCTGAAATGGGAAGACCCGGAACTAGCACCTCGGGAGCGGGGACAACGCTATTATACGCCACCAGCTTGCTACACTTTGTCTAAGAAGGAGAAAACGAGTTTTTGTGAGTCTCGCATAGGTTAAAGGTCCCTGCTTGGATACTCGTCAAATTTTCGAAACCTTGTCTCCTTTGAAGGACTTGAAACTCGTTGGTTTGAAATCTCATGATTGTCATATCTTGATGCGGCATTTATTGCACTGTTGCAATACGAGGAATTTTGCCTTCCCAAGTGAGATACACGATTACAAAGTTGTGTTTCTTCTTGGGAACTATATCTAGTAAGGTGATTGATCCTAATACTCTAGATAAGTTGCAAGGCGATGTAATAGAGACGATGTGTCGATTTGAAATGTACTTCCCACCATCGTTCTTTGACATCATGCCTCATTTGATAATTCATCTTGTCCGAGAAATTAAACTTTGTGGGCCTGTTTGTATGAGGTATATGTGGCCTTTCGAAAGGCATATGGGTACTCTCAAGGGAAAAGTGATGAATCCGGCCGGACCGGAAGCAAGTATTGTCCAAAGAACAGGTTGCGGAGGAAGTATCCGAATATGTAAGTCGGTATTTAGCACGTGCACAAGCAATTGGATTGCCAAAATCTAGACATGAAGGAAGGCTTGCTGGTTGTGGTACCATTGGGAGAAAAAGATTGTGCCTTGAGGGAGAGTTGAAAAGAAAAGCGAGAATTTTTGGTGTTAGAAAATCTAAAACAAGTTCATCCTTACTTAGATGAGCACAAGAAGATGCTTAGTGTTCGGTATCCATTGAAGAATGAACGTGAGTTGATGATTGAGCATAATCGGTCGTTCGTTGATTGGTTTAAAGAACGAGTTATGAACCAACTATCTGACCCAAAAAATGATGTATCAGATACGTTGAGATGCTTGGCATATGGGTCAAAGATGCAAGTTCTTTCCTATGAAGGGTATGACATCAATGGTTACTCATTTTACACTAAACGACAAGATGACAAATCCACAATGCAAAACAGTGGTGTTACGTTGGGAGCTTTGTCATCAGAGTACAAAAGTAGAAACGATAGAACCATTATTGAGAGAATGAAGTCTTACTACGGGTTCATTGAAGATATATTAGAACTTGACTATGTTGACTTCAAGATTCCGCTCTTTCAATGCAAGTGGTTTGATATTCGTCGTGGTGTAAAGAAGGATGAACATGACTTTTTTACATTAGTCAATTTCAGCCGGTTAGGGCATCATGAAGATTCTTTGATATTGGCATCACAAGCAAAACAAGTATTCTACATGGTTGACCCCGGTGATTCAAAATGGTCTGTTGTCATTGAAGGAAAAAGGAGAATACTTGGAATTGATGATGTACATGATGAAGAGGAATACGATAAGCAATTCAATGAAGTCATTGCTCCGTCAGTAGTAATTCCAAGTATATTAGGGGAAGATCTGGACACGAATTACATTCGTCGAAACCATAATGAGGGATTTTACGTTGTCAAAGAAAAAAGTGATTAATAGGTAACTAATGTAATATTCTACAATTATATATTTTATGCTTGGTTAAAATAATAATTTTCTATTATTTCATTGATGATTCTAACATGTCTTTATGCTTTATGGTTTCAGGTGTAGTGATGGAAGATCACATAATGCATGATGCATCCGATGATGATCGGCGGCCACGTTACGAGACCGAGATAACTGATGGAGGTAGTAGGAAGAAAAGAGTGAGCAAGCCTAGAGGTCCTACAAAAGGGATACGTTCGAAACCCGGGGTCCAAAGAGTACTTCGGTGGGATGATTGGATGCGTCCGATTGGGGATCATGTTGGTGCGTACAAGACACATTGCGGCGAAATCGGTAGAAGCAAAGTGTCTATCTTGTACGATAGTTGGGATGATGTTCCACAAGGCCTAAAAAATAGTTTATGGGAAGATGCTAAAGTAAGTAAACCTATGTATTTTTAAAATCCATTCTTTTAATTTTATTTGAATCATGTTTATTATACTAATCGTGTATAATTGGTTCATTTTATATATTGAAGAAAGAGTTTGGAATACAAGAGGATGAGAGGAAGAAACGAGATGTGTTGACTACTTGTGATAAGCGGTGGAGAGATTTCAAGTCAAGATTAGTGAGTCGATGGATCACAAAAACGAGGCTGGGGCCTAACAATGATATACAACCGTACGTGCTCTATCCTTTCATCACGAAAGGGATTTGGGACGAATTCGTCAAAAAGTGTAGCTCTAAGGAGTTTAAGGTATATAATATGTACGTTACAACTACATAATATGTTATAATCAAATTTTGTTTTTGTGAATATTAACTAGTTACTTGTTTTCATATTAGGCTAAAAGTGAAAGAGCAAGAAAGTCTCAGGCTTGACCTTTGGATGAGTCCGCACATAGGCACGTAGATCCTTTTAATGACTTGACCTTTGGATGATATGGATGATAATATTAAGGAGATGCACCGAATATTTTGCGACAAACCCTCGAGATGAGCCTTTTCGGTTGCAAGTTCGAGAGGGTACCGTCTTCAACTTTGATAGAGATTATATGATCATTCTCTCACGACAAGATGTTTTTCAACTTCTCACGGGAGCATGGATTAATGTATCCATTTTGCAAGTATTTATGATGTGAGATTTCTCAAACTCTAAACTAATTAACATTGTTATTTATAGGTATTGTTTCTCCTAACTATAAGTGTTTGGATCTTAGGTACTTGGCGGAGCGATCGAGGAGCATGGAGATAATAATATTGGTTTCATGTGTCCAAGTATGATTTCAGCGACCATGATACGCAATCACTTAGATACCGTGATCAACTACATGGCAAGTTCAATGAAAGCGAATCAATATATGCGTTTCATCCTATGTCCGTATTTTGAAAAGTATGTTTTATTTCAACTAATCTTTACTTTGTTTTACATTTATGAACTTGTAGTTATATATATAAAACATCACATTGTGCTTCATGCCTTAGGGATCATTGGATTCTTCTTGTCATTTGTCTACTTAAGAGAACGGTATATATATTTGATTCGATGAAGAAAGATAGATCCTTAGCTATCAAGATACCGTTGAATACGTAAGTTCATAGTTGTTATACATGTTAATAAGTTTACATGCATTTTATGATATTTTAAATAATTTAAAAATGTTTATAGTAATTAATTGTTACAAAATCTCTATATTAGTGCATATACAAAATACACGCGGCTTGAAGGATCAAATAAAGGAACTAAATTGTCTTGGACATATATGCGGGTAAAATTCTTATGGTTTTGTATTTGATACTTTATAATTCTATTTAGGATTTTTTTTCCAATTCTAATATATATCTTAAATTTGGTGTAGTGTGCTCAACAATCGGGAGGAGTGGAATGCGGCTATTTCGTGATGAGATACATGTTTCTAATCAACTACTACTACTATGAAGCAGAGAATTTGAATGAGGTATATGTATGTTGTAAATTCATTATTTAGACTTATAGAATTTTAAAGTATATTAACTAGTTTAATATATTTCTAGGCTTTTTCGTCAAGTCTTGAGCCATACTCCATACATGAGATCAACGAACTCAAACAACTTTTTGCGGAATACTTTGTACGGGTCGTTAACGAAGCAGACTAAATTTGATGGTTTGTGTATGTATTTGTAGGTTAGCATAATATTTTGTTACTTGAACCTTGTTGGTTGATTGATTGCAACATTGGTTGCTTGATTAAGATGTACTGAAACAGGTTTTGGTTATATATATGCAAACATTTCCCAACGATTTCTTGAGTTGTCCAAATTACAAAGGAGACTCTGCCGAATTTTCTGCTCATAATTATTTACATAATGTTTGCTTAGTTTTGAAAAAAAAAAACAAAAAAATAGCTGAAAACAAAAACAAAAAAAGCTGAAAAAAAAGCTGAAAAAAAAAAAATACGCCTCATGTGCGTCGCACATTGCCAGCATGCGACGCGAGATGGGCGTGGGCGCAGCCGACCTGACCGGCCTCGTCGCATGCATTTGGCCATGTGCGACGCACATGAGGCATCATCTGCGTCGCTTATGGCACAGCATGCGGCGCAGATGAAGCTGCTGGAGGGCTGCTGTGGGTGCATGGGGCATGGACATCTGCGTCGCATGCTAGTTGTGTGCGACGCAAATTGTTGTTCTATTGCGTCGTTTCCCGTCCGACGCAAATGGCTGTCTTTCATCTGCGACGAGGCCTGTGCCGTCGGACCAGGGTCCGACGCAAATGAGGGTCCCAGGTCCGACGCAAATTATCATTTCTCTACTAGTGATCGTCTCATTATCCACTTAAAACTGGCGAAAACATGCATAAAGATCATGAGGACTTACAAAGGGTTGTAGCGTGGCCAAGATAAGGGTAGGAAAAATATTTGGAAATGTGGTGCCAACTAGTGGAGAAAATAAGACTTCAACATCTATGGCCATTAGATGCAAACGCCACAAAAACTTCTACTAGAAGTTCAACAACACATTGCCAATAAATCAAGATAATACCCAATCTTATCAACTCCAACAAACATTATTTCACCATTTATTCAATCTTTTTTTTTCACTTCTTGTTTTTTTTTTAATTTTTAGATCATTCTTCACAACTTCTTCATCATTCTTTCCATTTTGTACTTTGACACTATAACTTTAAGCATTTTTTTTTTCTTTCAACATATTTTCTTCCAATAATTACCGAAAAACCACAACACAAGCTAAAACACATGAACTTTAATGTTACTCCACTTAGTAAGGCTTGGGGTAGAGAAACCATAAAAGGCTAGAGACTTGTAATGAAGGTTGATCAAGAGAATGAGATGTCAAAAGCTCAACATGGCTTAATTAAAGGGAATAATATATATGAAAAGAAAAATGTCTGAAGGCTCAAAATAATGAAAAGAACACCTCAATCATATCAACGCATGTATATGCCACATAAGTCTTAAAGAGTGCCAAGTCAAGTTCAAGAATCACACTTCATGAGGAACTATCACACAAGAAAAACAGAAGACTGATATAGATTTGTCAGTCTATAAGGCTTGAAAGAATCCTCACTAGGCTTATGCTTACCGAGTAAAATCAAGTCTTTCTTGGGGAATGTCAACCAATCTTACCACAAACCATTCAAGTTGCAAAACAATCGTGCCATGAAGCGGTAAATGCAGTCTAACTCAATTTTGTAAAATTTAATTACAATATCCAAGATATGCCCAAATCTCATGAGTTATCAATCTCATGAATTAAGACATATATTTCCTGTGTGAATGCAACAAAAATGCAAAACTAAACTAATATGCTCCTAATACTAAGAAAGCAATAAATCCTAACTCACTTTCGTAGGAATCACGATTGTACTTAGCATGTGCAACAAGCCCTTTAAACCCTTGGGCTGCCCTAGTGGACGAGTAAGGTCTCGTGAAGGTTTTCAGAAGGCATACCCACAAAGCCAAAATATGCAAATATGAATGAAAAAAAAACTATGACTAACCTAAATGGAAAAATATACAAGTCATGACCCAAAGAGTAAATCCTCCCCCAAACTAAATAAAACATTATACTCAATGTGACAAAGAACAATAGGGAGGGGAAGGGAGAGGGAAACACCCATAACCACATGATAGGATCAACTTCTTCAATCACACAATCAAGTCAACCAAAATAAATGGCAAAAAGAGATATAACTCTCAAAAACTTGAAGAGGGGTAAAGGAAAGAGTATACCAAAAGTGTTGTGGGTGAAAACCCGGAGTTGAACCTCCTCACACATCATAACATCAAGTACCAATGAAATTAATCTCAATGAATAATATTATGACCTTAACCCCTGGATCACAAATTGCACAAAAACCAGAAGTTAGTAATTAAAAGAAAAATTAGAATTTCCTAAATCTAAAATTAAAAAGAAAAAAATAGTTAGAAAACTTGGGTTGCCTCCCAAAAATAGCTCATCAAAGCCCTTAGTAGTTTGTCAAATGCATCTGCATGCATCTCACAAAAAAGCAAACAATATACAAAAGAGAATGTAAAATAAATTATAACTATAACTCTACAAGACCTGCAAAAAGGAAAATCAAAGAAAAAGTTATATCCACAAGAGAAGGAAAAAGAAAAATTATTATTAGTCTTTTTACATGACCCAACAGGTTGGGGAAAAATCGAATGTACATAAATTTCATGATCATAGGAGTCATTTAAAGAGGAAGAAATAAGGAATGAAGGAGGATATAATATAGGAGAAGAAGGAATGAGGTCAAGCTTTTGAGAGAAAGGAACATGAAACTCAAAAACAGTAGGGGGAACCGACAAAGACTCATGAATCACATCACTCTCATCTATAGACTTCTCGAAGGAAGGTTTTTCAACCAAGGTTTCTTCCTCCTTAAAAATATCCATCACATTGATCTCTCCTATAATTTGATCATCATCCTCATAACTCTCATTCTCTATACAACCCGCATCATCATCATCATAAATATACGGTTGGGGATGAGAATTTTGAGTGTAATAATCAAATTCATATTGGGGTGAGGGATTAAAATCATTCACTAATGTCACATCACACAAAGAAATTGCATGAGAAGTAGAGTGACAATTCGAAGAACAAGAAGGTGTTGTAATACAACTATAGGGTTGTAGGGTTGGTCTAGCAGATAAAGACATATCCCATTCATAGTTATTCTTAGCCAACCACTCAATTAAATCCCAACAATAATCTGGTGATTGGGCTAGAAATTTTCCATTAGACATAGAATCAAACACCACCCTAGTTTCCTCATTTAAACCCTCATAAACTACTAGGCACATATCCCAAATTTCAATTCCATGTTTAGGACCAATAAAATCGCCAAGCCTATAATAGTATTTCCAAAACAATTCATTCTCATATTGAGGAAAAGAAAAAATTGCTCTAGAATTACTAGCAAAAATATTGGGTTCATGGAACATGTATGGTAATTCATGAGAACTCATGCAAAAATTGGGAGAATTTTGATGTGATGCATCAAAACTATAAACATGAGAACCACAAGAATTATGACTTTGGTGCCTATCAAAAGAATTATCCCATCACTATAATAATATGACTCCATGACACGAAAAAGAAAGAAAATAAAAAAGAAAAAAAATTCACAAAAGAAAGTAAAAAAAAATTATATACACTATAGTCTCACCAACAATAAAAACTAAATAAAACAGACTATCTCCCCGGCAACGGCGCCAAAATTTGATAGGCGTGTCGCGCACCTACCAAAAATAAATAACCTAACTAATCCTCCTAAGTATGTAGTAGGGTAAGTCAGGGTCGATCCTACAGAGAGAAAGTTACGTTGTTCTATGATTAGTCGTTAAGTAATGGTAAGACTAAAGGAGGTTAATATTAAATATGGTCGAATTAACTATACTATTCAATCTATAAATAAAAGAATCTATAGTTAAGTATCCCCACTAGCATAAATTAATACAATGATAATTCCTACCCCAAACTAGTCAATTAAATATTCACAAGGAAACGTATACCCTATAAAATACCATAAATCTCTCCCGAGTATCTATGGCTTCTCTAATATGCACTCAAGCCTACTCCCGTGGAATCATGCAAATTAAAGACATTAAACGCGGCACTCTAACTTCCTAACAATCTATTCTACCTACTCCCGTGGAGAACTTCATGTCCTTAATTGAAATATTCAAATCCGTCAAAACCCAACTCCCGTTGTGATCAAGACAATGGAATCATAACAATACTAGTTATCCCTAATCTAGTATTGGAATATGCACAATCAGTTAAGCAAAAACAATTAAGCAATTAATTTGGGAATTTAAAGGTATAATCATGAATTAATTCACACTAGGGTTCAACTTAACCATAGATTACAAAACTATGAAAGCATAATTGAAATAAATAAAGAAAATAGAGAAGAATAATAAAACATCATAATATAAAACAAGGAGAAAAGAAGAAGAAAAGAGATACTTGAATTAATGGAAGAAAGGCGGAGTTTTGGAAAACAATGGAGATCTACAAATCTGTCTCTCTAAAAACCATAAGTATAAACTAATAATGATGATATCTCATCTAAGCTCCTCAAAATAATGTTTAAAGTCCTATTTATAAGCTAAGATTAATATAAACCGACATAAGTTAGGTCACGCGTAAGATACGACATTACAACAGGTTGCACGGGCAAGCAACTAAGCGTACGGGCGTGCAGGGTCGTGCACGGTCGAGCGAAATCTTGCTCGGTCGTGCGAGCAAGGCAGAAACATTCGTGACTTTTGATTGCAGGTTGCACGGCCGAGCACATATCCGCACGGGCGTGCGGGAGAGACAGTGGCTTCAGCTCAATTTTGAACAGCTATAGCTTTTGAACCAGAGCTTTGTTTCACACATGTAATATATCGTTGGAAAGATCTTGAAGTCTAGTTTCCAACCCAGTTGGAATTAGGTCATTATAATTCTTGTGTCAAAAGTTATGAGTGAAATGGTGCAGAGGTATCATATTTCACACAAGTACACAAAGTCGTGTGTATCTTCTTCACTTTCAATCCATTTTGGGCACATGATATATCGATTTGAAGGTCATCCAAGTGACTTAATCGTTATATCCTCAAATAGGAGTTCAAAGTACCTGAGATTACATCAAAAGACCAAAAAACCCGTGAAAGTATCGTAGCTTCTGAAAAGGGACCTAAATATGCACAAATGCAACGTAAATGCTCTAATGCTACATGAAAATGCACCTAATATGCAACTAAATTATGTTAGAATATGCACTTATCAAAGATGTGTAAAAAAAATAATATATTAATGGTGGGACCATGCCAAAAATGGAAGTGTTCAAACTAATTGGGGACAAACATAAAAGGAAAGTGTTCAGACTATTCTGGGACGGAGGTAGTAAAAGGTAGAATGTGGGCCAAAGATGTGTAAAAGAAATAATATATTAATGGTGGGACCATGCCAAGAATGGAAGTGTTCAAACTAATTTGGGACAAACATAAAAGGAAAGTGTTCAAACTATTATGGGACGGAGGTAATAATTTTTAATATTCAATTGGATATTGTAGCTAACTCAATTATTAAATGGTATCCCAATAACAGGTATGACTAACAATACCTAATATAGTTTTAACATGAATAATACCCGAATGATACTTTAAGAAAGTAGAGGGTAATAATTTAATTGATGCTGGACCGAAAGAATACTTTCTTAAAAATTGATAAGAATGACATGCCATGCTTAGGTGGAGCTCTTTATAATATTCTAAGGCTGTTTTATTTAAATCAAACTCTAATTTTTACATAATCCAAAACTATAATACTTCCTCTGTTCTGTTTTAAATGAAACATTGGGTGAAATGACACTATTCATTGATCAATTTTGACTCCAATGTATCACTATTATATAAAGAAAAACATACTCAAGTGGGATCTTGTTAGATTCGTCTCGATGCATACTATCAAATTATAACTTTTTTATATTTTTTACATGTGCACAACTAAAGATATTAGTGATTAAAGAAGTGAGTTGGGTTGCGTGAAAAAACAAACATTTCATTTAAAACAGAACGGAGGAAGTATGTAACTTTATCGCTATAGATTTTAGTTAATAAATTTTGTTGCAATACTATATTGTTTTAGTTTAGTTGAGTAAGGTTGAGGTTTTGAAAGATAATATGTTTAATCCTGTAAATTGGACCTATAATAAAATGTTATAATCACATATAATACACTATACTTAATACTTATAGCCATTATTATATTTATCTATAAAAAAGACTAAAGAATGTCCTACAATGCATCTAATTTAATATATTTTCATGAGTTGTAAAACTATATATTGTAAATAGATCCTATTTTGAAGCATATTTCAAGCATTCTCCAATGGTAAAAAAATTATAATGTTTTGAATTAGGTAGCAAAAGTTAAATTCAATTTACATAATATAATAATTTAGGTTGTTTATTCAAAACGCAACTCTAATTTCCCCATATCCAAAACTCTTTTATGTATTCAAATAAATGTGAAATTCTATTTTTTTTTCAAATATTTAAAATAAAAACTAATGACATGGCAATCTTAAGTGGCGTTATCTATTTCATAAATTGTAGAACTATATTGTAAATGAGTCCTATTTCAAAGCATATTTCGAGCACTATCTAATGGTACAAAAATTATAATATTCTGAATTAGGTAGCAAAAGTTATACACAATTTACATAATATAATAATTTAGGTTGTTCATTCAAAACGAAACTCTAATTTCTGCTTATCCTAGACTCCTTATATGTATTTAAATATATGTAGAACTCTAGTTTTAGAAAAAAAAAAATAAAAAAAAAATTGATGACATGGCAATCCTACATGGCGCTCTATATTTCATAAGTTGTACAACTATATTATAAATGGATCTTATTTCTAAGTATATTTCGAGCACTCTTCAATGGTACAAAAATTTTAATATTCCGAATTACGTAGCAAAAGTTATACACAATTTTCATGATATAATAATTTAGGTTGTTGATTTAAATCCAAACTCTAATTTTCGCTTATCCAAATCTCCTTATATGTTTTCGCTTATCCAAATCTCCTTATATGTATTTAAATCATCTAGAATTCTATTTTTGTAAAAAATATAAATATAAATTGATAACATGGCAATCCTACGTGGCGCGCTCTATGAGCTCGAAATCTTGAGGAGCTCCTTATGCTCCCGAAAAGTTCCTCCTTTATATATATATATTGATTCTAGTGAGAACCCTCTTACGGTGAGAACCGTGAGAACCACTAAAAATGAGCAAAAACTTCATAAAATGAGCCAAAAAATAAAAAAAAATGAGCAAAAGCATAAAATGAGTAGAAAACATTAAATGAGCGAAAAACGTAAAATGAGCAAAAATGTAAAATGTCAAAAATCTAAAATGAACATAAAAAAGTTAAATGGGAAAAAACGTAAAATGAGTAAAACATAATATGAGAAAAGACGTTGTAAAATGATCATAAACATGTTAAATGAGCAAAAACATAAAATAAGCATAACATAAAATGAGCAAAAATGATGTGAAATGAGCAAAAATGAGCGGTTCTCAGTTCTCACAGTTCTCACCATAAGGGTGGTTCTCATATGAACTTAGACCTATATATATATATATATATATATATATATATATATATATATATATATATATAGATGGTAAGCAATTTTACTTTACAAGGTATTGGTCACATGTTCGAAGCTTACTATACAAATTTTTGTAGTATGTATTCCTTGTTAAGTATATGACATGGCATGTTTCTAGTGAATGAGGGGTTTCACATGGCAACATATACTTTCTTAGGAGCACCTTTTAATATATTAACTAGTATTCTTGGCCCGGGCAATGCCCCGGGCAGTTACAATTATCAAATATATTATTATTCATAAGTTTCTTAATTCATTTTATTACTTTTTCGTAATTTTCTTTCTAGTGTGAAATTGGAAAATGAAGGTTATGGCATGATAAGTTGTTTTAGAAAAAAACTTCCAAATAATAGGAGATACAAATAACAATGTCAATGGAATTGGGTAAAAGAATGTTATTACCTTAATAAAAGTGTTAGAGATCAAAAAAGTTGTGTATGTCTTTATAGTTACATATAATTATAAGACTTTATTATGTTTTACTTTGAAACATTAAACATTGATATTGTAGTGGATTGGTGGTTAAACTCTCACATTTCATTTCAAAGGTCATTTGTTCGATTCATATTAGCTACACATTGTTAATATTTTTTAATGAAATCATAAACATGTATATTAGAAGCTTCAGAAGAGTGCCACGTGGCACCGTTCCTTTGATAGGAACGTTTTTTAATATATTTGTATAGACTAGTTATTAGGCCCGGGCTATTCCCAGGTAAGGAAAAATTTCATTTATTAATCTTAGCTTATACTTTAAGATGAGAACACTAAATATTACATGATCTAATATCAAAACTTTAGTATATAAACTTGAGGTCACATGATCAAATCCTATGTTATTCACTTTCTAAATTTTTTTTATTATACATGGATTACATGTAATAAAACACCCTTAGAGAGAGCACCACGTGGCACAGTTCCTTGTTTAGGAACGCCTTTTAATATATTAGTATAGATATAGATAGATTAGTTGTCAACCCATTGACCATTTGGTTACAGCGTATATAAATAGCGAAGGAAAGAAGCCCACTCTCCAAGCTTACAAGTTAAATCATCTCAACCTTTCACTATACTCTAAGTATAACATAGCTTAGCTAGCTAAAAAGTAGTAATAATAATCTATATAGATATATTACTCCACACCGAGAGTGGGGGATAACTCGGTGGTTAGAATCTTTCCCGGTTCCAAGATGGGATCAATTCTCACCTTTGACAAGTTGGGATCCCCTTGACTTCCCCTAATTTTGTTGGGTATACATCCCAAGTCCACATTGAAGAGAGAAGAAAGAGTTACCTAGTATATATGAGTTCATGCACCTACTACATTAGTATGAGGCATTTTGGGAAGAAGTCCAAAAACAAATCCGTGTGGACTTGGCCCAAAGCGGACAATATAATACTAATGGTAGAGCTGCAGGTGAGCTCGTAGGACCCATAAATGGTATTAGAGTTGACGGTTCGGCTGGGAGAACGCGCATACAATGGTGGACCGAGTGGCTTGGTGATGTACGCATAAGGTACATAGCGGTGTAGCTCTAAAGGCTTTGGTGGTATACTGGTATTATGTATGGTTCTCAACATATTTCGGAGTGTGATTTTGCTTGTGCAATTATAGATCATGCTCGTTTTGATTCAATAAATTAGCTCCTTATGATGATTTCCTTAAAAAAAAAAAAAAAGTTGTTTAATGCTATGTAGTCTTTGAGTTCTTTCAAATTCTCTCTTTTCTTCTTTCCCTATAAGTCAAAATTACAAGATTAAGACTAGCTAGTTATAAGATCAATAATTAATATCATGTAACATGTGGACGTATCCTATCATATAAAATATAAAATTTAGTATTGTATGAATTTAAGGTTTCTTGGCAATGATACGTTCCGATCTCTTTATGGGATAGAGTCGAAGAATATTAATTGCCATGATGATCTTGACGATAATACGATCCGGTCTCTCCGCACGCATTTACGGTGCAACGAAGATAAAGGGTTTCCTTAGTTGCTGGAGTATAGCATGGTGCACATCAATAAAGAAGTATACAATTTAGCTGGGAATGCCATCGATTGTTGCCTATAGATTGCGAAAGAGAAACCCCAACTCAGATTACATCATACTCAAATCTCAAAGTAAAATATTTCTTGGCTTGGTAATAGTAATAATCTAGCTTAGCTTATATACTCCACAAACAATGGGAGGGGGAGAAGGAAAAGGTTGTAACAATAAGAGGGTGGGATTGTTGGGAAGAGTTCTAGTAATGGTAACAATAATGATAATGTTGTTGGCTACTGCTACCACGGCCAGGTCCATGCCTGGCCGTGTTTTGCTTGGAGACCCTGTTGGTAAAATTATAAAAGACACAAAATAAGAAAAGAGAAGGGATTGCAGCGGAAGAATATAATACCAAACTGATGCACTAAACTGAAATAATATGTTTTGCATACAACTTCACGAAATACAAGAGCCATATATATAGGCTAACAAAACAACCAATTAAAAGCTAATAAAGTGGAAGCATAAACCCACTAACAAACCCACTAACAACTAAATTTATTTGACTCTCTAACTTCACGGAATGACCAACATAATAATCCTAAAAATACTCATTCAACTAATGACCCAACTTCCTAAATAATAGCTAAACATCCCACTACTTTGAAGCACTACTACAACCAAGAGACCCAATATTCGATTTGCTCGGTGGTCTGCTTGGTGGTGGTGGTGGTGGTTTGCTCGATAGAATCGTGGGCAGTGGTGGTAGCGGTGGTGGTGGTGGTTTGCTCGATGGAATTATTGGCAGTGGTGGTAGCGGTGGTGGTGGTAATTAATCCTTGATCCGCCCTTTGATTGGTAAAATAAAAACACTCCGTTCAACCTAATAACTAATAAGCTGCACTTCTGTGTACTGTGTTAATTGGTGTATGCTTTCTTTACCATTTTCTGTATGTGTTTGATGATGCGTTGGAACTTTTTTCTTTCTTTCTTTCGTTCTTTCTTTCTTTCTGTTTTCTTTAACTTCCCTCTTGACATGTTGTGATGGAGATGGTGAAGCTGGGGTTTATGATGTTGTACTATTTGTTTACGCAAAATAATACATGATGGAGTGATGTACCATTTGTGACTACTATAAGTCTATAATATATGACCAAATTATATATGACGACGTTCAATTCGCATCTCCATTCTCCAATAATATTATCTGCATGGAGATGCCCTGTCTGTTTCATAGTTCTCAAAAAAAATTCAAAAAGTGTTTGATAGTTGTCAATTGATCTAATAGTAAAACTGTTTTTTTAGGAAGAAAAAAAAGAACAGGCCCTTATGCCACAAAGCATAGTGTTGAGATCCTCTAGAGTTTCAAAATAACTCTAGACGGTAGAGTTCATTAAATATCAGTCGTTGATTAAGAAATCAAGACTTGTCTTTTCTCTCCCAAAGTTCCCCCCTATTTTCCCCCGAATATCCTCCTCATATCTTTTCCTTTTCCACTAATCATGAGCCCTTGATTTTATAATATATGGTTAGGATTCAACTCTACTTTGTAGAGTTTTCATAAAATTCTAGAGGATCCGGACCCCAAAGCATAGGTTAACAATTTCAAGATTTAATTCAAAAAAGGAAAATTTCCTCAGGTACCTTTGAGGTTTGACGTAATTCTCAAATTACCACTCACATTTGGGGAATTCCTCAAATACCCCTGAATTTTGTGTTTGGAGTCAAAATACCCTTATCATACACCGAAATTCAAGTGCATTAATTTCCTAAGGTACCCTTGAAACTAAAACTTTGAACTTCAAAATTCAATAAGGGTATTTGGAGAATTAAGCCAAACCTCAAGGGTACCTCAGAAAATTTCCCTTTAAAAAAAATATAATGCAACAAGATTCTATTTGGAGATAATAAATAAATAAAGATATTGAAGATAAAGAGAATCAAATGTAAGATTTTTTTGTTTGATTGGTTTTTGAACAAATAGAAACTTTTTGTATAATGATATCTTACACTTCCTCCGTTCTGTTTTAAATGAAACGTTTGCTTTTTCACGCAATCCAACGCGCTTCTTTAATCGTTAATATCTTTAGTTGTAATTATAATTTTATAGTATGCATCGAGATGAATCTAACAAGATCCCACATGACTATGTTTTTCTTTATATAACGGCGATAAATTGGAGTCAAAATTGATCAATAAATAGTGTCATTTCACCCAATGTTTCATTTAAAACTAGGGTTGGCAAAAGCTGACACGACACGATTACACGACACGAACACGACCTGAAAAAACCGGGTTAGGGTTGAGATTTTCGACACGAAATGTTAAATGGGTCGACACGAACACGACCTGAAAGTTAAACGGGTTAGGTTAAGGTTGAATTTTCCGACACGAAACCAACCTGAATTGACCTGAAAATATAAAAGCCCAAAAAAAAATTCATTTAGGCCGAAAATACCAAAATTTTAATTAGGCTCAAAATACCTTACCTAGCAAACTTTGAGCCCAACCCTAAAATAAACCCTAACTTTAATACAGGAGGAGAGTGTGCCGCTTTCTTCTCTCACTCTCTCATTTCTTCTTTCACTCTGTCTCTCTTCACTCGGTCACTCTCAGTCTCTCTTCTTTCTTCTCTCAAGTCTCAGTACCAAAAAAAAAAATCAAAAAATCAAAATAAAATTAAGAGAATATTGTACAACAATTCAGACAAACGTTAAGGTAATTTTCCTTCAGTGTTGATTTCATTCGAGTAATTGCATGTTTATTTTTGAAGTAATTACATGTTGATTGTCGACTAATTATATGACTAATTTTAGAGTAATTATATGACTAATTTTAGAGTAATTTTATGACTAATTTTAGAGTACTTATATGACTAATTTTCGAGTAATTACTTAGATAATTTTCGAGTTAGTCGTATATGAAAGTATGAGTAGTTATATGACTAATTTTCGAGTAAATATATGGCAAATTTTTGAGTTTTTTTATGAGTAATTATCGACCTTATGAACTTTTGTTTGTGTGGTCTGTTTTTTTTTTGTTATGATTATTTTGTCATTTTGGAAGTTGCAGTGATGTCTTCCAATTCTGCTGAACCAGTTTGTCTCAACTCCGATGAAGAGATGGACTCTGCTTGTGTCAAAAACGAGCCTAAAGACAAAAAAAAAAAGGTATTGTACTGCTCACTGGTAAGAAACGTCCTCGTAGATTAACCTCTACTGTGTGGGTGCACTTTGATTTCTTGGATGAACCTGATGAGAATGTAAATTTGATTTGTAAGTGTAAGAAATGTGGTACTACTTATAATGCTGATAGTAAGAATGGAACTGGGAATTTATTGCGTCATCTTAAGAGTTGCAAAATGAGAAAATATAGAGATATTGGTCAAATGATTTTAGAAAAAACATCCTCTGGTTTAGAGAATAGATTTGTGAAGTTTGATGCTGATGAATTTCGTGAATTGGTGGCTATGGCAATTGTTAGAAATGATCTTCCATTTCAATTTGCTGAGTATGAGGGTGTTAGGAAATGTTTTAGGTATTTTAAACCTGTTACTCGCAATACCATTAAGGCTGATGTACTTAAGATGTTTAAGAGGGAGTCCCAAAAATTGAAGTTTGAGTTGGGTGATGGTACTGGTAGAATTTACTTAACTTCTGATTGTTGGACTTCCATAACCACTGATGGTTATATTTCTCTGACTGCTCACTATGTTGACAAATATTGGTGTTTGCAAAAAAGAATTCTGAATTTCTCTTACATGCCTCCTCCTCATACGGGAGTTAATTTATGTGACCATGTGTTTGCTTTATTGAAAGAGTGGGGAATTCAAAAGAAAATATTTTCTTTGACTTTAGATAATGCATCATCAAATGATGTGTTTGCTGAACATCTTAAAGATGAACTTGACTTAGTTTGTAATGGGGTTTTTTTTCATGTGAGATGTTGCGCACACATTCTGAATTTAATAGTTCAAGATGGTTTAAAAGAAATTGATGCTGCTGTGATTAAGGTGAGGGAGACAGTGAAATATTTCTCAAGGAAGAAAACAGAAATTTTTAACTTGTGTGTCTCATGCTGAACTTGGTTCTTCTAAAGGCTTAAAGCAAGATGTTCCCACTAGATGGAACTCGACCTACTTCATGCTAGAGAGTGCTTTGTACTATAAAAAGGCCTTAATTCATTTTAAAAAGATTGATGCCAATTATGTTCATTGTCTAACTTTAGAAGATTGGGATAGAGTTGAGAAAATATGCAAGTTTCTTAAGGTTTTTTATGAAGCTACTCTTGCCTTTTCTGGGACCGCCAAAAGTACTAAAGGTTAGATTGTTGTTAAAGCGTGAAATGGAAAGTAAGGATCATTTTATGAAATCAATGGCTGCTAAGATGTATGAGAAATTTGATAAAACTGGTCCACTTTTGGCACTTTCATGGCTGTTGCGGTGGTGTTGGATCCACGTTATAAGTTGGAGTGTGTTGAGTGGGGCTGTAAAAAGGTTTATAGTTCGACTCAAGAGCATGATGATGTCCTTACACAAGTGGTTGATAAGGTGAGGGAACTATATGAGACATATGCTGCCATTTGTACTTCAAGTACCAATAATGTTGCTACTGGTTCGAAGGCTCAACCCATCAAAGAAGGAGATCTTGATGAACTCATGGATGTAAGTATTTTTTTTACAAGTCTTGGATTTTGTTTTTTGGTTGACATAAACATGCATGCTTTTGCTGTTTTGCATAGTGAAACCATCTTATTTGTCAAGTTTTTTTTCTGTAGTTTGGTGTCAGTAAGTGGTTAATGGAGCAGTTAGATATATAATTACTAAGATTATGAATTTATGATAAACCTGATTATGAATTTATGATAACTGTTGGTTGCACTACACTCTACAAGAGTCTTACAGTAGCATAAACAAGGGTGGACAGAAAGTTAATATGTTTATACTTTATATGAGCAGTGGACCATCTTATGTTTATATGAGCAGTAAGTTAATTTGTTATATAAGTATTATCTAAGTTTATATGATCTAAATTCACTTATTCAGTTTATGTAAGCTAATTTCAGTTTATATATTTTAAGTATGTAAAATCATTTTGGTATCCTTTAACTTATGTCTTCTTGTCTTGTGCTTTAGGACTTCGATGAGTTCTCGAATAAGAAAGCAACTGTGACTAAGATTACTTGGATATGTATCTTGAAGACGCTCTTCTCCCGCGTACAACTAATTTGGATGTTCTCATGTACTGGAGGAACAATTCTGTCCGTTACCCTCCTTTGGCACTTATGGCAAAAGACATGCTTGCTGTCCCCGTATCCACAGTGGCTTCTGAATCAGCCTTCAGCACTCGGGGGTCGCGTTCTTGACAGCTATAGAAGTTCTTTGAAGCCTTCTACCGTTGAAGCTATCATATGTCTTAGGGATTGGACATTTGGAGAAGGTAGAATATTGATACACTTTTAATTACTTATTTCTTTTAACTCATAGTCCTTGAATCTTTAATGTACTAATTAATTATTTGTATTGTAGCACATATCTCAACTTGAGAATTTGTGTGGGAGTGTGATGAATCTAAAGGTGGACAATGCGATGGATGATACGCCAATCCCAAGCCCGGCAGTGAGCTCCGATTTTGATGGAAGTAGTTCTAAGAAATGAGAAATCTGCCTCTGACTATGCATGTCAGCATGTGTGATCTTTAGTTTGGAACTTTGGTTGGATAATCTGCCTCTAACTTGGATTATGTTACTTTTTAGTTGTTAGAACTTATAACTTTGCTCTTGGTCAGTTGGTTCTTGGTTGTGATGTGTTGGAACTTTAAACTATCTTTAATTTTGTGTTATGTAAAAATTTAATGTGGGATGTAATTTGAATTTGGATTGTGGATGCTCAATGAATCTCATGGTTTGTAAAATCAGGTGGTAAGTAGGTTACAATCGGGTTAAGAGGTTCGGGTCAACCTGAAAATTTCAGGTCAAAACAGGTTTAGTTAACCCGATTTGATATTATGAAAAAAAAAATCAGGTCAAACATATCAGGTCGGGTCAACCCGAAAAAAAACAGATCAGGTTAGGTTTCAACTAATTGACCCGAATAATAAATGGATCAGGTTAGGGTTGGGGGGTAGCTGACCCGTTTAGGTATGACCCGAACACGAACACGACACGAGCTGATCTGTTTGCCGGCCCTATTTAAAACAGAACGGAGGAAGTATAAGAATTTTGATGCTCTTACCCTCTGCCTTGTGGTATATGTTAGAAAAATCCTTTTATATTTAATGAAATTAGATATTCTTTTAACTAAAATTGGTCATGATTTAGTCTACTTTTCGGATTTTTTAACTACAATAATACAAATTTTTGCCCGTTCTCTCCTAATAATACAAACTTTTGATTATTTTTTTATAATACAAACATTACATTAAAATTCCTCCAGTAGGTCAAGTTGACTTGTAACCTGTAAAACAGGTAAAAAAATATTACAAAATGATTTTTCTTCTTTCTCCCTCCTCCCCCAACCCCCCACCCGCACTCCGAACCACCTCAGCCCCTCCCCCACCCCACGCCCACCACGAAAACCACCCCCCAAAAGCCCACCGGACACGGCCACCTTCCCACGCTCTACCCACCACCCACCCGAACCACCCAAGCCCCCGACATCTCCTCCACCCCACTGCCACCACCGAAACCACCCCCGGTCCGTCTCCCTTTTCAATTCCAATCCAAAATCCCTAATCTCAAATTTTCTCCGAACTTCATCACTTTCTCTCTCCTATTTTGATTTCTCCGACATCATGTTCGTCGCCGGTTAACAAATCCCCAGGCAAAACCTCTTCAACGTGGTTTATTTTGGATTAAAATTTCTTCCCTTGGAAACCCTAGTTTGAGAAATTACGCATCTTTGATCGAATTTTCCGCCGAAAAGCGCCAATTTTTAGTGTGTAAGTTGAGTTCTAAGTTGAATCTTAAATTTATTTGTTTTTAATTAGTTTTGGGAAGTGTAAGAAAAGGGTTGGATCAAGTTAGAAAATTCGAAACTTATCTCTTTCTTGTTTCATCTCTTCGGTTCATTCCAGCCCATCGCGTCCCCAAGTTCAAACCTTAGTGTGAATGGAGGAGACGAGATCGAGGCGAAAATTCGAACCTCGGGAAGCCCCCGAGATTGTTGCGGAGGCTAAATCGACGACGAAGAGAGAAAGAGAGTGGAGTCGAAATGGGAGCGCTTAGAGGAGCAGAGAAAGCCGAGGTTCGAAAACAGCCATGGTTTTCGGTGGGTAGGGATGGGGAGGGAGGAAGAAGAGTGTTCAGTGGAAGGTAAGATAGAAAATAAGAAATTTTTTTTTTTTAGAAATTTTAAAAAAACAACTAATGAAATAATGACAAGTGTCCTGGTCAGGCCAAGTCAAGTAATTCACCTCCTACAACAAGTTACCAAACGGTAACGACCCACTAGAGGAATTTTTTAACAAAGTTTGTATTATTAAATAATAATCGAGAGTTTGTATTATTACGGGAGAAACTGCCAAAGTTTGTATTATTCTAGTTAAAAAAATCATTTTATACATTACACTAGTACAAAAATGACAATTTGCGTCGGACCTAGGACCCCCATTTGCGTCGGACCCTGGTCCAACGGCACAGGTCTCGTCGCAGATGGGAAGACAGCCATCTGCGTAGGATAAGACACGACGAAGTTTATTAACCATCTGCGTCGCACATATCCCAACATACGACGCAGATGGAAGATACGCCAATGCCAAACAGCTGTAATTTGCGTCGCACCTAGTGCCACATGCGACGCAAATTTCAGTCATCTGCGTCGCATGTGGCACAAGGTGCGACGCAAATTACTGAAATTTGATTTTTTTTTTTAATTTTAAGCTTTTGTTTTTTCCTCTCAAACTCACAGTATTGCAAGTTAAGTAGATAACAGTGCAAACCTATATCGCAGCTTAGAACGAACGATTAATTTCACTCACAGTATTACTCGCAGCTTAAGTAAAATCGCAATCGAATTTTTGCATTAATATGTAAATATTAGATACAAACAAATTTTTGCATTAATATGTAAATATTAGATACAAACATATGTAAAAAATATATACAACATATACAAAACAAATTACATTGTAAATATGTAAAAAAAATGTAAAATAAAAACTGAATCTAATAAAGGAACATTGCAACGGCCGACGTTTTTCGATGTGTTCGAGGGAGACGACTTCGAGAAGAACCAATTCTAGATCTGAAAGTTAAAAAGAAAATTCTAAATCTGAAAATAAGCCATAAACATGCCAAAATGTAAACAAAAAAAATTAGATATAAAAAATAAAAATAAAAACGGAAGGATTAATGTTTTTATTTTTCATTTGCATGAACTAAGTTACAATTTTTCGGATCGAAAATGAAAACGAATTTTCAGATTTGAAAACTAAAATGGAAAATCAGATCTAAAAATGAAAAAACATATCAGGTTTAAAAATTGAAACAAATTCGAACCTGTCAAAGCGAGAAAGAAAACGAAAGATGAAGTAATTCGCCGGAAAATTCGTTCGCCGGAAAATTCGTGCGCTGAAGTCAAAGCGAACCTGCCAATATGTTAGTGCGCTAAAGTCGTCCGCTGAAGTCGCCAAAAAATTCGTTCGTTCGCAGAGAGTTTGTTAAAGGAACTTGGGGAAATACTCTCAACAAGTCATTCGTTTAACAAGACTAATTTAGAAAACGTGATAAAAAGGTTTTCTTGGAGAATAATCAAAAGATTAATATCCAAAAAAAAATTCACAAATATTTTTTGAAAATTACTTTAATGAATTAGCCATACTTAATTAGTTCATGCTGTTCCATAACACTATCCTTAGCAATTCAAACATTTACATTAATCCTAAAAATAAACTCTTATTGTTAATCTTCACACTTAGAAGCTTCAACTCTTAATACTTCATCTTAATTTCCAACAAACGGTCATAAATCCCCGTAGGAACTTAGTAACATTCATATCGAACCCGCTTTCGGAACTTGCACTTGAATTGATTCTTCGTATCAACCGATGACTTGTATTATTAGATTGACTTCATCAAGATGTATTCCACTTCGGAACTTAGTTGCACTTCCAAATCGGAACTTCTATTCTTCTTATAGGAACTCATAATGCAAACTTCTCCTCTCATAAATTTATTCCAATTCTAGAACTTAACCTTCACACAAACTAAAACCATTAGATGCAAGTTTGCTTGTCATCATCAAAACACTATGGGTCAACATTCTTTATATATATATATATATATATATATATATGTGTGTGTGTGTGTGTGTGTGTGTGTGTGTGTGTGTGTGTGTGTGTGTGTGTGTGTATGCGGGCACGCGCATGTGTATGTGCGTGTACGCACGTGCGTGCGCCTAGTCTATTCAACTTTTTATGCTTATCTGAACTTATTTAAATTTACAACTTATCATAACTTATTGAATTAATCTGAACTTATTGATTAGACCTTATCAGAACTGTTGACCTTATTAGTCCTTAGTTGACTTTATCTAAATCAACCATGCCCACACCCAGGCCATAACCGATTTTTAACATTCAAACCCAATAGCTCTCAAAGTTCTACATCGGGACCCTTAAATATAGGTCGGGTCCAACCATATCTGGTACCGTTCCTGTGTCCATGTCCATCCCTAATACTAGCTGCATTTTTTCATCTATAGTTAATACAAGAATTGTGTATATCCTATCGTTCATTATCTCTCTGCTCACCATATATTTTGCTTATTTTCCCAATAAATTGGTATCAAGAGCTTCATTAGATTAATCCTCAAAGTAGAGAGAAATAAAAAAGATGAAGAAGAGAGTTCAAAAATTTATTTTTAGAAAATTCGGAGACAAAAAATTTGCGAGTTTTTTGTGTTTAATCAAGGCAAATAATGATTTTTTTTATTTGATAAGAGTTCCCTTTTAGCCCATGAAAATAGGATTTTGGTAACTATGAAAAAGGGGGAGACAAGTCATTTGAGGTGAAGAGGCAGTTTTCACAAGCAAGTCAAATAAATAGCAATTTAAAAATGGTGGAAGTCGTAGTCAACACTGAGACAATTTCCGAGGTTGTAGTAGTGGTCGTGGAAAAGTCAACATAGTCAATTTGCAAGACAACATCAAAGAGAGTTTATTATACGGAAAGAAGAGCTCCAAATTAAATGATCAAATGATTTGTTGTTGATGATGATTGTGCATCAACAACAACAGATGGAGAAGTGTGTTGCGAATAGGAGAAGAGCGTTGGGAATAGGAGAAGTGCTCCAAGTCCAAAAGTTGGTGAGATGTGCATCAATAAAGAAAATTAATGAGGTGCATCAAAGGCCTATTTATATGTTACTAGCTGTGTTTTACCATTTGCAATTAATACAAGAAATGTGTATTTTGAAGCCTTATCTCACTATTCTCCATTTTATTTGCATATATTCCCAACAATTGAGTGTTGATTATCTTTTTCCAGTATCTAATTTGTTGGTGGTATATATGTTGGTCCAAGTGAAGTATTAGATCGAGCTGATTATGGTTTATTCGATGAACCTGTTAACTTAGTTAATCAATGCAAGTTGATGATATGAATCCATTTTTTCTTGACCAATTCTTTGATTAGTTGAATAAGAAGTGTGATGTTCTAATTCTACAATTGTAAATTGTGCTCGCTCTAATTTAATGAATCAACCCCTCTCTGTTTCCTTAAAAAAAATGTTTAATATTATGAACTCTTTGCGTTCTTTAAAGTTATTATCTTTTCCTTTATGTTTAAGTCAAAATTACAAGATTAAGACTAAATAGCTAGTTATAAGATCCATAATTGAAATCATGTAACATGTGGACGTGTCATAAAAAATATAACAATAATATTGTATGAATGAATATAAGTAATAAAGTATTCTTGCCAATGACATATTTTGTTCTCTTTATGGGATTGCCATGATGATCTTGACGATGATACGGTCCGGTCTCTCCGCCATTGTTTACGGTGCAACGGAGATGAAGGGTTCCTTAGTTGCTGAAGTATAGCATGGTGCATGCACATCATGAATAAAGTACTTCGTATATTATAATTTAGGAGAAATGGCTGTAATTTAGCTGGCAATGCCGTCGATTGTTGCATATAATAAATTGCGAAGGAGAACCCCCAAGTCACTCCTCAGATTAAAACATTCTCAAGTCTCAAAGTAAAAGTTTTTTTGGCTAACTAATAGTAACAATCTAGCTTAGCTTATATACTCCAAATACAAAAAATGGGAGGGGGAGAAGGAAAAGGTTGTAACAATAAGAGGATGGGATTGTTGGGAAGAATAGTAGTAATGGTAATGATAATGATAATGTTTTTGGATACTACCACCGCGGCCAGGTCCATGCCTGGCCGTGTTTTTCTTTGGAACCCGGTATCCGGTGTGGTCCGTCGTGTGACTAATATCCTAGGTAGCCTTCTAGGCGGTGGTGGTGTTGAAACCTATTGAAAGCCCACTTGTGAGGGTCCCACATTGGAGAAAGAGAAGAGATTGTTCCACTTTATAAGGTAGATGAGTTACTCCTACTATCACCAATTGGTTTTAGTATGGAACCTCCTTTAGGCTTATAAAGTGGATCATATCTCTCCTCCTCCTTGTTCGGGTCACCCAGGCCCGTTTCGTATTGTTTCTAAATTTAACATGGTATCAGAGCCCGGGTTGCGAGTCTCGTCTAAACTGGGTATTTGATCGCTACTGGATAAGGATTTACCTCGATAGGATGTCCAACCCCTAAGAAGATTATAGCTCTGACCTTTCTAGTTAGCTCTGAATTTCTAAGGACACTCACAAGTGAGGGGGTGTGTTGAAACCCATTGAAAGCCCACTTGTGAGTGTCCCACATTGGAGAAAGAGGAGAGATTTGTTATGGGACGGAGGGAGTATTTGTTTACGCGAAATAATGCATTGCATGATGGTGTGAATTGTGACGTACCAGTTGTGACTACTAATACTACTATAATAAATGATCAAATTATATATGACGTTTAATTCGCATCTTCATTCTCCATTGTAATATATGATCAAATTATATATGCCATTTACGTTTAGTTGATAGTTGTCAATTGAATAGACTAGTAATAAGACACTTTTTTTTTGGGAAAGAAGAAAGTGATGATGATTGCTGACGAATTTTATGTAAAATAAGACTATTAAAATTATGGGATTTTTACTTTTTTTGCTGAAATTATTGACGTTTTGATTTTTCAATAATGTATCCATAATATTGAAAGGGAAATTAAGGAAACCATATTTCAAAATTAATTCATAAGCACTCATTTCATGATTTATGAATGGGTTGTGACATGCACACAAATTAGATAAAAAAAGGTAGTAGCATGCATGGTAATCGGTGAAGTGAAAGTTTTGGTTGTATCATTTCATATATTTTACGATTATAGAGATAGGTAATTAAATAATCTAGACATAAATGTTTAGAGTAATTTGAAAATGTTTATATTTATAGAGATGACACAAATTTAACTTTTAAAAAATGAAGGTAATACCAAAATACTAAAAACTAACATAACAGTATAATACTTCCTCAATATGACACTACTTACAATTAGAGAGAATTTTCTAAATTATTCTCAATATGATATTTTTTGGTGTTTAGAGAGAACTCAAGCAAGAGATGAGAATCGATTACAAGATCTCATGGAACCGGGAGAGAAGCTCAAACTAGCTGAGCTCGCTATGCCTCACTCTCATAAAAATATGATATTGTCAAAAATAATTCCTGCGTTTTATGTAAATTGTAAGATACTAAGATGTAGACCTAACCTTTTAGAAGAAGAACCAATAGAAATGAGGGCAAAAAGTAATACAAATTTTCGTTATTTTGGTTTCTTCATTTAATTTGGAGCTCCAATGATCCTTCTGTTTTTAATGAGCCCTGCATATTTATCTTTCTTTTTATGGGTTTCTAACTAGTAATTTGACCCAGGCGATGTCTGAGTCAGTTACAATTATCAAATATATTGTTATTCATAAATTTCATGATTGATTTTATTAGCTTTTCGTAATATTCTGTCTAGTGCGATATTGTAAAATGAACGTTATGAAATGATAAGTTGTTCTAAAAAAAAACTTTTAAGGAATTAGGGATAAAAATGTTATTAGCTAATAAAAGTGTTAGAGATCAAAAAACTTGTCTATGTCTCTATAATTACATATAATTATAAGACTTTACTATGTTTTCTTTTGAAACATTAAGTGGTTAAACTCTCACATTATATTTCAAAGTCATGTGTTCGAGTCCTAGTTTTTTTTTTTTTTTTTTTTTTTTGATAAGGAGAGAAAACTAGGAGGTGTCTACACAAGAGACACCCCCTAAAGCACCCCTAAGGGTGGTTACAATAAGCATCAAGTACACAAATAATGAAGAAAAAAGGAGCACTAAGGAACTCGAGTAAATGCTCCGCCGCGGCATCATGCCATCTCCCCAGGCCCAAATCGACATCGAACCCTTCGCGGGGGAGAGGGGGGGGGGGAAGAAAAACACCATCGAAAATGAATAAGCTCCCAATTCTTCACAAGAGAAGCACAATTACTTGAGGCCACAAGATAAACAACAAAGCTAACCAACTAAAAAATAAGAACTAAATAAAACAGAAAAATACATGAAAAAGAAATAGAACCCAGCAACCAATTAAAACGCGAACACAATCACCGCCAACGAGACAACGACGACGACGAACCACCGTGAGAACAAACTGAACTCGAGCAATGAAGCCCGAACTGGAAGGAGAATAGTCAGGAGAGGAGACCGAACCCGAAGCCCGCAGCCCAGCAGCGAACCTTCACCCGAAGCCGACGAGCAAATCTCCACCGCCAGCGCTGCCCAAAGAAAGCCTTGACGCTGAAGACGCTGGCTTCGCAAACCCGAGGAAATCGCCAGCGAAGCGCGGGCCCACCAAAGACGAAAATAGAAAGGAGAAATGGAGAGACTAGAAGAAGTAGTCCGGCAGAGGACAAGAAGAAATGACCAGCAAAGGACTAGATAGCCATGGAAGAGGATGGAAGTAGCTAGATCTGAGGGGAAAGAGGAAGAAAAGAGCGTAGGCTTAGCGAAATTTCTGAAATTTGGGGCTTACGGTTTCTGAAATTTGGGGCTTAGGGTTTCTGAAATTTGGGGCTTAGGGTTTCTAGAGAGAAGGGAGAGCCCCTCTATCTAGAATTTCTTTTCTTATATCTTGTGTTCGAGTCCTAGTAACTACACATTGTTAATATTTTTAAAGGAGATTATGAATGAACATGTGTATCAGAAGCTTGAGAAGAGTACCACGTGACACCGTTCCTTTGATAGGAACACCTTTTCATATATAATTGTATAGATTCTTTTGCCATCAACTTTATTTGGCCCAGGTGATTTAGCAGCCCTTCTTTTGGATATCTTGTTATGGATCACCTTTTTTTATTACATGTTTTACGATCTAGGCTCCCAAAATCAAAGTGTATGAGATAAAAAAAATGCATTCTTACAAGGAAAGTGAGTAAGATAAAAAAAAAAATACAGGGAGAGTACTTGTGTTCATTTAAAGTTTTCAATTTTATTCCGATTTCAAGCCTTTTATATATATATTTTTTAAAAATAATAGGCTTCGAGAAAATTTATTTATTCAAATTGATTTAAATTTTAGTGGATCAAATATAATTTTGTGAAAATTTGTGTGGATATTTTCAAATTAATCGCAATTTTAGGAATCTTAAAAGAATACCGATATTCTAGGCTAATTCTTTGCACAATTGTCATGTTTAATTTAGGATTTTTTTGTCAAGAACCACCTTAGAAAACATGAAATTTGTGAGAAACCACCTTATATAATTTTTTTTGTCAAGAACCACCTTAGAAAACATGAAATTTGTGAGAAACCACCTTATGTAATTTTTTTTTGCGAAAACAAACATTAAACAAAAAATTTCTTGCGAGAACAAAGCTTATGCTTTATTTCGACCATTGATCCAAGGTTCCGTTGTCATGGATTTTGTTGGATTTAAAAAGTCACTTGCCTTACACATGACATGGTGAATGCCGGAACCTTGGATCAATGATCGGAATAAGGCATATGGTTTGTGCTCGCAAAAAAAAAAAAGTTTAAGGTTTCTTTTCGCAGAAAAAATATATTATATAAGGTGGTTTCTCACAAATTTCATGTTTTATAATTAAGGTGGTTTTTGACAAAAAATCCTTTAGTTTATATGTGTTGTTTGATATTTTAGAATTGCAAATTCTACCCAATTATCATACTTAGCTAGATTTCATGTTGGAAATTTATCAAATTTAGATAATTTGGGGAAAAAAGTTCGACATTTTATAGCCTTTTGTTAAATTTCTCTATGGCAACCAATATCAGTCTCAATATTGGTCACCCGTTTTCTCATTAATCAACCACATATTTATACTATAAGGTTAAGAACCTTACTAAACACTAATGCCTAAAATATATCCAACTAGACTCCTAGTTGTACAATAGATAATCCATATCTCCTAATTTTATCGTATTAACTTTAATCATATATCCTAGTAGTAGACTTCTATTATCATAATAATATCATATGTGATATTCTGTTAACTAGGATAACTACCTTTCTTTAATTAGATTTTGTTGGATATCAGACACTCCTATGTTATCTCTGATCTCATATATCCACAAAAAACTGTGTCTGTTCTTTTTAACAAATTTGGAGTTCAAACATCCATTTTTGAGACAACTAAGGTGAATTTCGAGAAGAAAAAAGGACATGAATGATGTATAGTAATTATGCATTTCTGTTTCTCCAATGGATCTTGATGAGATTACTACTTTAGCCACTTCAGCCGCATCTCATTCACAAATCACAATAAGAGCATGTCACAACATGATCCTACAGTTTGGACAACCTGCACACCTCATCTGCTGAACCTGCACCTGATTCTAGCTGCGTTTCACCTGATCATTTCCCAGCTAACTCACTCTAACAAAGTTAGTTACTGCTCCTGTAATAAGCTTAGTATAAATACTGTAATACTTCCTAGTTTTTCATTCATTCGGTTAGTTAATCATTTCCTCAAAACTTACTTCTAAGAATTCTCTCATTTAATGAATTAGCTTCTTCTCATTTCCTTCCAAAAAAGAAAAAGAAAAAGAAAAAGAAAAAGATATTTAATATTATGTACTCTTTGCCTTCTTTAAAATTCTTTTTTTTATTCTAGAACTTTTTGTTGGAAAAGACCTATTAAAATGGATATTTTATTGGGAAAGACCTAATAATTTTTTCTTTTGTTGAAAAAGACCTTTTATAATAATTTCCTTTGTTACTTAAGACCACCTCAACATTTCCCGGCCAAAAAGTCAATTTTCCGACATTAACTTTTCTTCCCTTCCCTTCCCTTTCTCATTAAATGGCACGTTGAGCGGCTCTTTTTGGTAAAATAAAACCACTCCGTTCAACCTAAGCTGCCTGTTGAAGTACTTGTTTGTATTGTATTTATTGGTGTACGTGCTTTCTTTACACATTTTCTGTACTATTTGTGTGATGATGCGTTGTACCTTTTGTTTTCTTCCTTTCTGTTTTCTTTAACTTCCCTCTTGTGTTGTTATGGAGATGGTGGTGACTTGGTGAAGCTCGGATTTCTGATGTTGTACTATATGTTCACGCGAAATAACACATGATGGTGTGAATTGTGATGTACCATTTGTGGCTACTATAAATCTAATATATGATCAAATTATATATATGAAGTTCAATTCGCATCTCCATTCTCCAGTACAATATTATTATTTGCATGGAGGTGCCCTATCTGTTTCATAATTCTAAAAAAAAAAAAAAAAAAAAAAATATTTTTGGTTCATACTTCTACAAGGATTCTTGGGACGTTGTAGGAGACGACTTAATCAGAGTTGTTTTGGATTTCTTCCAATCAGGTAAGCTTTTGAAAGAAGTTAACTCTACTATATTGACCTTAATTCCAAAGGTCAAATGTCATAGTAGTATGACTGAGTTCCGCCCAATTGACTGCTGTAATGCAATTTACAAATGCATTACAAAGGTAATTTGCAACAGATTAAAGGAAATTCTTCCAGAGATTGTGGCTCGGAATCAGGGAGCTTTTATTCAGGGGAGATTTATTGCCCATAATATTTTGATTTGTCAAGACTTAATAAAAAATTATGGTAAGAAAAATACAAATCCTGGGTGTATTATGAAAATGGATATGATGAAAGCCTACGATTCCATTGATTGGTTGTTTTTAGAGGACATTCTTGTGGCATATAAATTCCCAGATCGGTTTGTTAAACTCATAATGCAGTGTATTTGTACTCCTAGATACTCTTTGATGTTGAATGGTGAATTATTTGGATTTTTTAGGGAAAGAGGGGTCTTAGACAGGGAGACACCATGCCTCCTCTGTTGTTTGTTCTTTGTATGGAGTATTTGTCTAGAGTGCCAAGGGTTGTAGGTGATCTTCCTCAGTTTAATTTCCATCCTAGGTGCTTGGGGGTAAAGCTTAATCATTTAAGCTTTGCGGATGATGTCATTTTGTGTTGTAGAGGAGATTTTTCTACATTGTATACTATGCTTAAAGGCTTTCAACATTTCTCTGATGTTTCTAGCCTAATAGTGAACAAAAGCAAAACTGAGATTTATACCTCTGGGATGAAAGAGGCCGATGAGAAAAGGATTCTGAATGTTTCTGGTTTTAAGAAGGGGAAACTTCCTTTTCTTTACTTGGGAGTGCCTTTTTGTCATAAAAAAAATCTTTCCAAGGAGTGTCAGAGCTTAATAGATAAAATGTCTGCAAGAATTAGAATTTGGAGTACTCGCAACCTATCCTATCGGGGAGATTGGTCTTTGGTGAATTCTGTACTTTTGAGTATTCATATTTTTTGGGCACAAATTTTTATTATTCCCAATCAAGTAATGAAGGAGGTGTAGACACTAAAAATTTATTAGTGTTCTATATTAAAATAAATTGATTATTATGGAGCTAAAATAAATATAATTAGCCCACTTTAATTAATTTAGCCCACTCAAATAAGATATCCAAATTAAACAAATATAATTTGGATTGTAAATATTTGGGCTAGCCCATGTTACTAGTCCAAATAAGATGGTCAAATGGCAAAGGTAAAAAAGATTTTCAAGTCATAAACGGGCCCAAGCCCATAAACTACCAAGTCCATGAAGGGATCTCCATTCCCTATAAATAGACCTCACCTCCTTCAGTTGAGGGGGGCAGAAAATCATTATTCTCAAGAGCTCATAAAATTCTCTTGGAATCCTCTCCGCAAATAGTCAACAAGCACATCAAATTTGTGTCGACTGTTCAGATACACTCAAACACATTCGATTGAGATTAAAGCTTTTGACAACCCTCATTCGAATACACTCAAACAAAACTCAAACTCAGGTTGACGTTGACAAAACGTCAACCCACATTCAAATTCAGGTTGACGTTGACAAAACGTCATTATACACTCAACTCCACGCCGACATCAACACATGTCACTCTCAAGCTACGGAACAGAATCAGAGGACTTAGTTTATTTTTGTTATAAACTGTTTACAGAGATTGTACTCAATACATTTATTGAAATATAATTTCTTTGTTACTTTGTTTCTTGTCTTATATATTTTGACTCGAAATTAGTGTATACAAATTTTGGCACGCTCGGTGGGACCACCTCTGCCTCTGATCTCTGTTTCGTCATCATCAACAAACCTGAGAAATGGCCTCAAGCAAGAGCATCTCTCAATCTTCTGAAAACTCTGCCGACACCCTACGAAAATCTGTAACGTTGGGTGACTTTATGGATGACATGACCCTTGGTTTTCGCACTAGAGGAATGAAAAAGGATGTTGTTGCTGCCGCTGCTGCTAAGCTTCGAACTGCAAATGTTCCTACCAGGCAGAGAAAACTCTTTAAGCCTGCTGTTGATGAATCATCCATCATGTCTGATTCACACAAGGAGCGTGAAACCCCCATGTTTGGCTCAACTGCTTTGGCTGAGCATGAACCATCATTCATTGCTTCTCAAATATGGAAGCAACTCTTATCTGATAAGTCGGACAGGCTGACCGTTCACACTAGCCCTCTCTTTGATCCACTCAATGTAAAGAGTGACAATGAAACAAGTGATGATATTGTTGTCTCATCAGCTCTAAAGATTTTCGACTTAGAGGAGCCCTTGTTGTCTTCACAATCGAACACTGCTGCTATTATGGTGGCCTCAGCTAAGACAGTTGAGGAGCAACTTGCTGAAATGAATAGCCTACTCCAAAAATTAATGAAGGATGGAGAGGAAAAAGATGCTCAAATTCGACTCCAAAATGAGCAAATCGCTGCCCTCAACAAGAAACTTGAGGAAGGCGATGCAGCATCAAGACAGGGTGATGAAAGCGAAGGGGATAGTGGTAAAGACACTCGCCGCCCACCTACAGCACGACAACTTGAGTTATTGATAGCTCACACTGTCAAAAATCAACTTGGAGAAAGTTCTCAAGGCAGTCATCGCTATGTGAAGCCTTATACCAAAAGGATCGATAAGCTGCAGATGCCTTTTGGTTATCAACCCCCCAAGTTTCAGCAATTCGATGGGAAAGGAAATCCTAAGCAACACATTGCTCACTTTGTGGAAATATGCAACAATGCTGGTACCACAGATGATTTCCTGGTCAAATAATTTATTCGTTCTCTTAAAGGCAGGGGATCTTGCTATTTCGATGAAATTGGAAGTCATTGATTGTGGAAGAGTCAAGAAATGCAGTTTTAGTCTACGGAAAAATGGAAGCTTGATGTCCAGTTTAGAGACATGTTTTGGAGCAAGGGAGGGTGTTGATTAATGCTCCCAAAATCACTCTAGTTCGTTCCTATTATAAGTTAATGGATTCGTTTTATTAAGGGGAATTTAAAATAAAACTACCTTTTATAACAAACATTTTTCAAAACACTACCTTCATTTTTTTCCATTAAACTACCTTATATAAGCAATTTCTTTCAGATCACTACAACTTAACCTTTAAATGGGGGTTTGACCACCCGTAATGGGGTCACCACCGGCACCACCTACTACGTTGACCCCATGGCTCGAGCACCACCGATGGCCCATCTGCAGCGCCTAGCCGCCCCTCCTTCCCCTGCCCTCTTAATGGAGCACCCCCTCCGGTTTGATTCTCTCTCCTTCCTTCTCATTCTCCTCCTCTTTTCTCGTTGTCCCGCTTGAGGCAAGACTTAGAGCCAAAGCAATTAAAGGATCAACGTTAACACTAAATGTCAAATGATAATATATTAAAAGAATTTTGTTATATAAGGTAATTTTTAAAATAAAATAAAGTTTAAAGATAGTTTTACTTGTTTTAAGCCAGTTAGGACTTTAGTTTCATTCTACCTTAGGTGTGTAGGATAAAGAAAAATTTAGTTTGCTGATTTCTTTTTCCTAGTTTTAGTTAGTTTAGGATTTCTTTTATGTACTTATATTTATGGTCGAATTAATTTATAGAAGATGTATATTATTTTTTTGTTAAAAGCTATATGTGAGTTTATCCTTGATTTTGCACGGATTTTCCAGAATTATTATTGGATTTAGAGGGTGAATCTAAATTCAAAACCCTTAACTTAAACGAATAAAGTTTAGATTGAGCTTAGGTGAGATATTTAGGGAGTGAACCTAATGCAATCATCTAAAACATATACTAATTTACACTACAAGAAAGGTTGAATTTAACGACGGCTAAAAGCCGTCGGAAATTTTAGGAAAACCGTCGGTGACACATCAACGACCGCTTAACCGTCGTTAACAGGCCGTCGGTGCAGGGGTGGTCGCTGAATTTAGAATCAACGACCGCTGAGCCGTCGGTGAGTAAAATACCGACGGCTTACTTGTAATCAGCGACCGTTCCAAAAAAACCGACGCTGGCACCAAACCAACGACTGTTTTTAACAGTCGTTAAATCAACGACGGTTTCAAACCGTCGTTGATTTAGCGACAGTTTCAAACCGTCGGTAATTTCCCCAACGGTTATAAACAGTCGTTGGATGGGCCACATCAACGTCTGTTGTAAACCGTCGCTATTATGTAAAAGCCGTCGTTGAAGAGGAAGTCCTTGGGTCCCTGGTATACCTTGCAACGACTGCCTAGCCGTCGTTGATTTAATATTTAGCCGTCGTTGTTTTTTTGAAATAATATTATTTAGAATATTTTTGTTGTTACCAATAATTAAACCTCGTACCAAAGATTTGCATGCTTGTGGACCACACTAAAGCTGTTCCTCCATCGCATTCAATTACAAAAATATGCAATTTTGATATATATTACAATTTGCATTGATACTTGTATAATTACATGAAATAGATTACAATTATGTACACAAAATAGATCCCGATGTCGGGAAATAAAGTAGAATTCTGTGTTTACAAAAAATATATATCGACAAAGCTGGAAACTAATAAGCTAGATGCCGAAAAATATAGACACTAAATGCATAAAAGTTAGTTACCAAGTTGCCGAAAGCAAAAACACTACACTGTCAAGGGTGTTCGTGTAGCACTACCGCCACCACGAAACCCCGGGTCATCGTCTCGGGTCGATGTGGAGGGGGGCCTGGGGTTGCAACCCGAGGACATGTGGCCGAAACTAGACATGTTCCTCATCATTTCCTCAACAATGTCCCGACTTGACGCTTCCACCCGTGCTTGCGACCATTGCCTCCACCTCTTCCATCCGCGCAGCGACCTTTTGCCTCCACCTACGCCTCAATCTCGAGATAAAATGGACGGCTCATATGGTTGTGAAGAGCCGCTATCTCCTCGCCCTGATGAAGAGTTGTAGTACAAATGATCTCCCTGACCCAACCCCGAACTTTTCCTCGGTTCCTCCCCCCAACTGTCTCCCAATACAACAGATCAGGGTTCGGCTGTGACCCCTGAGTGGTACAATGATCCAGCTTCTTCTTGTACGTCTCCTGCATTTGGTTAAATATACTCAATTTCAAGTAAAATAAAGTGGGTAAAAAGGCCTATATTGGCCTACATTTGGTTCTAACTTTCCTACTTTGTGTATTTTCAATAAAAACAACTTATAAATACACTAAACTAACTACATATATGATGTTTGAGGTGGTTATAACTTAAACTAGCATCAAATTACTCGTATTCATTCAATTTCAAGTACAAAGGCCTAAAAAGGCCTATATTGGCCTACATTTGGTTCTAACTTTCCTACTTTGTGTATTTTCAATCAAAACAACTTATAAATACACTAAACTAACTACATATATGATGTTTGAGGTGGTTATAACTTAAACTAGCATCAAAGTACTCGTATTCATTCATTTTCAAGTAAATGGCCTAAAAAGGCCTATATTCGCCTACATTTGGTTCTAACTTTCCTACTTTGTGTATTTTCAATCAAAACAACATATAAATACACTAAACTAACTACATATATGATGTTTGAGGTGGTTATAACTTAAACAAGCATCAAAGTACTCGTATTCATTCAATTTCAAGTAAAAAGGCCTAAAATGGCCTATATTGGCCTACATTTGGTTCTAACTTTCCTACTTTGTGTATTTTCAATCAAAACAACTTATAAATACACTAAACTAACTACATATATGATGTTTGAGGTGGTTATAACTTAAACTAGCATCAAATTACTCGTATTCATTCAATTTCAAGTAAAAAGGCCTAAAAAGGCCTATATTGGCCTACATTTGGTTCTAACTTTCCTACTTTGTGTATTTTCAATCAAAACAACTTATAAATACACTAAACTAACTACATATATGATGTTTGAGGTGGTTATAACTTAAACTAGCATCAAATTACTCGTATTCATTCAATTTCAAGTAAAAAGGCCTAAAAAGGCCTATATTGGCCTACATTTGGTTCTAACTTTCCTACTTTGTGTATTTTCAATCAAAACAACATATAAATACACTAAACTAACTACATATATGATGTTTGAGGTGGTTATAACTTAAACTAGCATCAAAGTACTGGTATTCATTCAATTTCAAGTAAAAAGGCCTATATTGGCCTACATTTGGTTCTAACTTTCCTACTTTGTGTATTTTCAATCAAAACAACTTATAAATACACTAAACTAACTACATATATGATGTTTGAGGTGGTTATAACTTAAACTAGCATCAAAGTACTCGTATTCATTCAATTTCAAGTAAAAAGGCCTATATTCGCCTACATTTGGTTCTAACTTTCCTACTTTGTGTATTTTCAATCAAAACAACATATAAATACACTAAACTAACAACATATATGATGTTTGAGGTGGTTATAACTTAAACTAGCATCAAAGTACTCGTATTCATTCAATTTCAAGTAAAAGGCCTAAAATGGCCTATATTGGCCTACATTTGGTTCTAACTTTCCTACTTTGTGTATTTTCAATCAAAACAACTTATAAATACACTAAACTAACTAAATATATGATGTTTGAGGTGGTTATAACTTAAACTAGCATCAAATTACTCGTATTCATTCAATTTCAAGTAAAAAGGCCTAAAAAGGCCTATATTGGCCTACATTTGGTTCTAACTTTCCTACTTTGTGTATTTTCAATCAAAACAACTTATAAATACACTAAACTAACTACATATATGATGTTTGAGGTGGTTATAACTTAAACTAGCATCAAAGTACTCGTATTCATTCAATTTCAAGTAAAAAGGCCTATATTGGCCTACATTTGGTTCTAACTTTCCTACTTTGTGTATTTTCAATCAAAACAACTTATAAATACACTAAACTAACTACATATATGATGTTTGAGGTGGTTATAACTTAAACTAGCATCAAATTACTCGTATTCATTCAATTTCAAGTAAAAAGGCCTAAAATGGCCTATATTGGCCTACATTTGGTTCTAACTTTCCTACTTTGTGTATTTTCAATCAAAACAACTTATAAATACACTAAACTAACTACATATATGATTTTTGAGGTGGTTATAACTTAAACTAGCATCAAAGTACTCGTATTCATTCAATTTCAAGTAAAAAGGCCTAAAAAGGCCTATATTCGCCTACATTTGGTTCTAACTTTCCTACTTTGTGTATTTTCAATCAAAACAACATATAAATACACTAAACTAACTACATATATGATGTTTGAGGTGGTTATAACTTAAACAAGCATCAAAGTACTCGTATTCATTCAATTTCAAGTAAAAAGGCCTAAAATGGCCTATATTGGCCTACATTTGGTTCTAACTTTCCTACTTTGTGTATTTTCAATCAAAACAACTTATAAATACACTAAACTAACTAAATATATGATGTTTGAGGTGGTTAAAACTTAAACTAGCATCAAATTACTCGTATTCATTCAATTTCAAGTAAAAAGGCCTAAAAAGGCCTATATTGGCCTACATTTGGTTCTAACTTTCCTACTTTGTGTATTTTCAATCAAAACAACTTATAAATACACTAAACTAACTACATATATGATGTTTGAGGTGGTTATAACTTAAACTAGCATCAAATTACTCGTATTCATTCAATTTCAAGTAAAAAGGCCTATATTGGCCTACATTTGGTTCTAACTTTCCTACTTTGTGTATTTTCAATCAAAACAACTTATAAATACACTAAACTAACTACATATATGATGTTTGAGGTGGTTATAACTTAAACTAGCATCAAATTACTCGTATTCATTCAATTTCAAGTAAAAAGGCCTAAAATGGCCTATATTGGCCTACATTTGGTTCTAACTTTCCTACTTTGTGTATTTTCAATCAAAACAACTTATAAATACACTAAACTAACTACATATATGATTTTTGAGGTGGTTATAACTTAAACTAGCATCAAAGTACTCGTATTCATTCAATTTCAAGTAAAAAGGCCTAAAAAGGCCTATATTCGCCTACATTTGGTTCTAACTTTCCTACTTTGTGTATTTTCAATCAAAACAACATATAAATACACTAAACTAACTACATATATGATGTTTGAGGTGGTTATAACTTAAACAAGCATCAAAGTACTCGTATTCATTCAATTTCAAGTAAAAAGGCCTAAAATGGCCTATATTGGCCTACATTTGGTTCTAACTTTCCTACTTTGTGTATTTTCAATCAAAACAACTTATAAATACACTAAACTAACTAAATATATGATGTTTGAGGTGGTTATAACTTAAACTAGCATCAAATTACTCGTATTCATTCAATTTCAAGTAAAAAGGCCTAAAAAGGCCTATATTAGCCTACATTTGGTTCTAACTTTCCTACTTTGTGTATTTTCAATCAAAACAACTTATAAATACACTAAACTAACTACATATATGATGTTTGAGGTGGTTATAACTTAAACTAGCATCAAATTACTCGTATTCATTCAATTTCAAGTAAAAAGGCCTAAAAAGGCCTATATTAGCCTACATTTGGTTCTAACTTTCCTACTTTGTGTATTTTCAATCAAAACAACATATAAATACACTAAACTAACTACATATATGATGTTTGAGGTGGTTATAACTTAAACTAGCATCAAAGTACTGGTATTCATTCAATTTCAAGTAAAAAGGCCTAAAAAGGCCTATATTGGCCTACATTTGGTTCTAACTTTCCTACTTTGTGTATTTTCAATCAAAACAACTTATAAATACACTAAACTAACTACATATATGATGTTTGAGGTGGTTATAACTTAAACTAGCATCAAAGTACTCGTATTCATTCAATTTCAAGTAAAAAGGCCTATATTCGCTCACATTTGGTTCTAACTTTCCTACTTTGTGTATTTTCAATCAAAACAACATATAAATACACTAAACTAACTACATATATGATGTTTGAGGTGGTTATAACTTAAACTAGCATCAAAGTACTCGTATTCATTCAATTTCAAGTAAAAAGGCCTAAAATGGCCTATATTAGCCTACATTTGGTTCTAACTTTCCTACTTTGTGTATTTTCAATCAAAACAACTTATAAATACACTAAACTAACTAAATATATGATGTTTGAGGTGGTTATAACTTAAACTAGCATCAAATTACTCGTATTCATTCAATTTCAAGTAAAAAGGCCTAAAAAGGCCTATATTGGCCTACATTTGGTTCTAACTTTCCTACTTTGTGTATTTTCAATCAAAACAACTTATAAATACACTAAACTAACTACATATATGATGTTTGAGGTGGTTATAACTTAAACTAGCATCAAATTACTCGTATTCATTCAATTTCAAGTAAAAAGGCCTAAAATGGCCTATATTGGCCTACATTTGGTTCTAACTTTCCTACTTTGTGTATTTTCAATCAAAACAACTTATAAATACACTAAACTAACTACATATATGATTTTTGAGGTGGTTATAACTTAAACTAGCATCAAAGTACTCGTATTCATTCAATTTCAAGTAAAAAGGCCTAAAAAGGCCTATATTCGCCTACATTTGGTTCTAACTTTCCTACTTTGTGTATTTTCAATCAAAACAACATATAAATACACTAAACTAACTACATATATGAGGTTTGAGGTGGTTATAACTTAAACAAGCATCAAAGTACTCGTATTCATTCAATTTCAAGTAAAAAGGCCTAAAATGGCCTATATTGGCCTACATTTGGTTCTAACTTTCCTACTTTGTGTATTTTCAATCAAAACAACTTATAAATACACTAAACTAACTAAATATATGATGTTTGAGGTGGTTATAACTTAAACTAGCATCAAATTACTCGTATTCATTCAATTTCAAGTAAAAAGGCCTAAAAAGGCCTATATTGGCCTACATTTGGTTCTAACTTTCCTACTTTGTGTATTTTCAATCAAAACAACTTATAAATACACTAAACTAACTACATATATGATGTTTGAGGTGGTTATAACTTAAACTAGCATCAAATTACTCGTATTCATTCAATTTCAAGTAAAAAGGCCTAAAAAGGCCTATATTGGCCTACATTTGGTTCTAACTTTCCTACTTTGTGTATTTTCAATCAAAACAACTTATAAATACACTAAACTAACTACATATATGATGTTTGAGGTGGTTATAACTTAAACTAGCATCAAAGTACTCGTATTCATTCAATTTCAAGTAAAAAGGCCTATATTGGCCTACATTTGGTTCTAACTTTCCTACTTTGTGTATTTTCAATCAAAACAACTTATAAATACACTAAACTAACTACATATATGATGTTTGAGGTGGTTATAACTTAAACTAGCATCAAATTACTCGTATTCATTCAATTTCAAGTAAAAAGGCCTAAAATGGCCTATATTAGCCTACATTTGGTTCTAACTTTCCTACTTTGTGTATTTTCAATCAAAACAACTTATAAATACACTAAACTAACTACATATATGATTTTTGAGGTGGTTATAACTTAAACTAGCATCAAAGTACTCGTATTCATTCAATTTCAAGTAAAAAGGCCTAAAAAGGCCTATATTCGCCTACATTTGGTTCTAACTTTCCTACTTTGTGTATTTTCAATCAAAACAACATATAAATACACTAAACTAACTACATATATGATGTTTGAGGTGGTTATAACTTAAACAAGCATCAAAGTACTCGTATTCATTCAATTTCAAGTAAAAAGGCCTAAAATGGCCTATATTGGCCTACATTTGGTTCTAACTTTCCTACTTTGTGTATTTTCAATCAAAACAACTTATAAATACACTAAACTAACTAAATATATGATGTTTGAGGTGGTTAAAACTTAAACTAGCATCAAATTACTCGTATTCATTCAATTTCAAGTAAAAAGGCCTAAAAAGGCCTATATTAGCCTACATTTGGTTCTAACTTTCCTACTTTGTGTATTTTCAATCAAAACAACTTATAAATACACTAAACTAACTACATATATGATGTTTGAGGTGGTTATAACTTAAACTAGCATCAAATTACTCGTATTCATTCAATTTCAAGTAAAAAGGCCTATATTGGCCTACATTTGGTTCTAACTTTCCTACTTTGTGTATTTTCAATCAAAACAACTTATAAATACACTAAACTAACTACATATATGATGTTTGAGGTGGTTATAACTTAAACTAGCATCAAATTACTCGTATTCATTCAATTTCAAGTAAAAAGGCCTAAAATGGCCTATATTGGCCTACATTTGGTTCTAACTTTCCTACTTTGTGTATTTTCAATCAAAACAACTTATAAATACACTAAACTAACTACATATATGATTTTTGAGGTGGTTATAACTTAAACTAGCATCAAAGTACTCGTATTCATTCAATTTCAAGTAAAAAGGCCTAAAAAGGCCTATATTCGCCTACATTTGGTTCTAACTTTCCTACTTTGTGTATTTTCAATCAAAACAACATATAAATACACTAAACTAACTACATATATGATGTTTGAGGTGGTTATAACTTAAACAAGCATCAAAGTACTCGTATTCATTCAATTTCAAGTAAAAAGGCCTAAAATGGCCTATATTGGCCTACATTTGGTTCTAACTTTCCTACTTTGTGTATTTTCAATCAAAACAACTTATAAATACACTAAACTAACTAAATATATGATGTTTGAGGTGGTTATAACTTAAACTAGCATCAAATTACTCGTATTCATTCAATTTCAAGTAAAAAGGCCTAAAAAGGCCTATATTGGCCTACATTTGGTTCTAACTTTCCTACTTTGTGTATTTTCAATCAAAACAACATATAAATACACTAAACTAACTACATATATGATGTTTGAGGTGGTTATAACTTAAACTAGCATCAAAGTACTCGGTATTCATTCAATTTCAAGTAAAAAGGCCTAAAAAGGCCTATATTGGCCTACATTTGGTTCTAACTTTCCTACTTTGTGTATTTTCAATCAAAACAACTTATAAATACACTAAACTAACTACATATATGATGTTTGAGGTGGTTATAACTTAAACTAGCATCAAAGTACTCGTATTCATTCAATTTCAAGTAAAAAGGCCTATATTCGCCTACATTTGGTTCTAACTTTCCTACTTTGTGTATTTTCAATCAAAACAACATATAAATACACTAAACTAACTACATATATGATGTTTGAGGTGGTTATAACTTAAACTAGCATCAAAGTACTCGTATTCATTCAATTTCAAGTAAAAAGGCCTAAAATGGCCTATATTGGCCTACATTTGGTTCTAACTTTCCTACTTTGTGTATTTTCAATCAAAACAACTTATAAATACACTAAACTAACTAAATATATGATGTTTGAGGTGGTTATAACTTAAACTAGCATCAAATTACTCGTATTCATTCAATTTCAAGTAAAAAGGCCTAAAAAGGCCTATATTGGCCTACATTTGGTTCTAACTTTCCTACTTTGTGTATTTTCAATCAAAACAACTTATAAATACACTAAACTAACTACATATATGATGTTTGAGGTGGTTATAACTTAAACTAGCATCAAATTACTCGTATTCATTCAATTTCAAGTAAAAAGGCCTAAAATGGCCTATATTGGCCTACATTTGGTTCTAACTTTCCTACTTTGTGTATTTTCAATCAAAACAACTTATAAATACACTAAACTAACTACATATATGATTTTTGAGGTGGTTATAACTTAAACTAGCATCAAAGTACTCGTATTCATTCAATTTCAAGTAAAAAGGCCTAAAAAGGCCTATATTCGCCTACATTTGGTTCTAACTTTCCTACTTTGTGTATTTTCAATCAAAACAACATATAAATACACTAAACTAACTACATATATGAGGTTTGAGGTGGTTATAACTTAAACAAGCATCAAAGTACTCGTATTCATTCAATTTCAAGTAAAAAGGCCTAAAATGGCCTATATTGGCCTACATTTGGTTCTAACTTTCCTACTTTGTGTATTTTCAATCAAAACAACTTATAAATACACTAAACTAACTAAATATATGATGTTTGAGGTGGTTATAACTTAAACTAGCATCAAATTACTCGTATTCATTCAATTTCAAGTAAAAAGGCCTAAAAAGGCCTATATTGGCCTACATTTGGTTCTAACTTTCCTACTTTGTGTATTTTCAATCAAAACAACTTATAAATACACTAAACTAACTACATATATGATGTTTGAGGTGGTTATAACTTAAACTAGCATCAAATTACTCGTATTCATTCAATTTCAAGTAAAAAGGCCTAAAAAGGCCTATATTGGCCTACATTTGGTTCTAACTTTCCTACTTTGTGTATTTTCAATCAAAACAACTTATAAATACACTAAACTAACTACATATATGATGTTTGAGGTGGTTATAACTTAAACTAGCATCAAATTACTCGTATTCATTCAATTTCAAGTAAAAGGCCTAAAAAGGCCTATATTGGCCTACATTTGGTTCTAACTTTCCTACTTTGTGTATTTTCAATCAAAACAACTTATAAATACACTAAACTAACTACATATATGATGTTTGAGGTGGTTATAACTTAAACTAGCATCAAAGTACTCGTATTCATTCAATTTCAAGTAAAAAGGCCTAAAAAGGCCTATATTCGCCTACATTTGGTTCTAACTTTCCTACTTTGTGTATTTTCAATCAAAACAACATATAAATACACTAAACTAACTACATATATGATGTTTGAGGTGGTTATAACTTAAACAAGCATCAAAGTACTCGTATTCATTCAATTTCAAGTAAAAAGGCCTAAAATGGCCTATATTGGCCTACATTTGGTTCTAACTTTCCTACTTTGTGTATTTTCAATCAAAACAACTTATAAATACACTAAACTAACTACATATATGATGTTTGAGGTGGTTATAACTTAAACTAGCATCAAATTACTCGTATTCATTCAATTTCAATAAAAAGGCCTATATTGGCCTACATTTGGTTCTAACTTTCCTACTTTGTGTATTTTCAATCAAAACAACTTATAAATACACTAAACTAACTACATATATGATGTTTGAGGTGGTTATAACTTAAACTAGCATCAAAGTACTCGTATTCATTCAATTTCAAGTAAAAAGGCCTAAAAAGGCCTATATTCGCCTACATTTGGTTCTAACTTTCCTACTTTGTGTATTTTCAATCAAAACAACATATAAATACACTAAACTAACTACATATATGATGTTTGAGGTGGTTATAACTTAAACAAGCATCAAAGTACTCGTATTCATTCAATTTCAAGTAAAAAGGCCTAAAATGGCCTATATTGGCCTACATTTGGTTCTAACTTTCCTACTTTGTGTATTTTCAATCAAAACAACTTATAAATACACTAAACTAACTACATATATGATGTTTGAGGTGGTTATAACTTAAACTAGCATCAAAGTACTCGTATTCATTCAATTTCAAGTAAAAAGGCCTAAAATGGCCTATATTAGCCTACATTTGGTTCTAACTTAAACTACCATCAAACTTTTCAATCATATTTGCCTATAAATATATGTTTAGAAGTATGTACCGAGATTTGCTTTGATTTCTTGTTTGCTGGAATTTCTCCTTTTCCAGAACAGTCTTGAAATGAGTCTTCAAGAACAACTCGGGAGCAGTAGGGGAGTACTCCTCCTCTACTCTCTTTTGTAGACATTGTTGAATTAACAAAGGCTTTATGGAACATATTCATGTAAATTACACTAAGTAGTAGATATGAAACATATTTACCATCTTCCTAGCATCTTTGCCTGCTCGAAATAGAACCCCGAAAGTGTGACGGCTCAATTGGATTAGACAGGGGAGCCACCTCTTCGGTTCTTCTTCGCCTTTCGCATTTTTTCCCGAAATGTTGGGTCTTCACTTCTCTTCTTCATGTCTTCGTATATCGTCTCCCCCAACCATTTTGGCCTTTCTTTGGCTTTCTTAACCACCCAAGATCGCAAGTCTCGCGAGACGAGTTGATGCTTTTTTCTTGTAATCCTTCCTCACTAGGCCTTCTAACTCGGGAGCCCATTCGTAAATACCCTTTAGTCAAACATTAAACAAAGATATTAATAAAGTAATATAATCAATTTCATTTTTCATAATTCGATTCATACATACTGTGAAAATGTTCCACCAATGCGTCTTTGTTGCATCATCGACCTCACTTGTAAATGCAAGAAAGTAGAAACGCGTAAGATACTTCTTTCAAGGGTGAAAAAAATTTTTCCGCCCTCGTTGGCCTCCCCCCTCCCCGCCTCGTTTCCCCCCCCTCCCCGCCCTTGCGACCCTGGCGCCTCCCCTCCTCCCCGCCCTCGCCGGCCTCCCCCTTTGGCCTCCCCCCCCCCTTTGCCCTCGCCCCCGCCTCCCCCTTCCCCTGTGGCCTCCCCCTCCCCTGCCCCTGCTGCCCTGCGGCCTCCCCCTCCCTCCCCCCTGCCCCCCGCGCGGCCTCCCCTCCCCCCCCGCCCTGCTGCCCGGCCTCCCCCTCCCTCCCCCTCGCCCTGCGGCCCCCCTGCCTCTCCCTCCCCCCCTCGCCCTGCCCTCCCCCTCCCCCCCCTGCGACCCCCGCCCTCGCGGCCTCCCCCTCCCCCCCGCCCCCTTTGCCCCGGCCTCCCCCTCCCCCTCGCCCTAGCCCCCGCTGGCCTCCCTCCCTCCCCTTGCCCGGCCTCCCCCCTCCCCTTGGCCTCCCCCCTCCCCCGCCCCTGCAGCCCGCCGTCCCCCTCCCCCCCCCCCCCGTTTGGCCTCCCCCTCCCCGCCCTCTGACCCTCGCCTCCCCCTCCCCCGGCCTCCCCTCTCCCCCGCCCCCTGCGCCCCGCGTCTCCCCCTCCCCCTTCGCCCCCCCGCCGGCCTCCCCCCCCCCCCCCCGCTGCCCCGCCTCCCCCTCCCTCCCCCCGCCCCCGCGGCCTCCCCCTCTGGCCTCCCCCTCCCCGCCCTGCAGCCCCGCTCGGCCTCCCTCTCCCCCTGCTGGCCTTCCCCCTCCCCTCCCCCTCCCCGCTGCCCCGCCGGCCTCCCCCTTGGCCTCCCCTCCCCCTGCTTGGCCTCCCCCCCTCCCCTCCCCCCGCCCCCGCTGGGTCTTTTAATGTTTTAGCTTTTTAATCCAAAAAACAAAGTCGGTAGGGTAGATTATGAAGTAGTCCTATATAAGTTATGTAATCAATGTTTTAGCTTTTTAATCCAAAAAACAAAAGAAGTTTGTGTCCCCCGTATAATAATTACTAGGTTTGAAGTGGGGAGAAAGCAAGGCGGAGGAAACATAAATATTAATGCCGAATGGATCATGTTACTCAACAACGGTAAGAAAAACTATAGATGGAAGTGTCATAACAAGTAATCTTCAACATTTCATTACAAAAGTCCTATATTTTTATTGAAATGTTGTCCTTAATACAAGCTATGATATACTCAAACAAATCAAAGTGAATTCCCATCCTCGCTTAGTTCATCATCACTATCGTCATCCCAAAAACCATCATCGTCATCGTCATCATCCTCGCTTTCTCTCGGGACTCGAAACTAGACTCTTCTTCATCATCACCTCGATGGGGCTTCAAACAAAATTTCTTCGTCATCTCCTTCACCACACTCGACATCATTACCACCTTCATAATCGGGAATATCGTTTGGATCACAAAGCGTTGGAGTCCCAACACTTGTCTCCCGAAGGAAGTCGAAGTCAACCGGAGCATCAATCACGGACCTTGCCTTTGTCCTAAACACACCCACCATTGAGCACGATCTCTTTTCGAGCTTGGGTACGGTGCGAAATATACTTGGCTAACCTGGTATGATAGCACAAAGGGATCAAACTTGGGGTATTTCTTGGTGTGGTTGACTTCAACTAGCTTGTATTGATCGATGTTCATTCCCCTCACATTGTCCATCCAATTGCACTTGAACAAAACAGTGCTATATTGACTACGAGCACCTAGGTAAACTTCAATTCTATAACATCATCTAGAATCCCAAAGAAATCACTCCCACCGTCATTAGACACACACACTCCATAATTCATGGTGGATTTGTGGTTGCTTGATGCTTTTGTTTGGAAATTGTATCCATTAACATAGTATCTATTCCAAGTGCGAACTAATGTCGAAGGACCCATTGCCAAAGCAAACAATACATCATCATTGGGTTTGTCTTGAATAACCTATTGAAATTCATTCATATTGTTAATACATTAACATTTCTTTAATAACCTATTGAATAACCTATAGTCACACAAACTCACTTTCGATCTAAACCAATCAAGGTATTCGCTTCATGTTGCACCCACACATCTTCCCTACGTAGAGTAGGTCGAATTTGAAGAATGTGGTCCTCGAAATCCCTTACAAACATAACAATTGTTAATGTCTAAATTTAAAATGAAAGTTAAATTTATAAATAATATGATTAATAACAAGTGTTTTACTTCTCAAATTCTTGTAAGATGCCCGTATTTGCTAACACATATAGGTGTGCACGTTGTAGTTCCACTTCGGTTAAAAATCGTGTTCCTCCCGCATTAGACGGCCGACCACAATTAACCCCGAATAGCTGCGGGACAGTTTCGTCGAGCATCCTATCAAGTTCATCATTTACATTACGGCCTAAATCTCGTGTCTTAGTATCCACTCCTTCTTGAAAGTAGTTTGAAGCAGTTTGCAATCTCTTCACACAAGTACGCATTACAAATAGAACCCTCCACACGAGCCTTGTTACCAATTTTGCGTTTCAAATGATTGAGGAACCTAAGAAGGTGGTTATAAAAAGAGTTACACAATTGCGAACAACAATAAAAAAGGATATATGAAAATGAAGGATAAGGTACCTTTCAAAGGGATACATCCAACGGTATTGCACGGGACCACATGCCTAGCTTCGCGTGGAAGGTGAACTGGTAAGTGTTCCATGGAATTGAAGAATGATGGTGGGAAAATCTTTTCGAGTTTACAAAGGATCTCGGCTATGTCCTTTTCCAACCTTTCCATGTCACTTACCGTGATGGTGGAGCAACACAAATCACGGAAAAAAAGGCTAATCTCGGTGACAACTTTCCACACATGAACCAGGAAGCAACTCCTTTAATGCAATCGGCAATAATCTTTCCATGAAGACATGACAGTCATGGCTTTTCATCTTGTGCAGCTTACCGGACTGCATGTCCACACATCTTGTTAAGTCGGAAGCATAGCCATCGGGAAATTTCAAATCTCGACCCGGTTGCATAATACTTTCCTTTGGGACTTGTCCGGTCGCGAAAGGTGCTTTTGGTGGAGTTTCTTTTCCGTTCGCATCCTTGGTGACATGAAGTTGAGGCCTTTTGCACAATTTAGCAATGTCTTTTCTAGATGCAACGGTGTCTCGCTCTGCTTTTTTTCACATCCATAAGCGTGTGAATGAGTTGGTCGAAGAAGTTTTTCTCAATGTGCATGACGTCAAGGTTGTGACGAAGATGCAGATCTTTCCAAGTATGGGAGCTCCCAAAGACGCCTTTGTTTGAACCACCCATTTTTCAACTTTTTCAAAGCGTTAAGTGCATCGGTCCATCCGTAGCCTTTGGCAAGTCTTTAACACATGACCACAACTCTTCCCCGGACATGATGTGTGGTGGAGACCCTTTTTCAACCTTATTTCGCAAAAAGCTACTTTGTTTTTACGAAAAGGATGATCTTCGGGAAGAAATTGACGGTGACAATCAAACCAAGAAACTTTACCCCCATGCTCGAGCCAAAAAGCTTTGGATTTATCCATACAATAAGGACAAGCCTTTTTCCCGGTGAGACCCGGCCCGGATAGCATACCGTAAGCGGGAAAATCATTTATTGTCCAAAGAATGGCGGCACGCATATTGAACTTTTGTTTCCTAGAAATATCATAAGTGTTTGCTCCAACATCCCATAATTGCTTCAATTCCTCGATTAAGGGTTGCATGTACACATCCAAGTTTCCCTTCGGATTTTTAGGACCAGGAACGAGCAACGAAAGGAACATGAAGGGTTTTTTCATGCACATCGATGGCGGCAAGTTGTACGGGGTTAAGATGACCAGGCCAACATGAATATTGACCCCCCAAACTTTCCATGTGGACCAAACCCATCGGTACACAAACCGAGCCGAACATTCCTAGGCTCGGATGCAAATTCGCCAAATGATCCATCCAAATGCTTCCAAGCTTCACTATCGCTAGGGTGAGCCATTTTGTCTTCGACTCTTGGATTTTTGGCATGCCATGTCATTTCTTCAAGAACGTTCTTTGTTGCATACAACCTCTCGCAATCTCGGTGTGATTGGGAAATAAATCAAAACTTTCATTGGAACTAAAGACCCCTTAGAAGTCCTCTTGTATGCCGCTATCGCACACTCTACATCCGTCCAAGTGTGCATCGGTTCTCCAAAACAAGATACAACCTTTGGGGCAAGCATGAATCTTCTCGTGGGGAAGCTCTAATCCCTCCAAGATCTTCTTCGTATCGTAAAATGTGTTACTCATGTTGTTGTTGCTAGGTATTGCTTCTTTCATTAATGAAGCAAAAGCATCAACACACCTATGTGGCAAATTGTACTCACACTTCAAAGATACGATTCTAGATGCCATTTCCAACACGGACATGGAGCTCCCGTCGTACAACGGTTCCTCGAAGCCTTTAATAGGTCAAGAAACACCTTTGCTTGAGGATTAGGCTCCTCCTCCATTCCACTAGGCTCTTCAACGGTGGACGGTTCGGGTTATTCCCAAGAGCATCGAAAACCATTTCACGGTACGGATTAGCTAGCTCTTCTGCGGGTTGAGGTAACTCTTCACCATGAGAATACCAACCGTAGTAATCGGGTATAAAGCCCTTGATATACAAATGCACTTTAACGGTGTGCGTCATGCATACGTCTGTTTCTTGCATTTCGGACACGGACACCTAACTTCATCCTTACCGGGGTTTCGGGATTGACTTTGCAAAAATCAATGAATTCATCAACCCCCTCAAGAACTCGGGCCTCAAGTTACGCGCATTGTCATATCTATCATACATCCACCAACGCTCCTTCCGTTTCATGGTGACCAATTCTACAATTCTAAACCATTTCAATGACAATACTCATTAACAACCAACATACGTACAATTAAAACATATTTGTGAAATACATATAGGGCCTAAAATGATGTCCAAAGGTCCTTATCACTCCAACCTAACCCATTCTTCGACGTCAACCCCACTAGTGAATGTATGCCAATTATTCGCTTCTACGTAAATTCCAGGCAGCATTTCCCATGAGTTCTCCAAGTACACAATGTCGGCTTCGTAAAAGCTTACATATGTACCCAGAGAACAACATGTAGAAACAACATCACGGAAATTACATAGAATAGAACAAAAGGCATACATTCACCACCTAAGTGAGGTCAAACGTCGAAGAACGATCCAATCGGGGACTATTCAAGATATACTCCTAATGAGTATACCTTGAACGGGTATCTAGGCACATGATGATGCAAACATATTTATTTAAACACTTAACTTTAATTTATAACCTCATCCAAACTATTTCCACGAAAACAAATATGTCAAAAACAATATAAACAATTTAAATAGTGTAAACTAGATAAAGGAATGTGCAATAACTAAATTATTGTCATAATTATATAGTTTTTAACTTTTATAACCTTTAATAAACGAACCACTATAAAAACTATTGTGATAATTATATAGTAACTTAAACTTATACAATTAAAGTAACTTAATCTTCAAAGTAATATAAACTAAAAAATTATATAGTTTTTAACATTCTCTAAACAAACGTTTTTTTAATACATTATATTTCATGATGAAAAACTTACACAAAAATTAAAATTTAGAATTTACATGAACGAAAACAATATAAATTGAAGACAAAATATGGTAAAAAATTGCTACTAACCTTACAATTAAGCCAAAGAGAAACACCAAAGTGCTACGTAATCCTACATCATGTAGAAAATCAATTATTCAACGGCACCTTTAAGCGTCAATTTCTACTAAACGAGCAACTCCAATAATAAGTAACTAAAATGAACTATGAAATTTGATTAAAGAAATCACTAAAATCTTTGATTAAGCGTCAATTTCTACTAAACGAGCAACACCAAATCACTAAAATCTGACTATGAAATTATATGAAAAAATAATAAGTAGTATGAACTTTGATTAAAGAAATGATTTAATATAAGATCAAACACTTAAATGAAGAAATATACATAAAATAAAGCAAGACTAACAAAATGTGAGTAAAAAACTGACAAAAACAAGATTCGAATTTTTAGGAGAAATAACAAGAATTAGCAAAAACCAAATTTTCGGGTTTAGTTTCATGAGTACACAAATTATTAAAAAAAAAAAAAAAAAGATATTGGCCTTTGCTTACCACCGGCGAAATGTAGGTCCGGCAAGAGTCGATGCAACTTCGTCGCCCAAGGTCGTCGCCTGAAGTTCACTTCTCTAACGAGTAACAAAACCCAATTGTTAGGGTTCATGAGTACAAAAATTTTTAAAAAAAAGGAGAAAGTAAAGCTTACCGCCGGCGAAGTGAGGTGGAGGTGGGTTTCGTCATTGCCGGGGCTGGAGGAAGGAGGAAAGGCGGGTGGAGGTGGTTCCGTCAGTTGTCGTGCTCGCCCAAAGTCTTTCCCTCCTTTTTTTTTTTTTTTGTTGAAAATAAAACCCGATGAAACACCAGATTCAATTAAACCCCCCCTTCTGCAATCAACGACCGTTTCTAACCGTCGCCCAAGAAAAAAAACATTCTGCTTTAATTCCGCAAATACAACGACCGCTTTTAGCCGTCGTTACTTATCAACGACAGCTACACCGTCGTTATATGATATAAAAGCAGACGGTAATCAACGACGGCTTAAAGCCGTCGCTTAATATGGATTTACCGACGGTTTTCCTAGCCGTCGCTGAAAGGCCGTCGTTATTTTGTGATTTTCTTGTAGTGTTAAACCTTTAATTTCGTGAGTGAATCCATAGTATTAGAGTTAGAACCCTTAATTGACTTTAGGTGAGTGAAGCTTATTTGAAACTAAGCTAGATTTTGTTCGCGGAATCATATCAACTTTCCACTTTATTCTTCAACAAATACTACTCAAGTCGGAGTCAAATAGCAGATGCTAGAAGTGATAAGGGATTACTAGTACTCATCTTAGCTAAGCAAGAAGATGGCTTCATTTCCAATAGGTAAGGGACATATGCCTCATGCATAATCTACTAGAAGAATTAAAATATGCAAAGTAACGAAGTCACGGTGATCGACTTAGAGAAAACAACTAACACTCTTATTTTACATAGTACTCCTAGCAAAACTAGGAAACTACATAAATGAGTCCTAATAACTAACACTCTTATTTTACACATTATGTGTGTGATAGGAAAACACACACACATTATTATTCATCCATGAAAATATTTGTGAAAAAATTAGATAGAACAATTAATGTAAGTCAAAGCTTAGATGGCAGGGGAACTAGTTCCTCCTCTCCCCCCTTGATCGTCTTCTTCCATTGGAATTGGCTCCTCCTGTTCTCCTTGATCTTTTCCTTTCACTTTGAATTCATCCACTACAAGTGTACGCGGGATGGCCATTCTAGGGAGGTCCCTGGATTCACCTGGCACGATGACAATGTTATCCTGGCCTGGTGGCGGGTTGGCACTTGGAGGGAGGCTTTCAGGTTCACCAATAATATATTGTAATTCAAAGGTGTTGAGACCTGAGAAAAGGCCATCATGCATATCCTTAATATCGGGGGTGCCATCCATAAGGACGTCACGTTGTTTGTAAGAGAAAGGGACGTCCATGGAACCCTCGTGCAACGACCAAGGTCACCCTCGTAATACTTCTTGCCGGTACTGGAGCATTGGTGGAACTAGTTATTCTTTCCTCGGTTCTATTCTTCTGGGACCATTTAACCTCACCTGTCGTGGCATATGCACAACAAGTATATATTTAATGTGTTATTACGTCAAATTTTTGAGATAAAAAAGGGTCTTGAACAAGGTTAAATATTTATTAGAAAAAATAACTTTCAGAAATTGACCATAATTTAAGTGGGTTGTCACCTCACTTTTATATTGATTACCTGAGTAAGCTGCATTTACAGTCAATTTTCCTTCAACTATCTTTGGGATAAATCTGACCTTGACGGTAGAGTTGACAGACAGTTTCCACGAATGTGACGAGCTGAACATGTCCTCCATCACCTCCGTGTAGGAGAATCCCACCTTTGTTACGGCGTCACTATGGCCATAGTTATACACAATTTGGGGCACGGACCTTATAGGAATCATATCATAGGTGCGAGCATCCTCTATATGATACTGTACCAATAATTTTTTAGCACTTTTATTTGGGAATTATACCTTTTTTTTTTAACTACTTTTTATATTTATTTTTTAAACAATAGTAAGAAAAATTCCTCTGGGCTGCCCTCGCGCAGACCCCTCCCCATCCAGAGGCCCATTACATGCCATACATCCTCGAACCCCCTCCCCTTAAAGCCCAAGCAAATGCTTGGGGTAGGAATTGAACCTAAGACTTTGCTAGGGAAGATGGAAAAACTCACCACTTGAACCAACCCCAATTTCTTTTAACTACTTTTTACAGGGGACTGAGAATTCAAAATGGGTATGAAATATAGATAAGGCCCAACCAACCAACCGTTCATCTCTTTCTTTTCTACCCTCTTTATTACTCAATTTCCTTTTAGTGCAAAGCGACAAAATACTCGTGATTTAGATAGGATTTTATCTCAAATCTTGAGTATACTATCTTATTTAATTAATAGAAACAATTGTATTGAAAAAGCTCGTAATATGATAATTTGTAGGTTTTCATTGTTCAAAGATTTGCTTAAAATTTGATCATTTATTGTAGCTAGCTGATCAACAGATTTTGAAATAAATTATTTACTCATATATAATCCAAATAGATACCAATCATTGTATTTCAAAATCAATACTAACAACATTGCTTAGATAAGAGGAATTAAGAAATCATTATATACTCCCATTGTGCTATAAAAAAAAATTCCATATTTTTTTTTTTTGCACAGTCTCCAATGTACATCTTTGATAGTTATTACTTCATCTCTGTTTCTTTTTTAAATGCAATAATTGGACTTTTTTACTATTTACACTTATCACTTTGACTAAGATTTGTAATTTGTACATAAAGAAAAACATAGTCAAGTGGAATCTTATTAGATTCATCTCGGCACCCGCTTTCATAATATGTAATTTTTATAATTTTTACCTATATATAATTATAGATATTTATGGTTAAAGTAATATCTCATTAATACGTAGAAAGTGACTTTGTTGCATTTAAAAAGAAACCGAGGAAGTATATTTAGTTATATAAAAATGATGCTAGGGATGCATGTTAATTTGGAGGCGGAGAGGGTTATATATACCCGATGTTAGAGATTTCTCGATCCCGGACTCGCCTCCTCCACCGTCGGCCACGGCATTAGATGGGACGTTCAAGGCGGAAGCTCTAATACGACCAGCGTTTCCCCCACTAGTCCATCTCTGACAGTACCTGTTGTTAGTCGTGTTCAAGAGAGCTATAGTGGTGCCTTGGCTACTACTACTCTGCCTCACCGGGCGGAAAATGGAGTTGAGGAGGTTCTGATGACCGGTTTCGCCGGCGTCGCACCTGAGCCAGTCATTGTTTATCCTTTGCCAGTACAAATTAAATCTGGGGGACAGAAGGCGGACATCACCAGTATTAGGTACAAGCGTTGAAATGTGGTGCACTCTCCAATCCAGTGGATCGTTGGCAACGAACTCGAGCCATCTACCTTTCCGTGCTCTTAAGTAGTTCCCATTGTCCCCTTTGAACAGTACGTGTTTTGGCAAGATGACAAGGCTTGTCATGTCCCTAAATCTAAACCTATATGCTCCAGGGGAATTCGCTGTTGCGTCATTCATGCATGCCACAACCCATGTACGTATTATTTCTCACAACATATCATAAATATATATATAAATATATAGAGAGAGGGGCATAATATAAGTTCATGTGAAGGGTTTTTGGTGTGAGAAGCTAAGTGAGGAAAGATATACTTCCTCCGTTTCATTTTAATTTACTCACTTTACTTTGGGGGAGAACTAAGAAATATGCACAAAAGTATGAGAGGGAAACTGAAAAGGTGGAGAGAGAAACTAAAAAGTGAGAGAAAGAAAGTAAAAAGTGGTTAAAATATAAAAAAGTGGATGACATTGGTGGAAAAAGAGGAGAAAGTAGATGTGACATGCTACCTAAAATAGAAAAAGCAACAGTGTGTAGATTAAAAAGAAACAGGCCAAAAAGAAAAGTGTGTAGATTAAAATGAAACGGAGGGAGTAACTAGGAGACACTACTTTGAGACAAAATAATGTCACCATTTATATTAAATAGGTCACTTATAGTGAAATGACTCCTTATCACAAAAAAGTTTTATGTAAAGGGTCACTATTAGTTTCAAAATATTTCACTACAAGTGACTTCTTTTATGACCTATCCTGATTTCATGGGTCCCACTCTTGTTTCTTGGTAATCCCTGAGTCCCACTAAATTTGTAACATTTTCATTTTTGGAGTAAAAAAGTTTGTAAACTTGACTGCGAATTCTCATTAATACATTATTATTGCAATATGGTCATATAAGATCTTGTTAGATTCGTTGTAGGATATACTATTTAAATATCTATTTTATATTTTTATGTGATTTTTTTCAAAACACAACTAAAGATTAAGCAATTAAACACATTATTTCTGGACCATGCACGCAAAAGTAGATGTTGCAATTTTAGTGGGACGGATGGAGTATGTTGTAAACAAATCAACTAGGGAGTATTACAAAAAAAATATTAAAAAATGTAAAGTGAAAGAATATTACCGAAGGTTACTCCGAGGAAACCACCTACATAAACTATCACAGGCCGCTCAACATTACTGACCTGGTGGAAGAAGGTCACATGGTCACCAGAGATGACAAACCTGAACAAAGTGCACGACCGTTTGGCACGGTCTTCCTCGGGCTCATCAGCAGTGGCGTAATAATAAACTCCGGATGGGTTGAGCCGCAGGTACTTGTTATTGTAGCAAGTACGGATGTGGACCATACCCCGAACCCTTGAACTCACCACTTCAAACTTGGTGAAGTTGTTTTCACTAATTATCGTATTAGATGTAGCTCGCACGGCCGCGTGATTTTGCCCTATTTCTGTTTCATATTGGAAGTAGGATGAGTTAAACATAAATGTTATAAACCTCGGTAATATTGCCATTTTTCTTCAAACTTTGAATTGTTTTTCTTGTGTTTTTTTCCCTCAGTTTTTTTTGTAGTGGCACATTCTATTGGAGTGGGCTTATAATCCTGATCTATTTATAGAGTGAAGTGATAAGATTCACCATACATGTGGACTGTGGTTGCTCTTGAGTCTTGATATTATTTGGCTTGAGATATTATTTGTGCTTCAAAGTAATTGCTAAATAAAAGTAGCGTGCCGACAATAACACTACACGAGGAAGTCTGAAGTCTCTTTTTTTTGAAAGGAGCAGTGGTTGTGAACTTTATTTGTACTGTAGGCACGTAAATGCACGTTTATATTATTAGTGTAGGTCTATTCTCGGCCGTGGTCCCCTAAATGGCTAAAAGACAACAATTATTAGTGTCCTATTGTCGGCCGAGGTCCCTGCAAGGCTACAATTATTAGTGTTAGTGTAGCCGTACACGTTTAAATAAAGGGATTGTCGCCTCAAAATTAATAAAAATTACACCGCGTCCACTTTTGATAGACTGTTTACTCCTTCTCTTTTTTCCACCACCTGCCATCCCTGCCACCACCTACACCAACAGCCCCCACCCGTCACCTCTACCTCCCACCTCCAGCAGCCACCTCCTCCACCACCCGATTACCGATTTTTATTTTATACTTGGGCGATGGGGAGGAATGTCCGGCCAGGACGTTCCTCCCATGGCTCGAACGTCTGGCGCGGGACATTCGGGCAGACGTTTCTCCCATGGCCCGAACGTCGTTCAAGCCATGGGAGGAATGTTTCGCCCGACGTTCCTCCTCATGCCCAATTAAAAAAGAAATTCGATTTCGCCGCCGATTTTTGGACTCGATGGGGGTGGGGCCGATGGCGGGGATTGTAGGGGGGTGGAGGGTCGCTCCTGGGGCTTGCGAGGAGAGTGGGGTTGCTGGTGGGGGGTGGGGGGGAGGGTGGGGGGTTGCTTGGTGGGGGTGGGGGAGGTTGGGGGCCGCCGGTGGCCGATGGGTGGCTCGTGGCAATGGGGATGGTGGTGGCAAGAGGTGGATAGTGGTGGAGTGAGGTGGTTGGTGGGTGTGGTGGTTCGAGAAAAAAGAAAGAAAATGTTATAAATGTCTTTCTCCGTCCCGAATCACTTCGACACTTAATAGGGCACGTAGTTTTAGATGATAAGTTGTTGTTTAGTTATCAATTATTATTTTATTGAAAAAGTAGATGTGATAGGAGTTAGTAGGTAGTAAAAGTAGCATTATTTTATTTGGTGGAGAGAGAGTGTGGGCCAATGATAAGATTTGGTAGGTAGTAGGAGTGATGTTATTTTATTTGGAGGAGAGAGAGTGTGGGCCAATGGTTAAAAGGTAGAAGGATTAAAATAATAGTAGGTCATATCCAAAAATAGAAGTGTAAAGAGTATTCTGGGACAAATGAAAAAAGAAAGTTTAAAGATTATTCTGGGACAGAGGGAGTAATTTCAACTTTTTTTGGGTGATTTTAAGTAAATTTGGGGCAATTTTAAGTTCAGTTTAAATAACTTAGCAAGTTAAAAGTATATAGCAGTAGGCGTCAATGCCACCCTGTATATACCTCCTTTTATCAATAATATTTATTTAATCTCTATTATATAAGCCAAGGAGGGAGCTATGGTGTCCCTATGAAAAAACTTATATACCTTTAATTTAAAACAAAAAAAGAACTATTCAAAATTTCTCATTTATTTCCTGATTTACAATTATGCATAATAAGGAAAGTTGTAAAAAGAGAATAAACTAACATAAAAAAGTTTAAGATGGCCATTAAAGGATTACTTACGATGAGAAAACTAACATAACGAAAAAAATTCCAACAATTGTCAACCCAAAAATACAATTTCTTTTACCTAAATATTCAATAACAATTAACAATTACAAAGAACATAAATTAAAAATTCATAAAAAAAGAAGAGAAAAAAAGAGTATAACTCATCTTTTTATTTTTCAATTTCATAATTGTCGTAGTCAAGATGTTATTCAAGTGAAACAGTTAAACATGATGAGAAAAAGTAAGCATAGACCAACATCTCTTATCTTCATTTTCAATCCTATGTTTTGTAAAAATAAATTGTAAGTATGAAGTACATGTTTATTTTTTGCATTAAGGGCCTGTTCTCTTCGGCATAAAACAACTGAACTGAACTGAACTGAATTGAACTGAATTGAATTAAATTATAACTAATTAATAGTCATGATTATCATTTAGGAACTGAACTGAAATGAACTGAAAATAAACTGGGGAGAACAGGCCCTAATATTAATATTTTTTACGATTCCAAATATTAGTATTAATGCTAATATGATGTCGCACGCATCGCGTGCATAAGAAGCTAGTTAATAATAAGCTGAGAGTTTTGTTATTCGCCATCTTGAAATTTTTTAGAATGGTCCTAAATACGTATTATTATATATAGTTATATATACTACATCCGTTCTTTTTCTATTGCAACAATAGAGTTTTCACGCTTGCCGATGCACAACTTTAACTATTAATATCTTTAAATACTTTTTAGTAAAAATTATACAAATTTGATATTTTGAAAGTATAAATCGAGACGAATCTAATAAGATCCCACATTACTACATTTTTCCTTACGTAAAAATCACAAGAAATAGTAAAAGGGTGGTGAGTGAATAGTACAAAAATCTCATTGTTGTAATAGAAAAAGAACGGAGGAAGTACTTTGCTTTCCATTCTGTCGTTCTACGCTTCTTTACAACCAATCCATCCAATTCTCATTCCCCTTTTCCTTCATCCAGCCACCACCATTAGCAGCGCCACCACCACAACCACCACTATTAGCAGTGCCACCACCACCATTAGCACAACCTGCAACTACCAAAACACCAGGCGTTTGTTTCAGACGCCTAGCCCTAGTCTAAAACTAACACCTACACCTATTGTCAGGTGTTTGTTTCAAACGCTTCCACCTAGGGTTAGATCTCTGAAATAGACGCCTAACTACATATTTAGAAAAAGCATGCCCTTTTGGCCGCAATTTTGGGGAGCAAGGATTTATTAGAGGAAAATTTGGGGAAGTGGTGGTGGTGCAAGGAAAGGAAGAACGAGGGGGTAGAAAAGAAGTGAAGGAAAGAGGAGTTGGAGTGGTTTGGCCGGAAAATTTGTGGTAGAGGACAGGGCCAGTTCTTGCCCTATGCGGGGTGGTCGACCGCATAAGGCCCCCAAATAAAAGAGGCGCCTATATTTTTATTTAGTTATTAAATCTCAAATGTAGAAAGAAGAGAAACATTTACGGTCCGTTTGGTTAGTTGTCATAAATAGTGGTAATGGTAATGAAATCTAGTGTAAATTTGTAAAGAAGTTCTCATATCAATGATTATGGGAATGAAACTTTATCACAAAACATGGGTTTCCCTTTATAAATTTTCATTACCACCCAATACCATATTTCCAAGTGGTAATGGATAGTAATGAGATTTTAGGAAGAAAATGGATATCTTGGGGTAGAGTAGCATTACCATAGGTAATGTCATTGGATTTCTAATAGAAATTTACACTACAATACATTACCATTCCCACCATTTATGACATCTTACCAAACGGTATTACATGTATTGGTTAAAGCATTGGGTCATATAACGTGTAGTGCACAGCTCGAATCCTGGTGGCATTATTTTTAGGATGCACTTCTTTTTTCTTCAATTGACAATCTACAAGACAAAACCCTTCAATTATTTGTCTCCTCAAGTCCCCTCAGATAAGTTTGAGAGATGGCTTTCTTACTTTTCACAAACCAAAGTTTTCACTAGCTTTTCATTTTTTCAGAAAAAACTAAAATTAGAACTAAAATTTCAACCTTTAAAATTATTAGAATTGCAAATCTTCTACTTGTGGGCTAATTTATAGTCGAAAATTGGCAAAAGCACCATCAAATATTGCATGGTAATTTGTAATTTTTTTCCTGTTTTATTTTGCTTACAAAATTTTTGTTGATTAATCTGATTGATGAATGATTGAAATGAAATTGTTTATATATAGTTGTATATATTAGATTCTTGGTGCCATCTTAGCTTTTCTCCCTTATCAGTACTTATCTATTTTTGCTATTCATTGAAATTTCGTTCTTTTCTATCAACATTTCTTTAATAATTTTTTAAAGTTGGTAAAAATAGTGTTCTTTTAGAAAAATGAATTAAGGGCCCAATTTTGAGAATTTGTATAGGGCCCTCATCACCGTAGCCCCACCCCTAGTAGAGGAGTTGGACTGGTTCTTGGTTGGAAAATTTGAAATGGTTGTGGTCGTGGCTCTTATGGGGCTGGAGTCGGAGCGTTTAGAGAAGGTGGTGATGGGGTGGTATAAGAAAATGGAAAAGAGGCAGAATGTGGGTGGATTTAAAGGAAAAATTGACGTGAACTTTCACCTGTATTCTCAAAATAATCCCAACTTTGAATTATTTTAGAATAATCCTAACTTTTGAAGGGACCTTATCAAAATAAGCCAAACTATCACTTTTCTTGCCTACACTAATCCATTTGAGTCTATAATAAATAGAAAATTAATAGTTCGGATTATTGTGAAAAGGTATCCCCTAAAGTTGGGATTATTCTAAAATAATCCAAAGTTGAATTATTTTGAAAAGACCGATGAAAGTTGGGATTACTCATGTTAATTGTTTCGCATTTTTATTAGTATTTAGGGATACTAGGAAAATACAAGGCAATATTTAGTTATTCAGTAAGCTAATCAATCAAATTGTGTGCCTTATTGCCAACTTGAGGAGTGTTGATAAATCACACACGGTGAGTCAATAGTATGGCAATGATTGTAATTTTTGTGAAAAGTGTTGTTTAAAAATTGATAGTGTCTATGTTTTGAAAAGTCTCATCTGTGTTTTTGAAATCCTGTTCCTGTCTATGCATATTTCAAGTAATTTTTGTACTTTTCACCATCCTGGTCTAACTTGGCCATAAACTGTAACGCAAAACCCTTCCACCTCGAGTTCGAGCTAGGGGTGTCGAAACGCACCCGACCGCCTGGATCAACCCCGATCACCGACCCGACTCAACCCGGTTCGACCTTGTGAGGATCGGCCCCGCACCCGATCGAAACTTGACATGGGATTACCCGGACCCGACCAGCGACCCGGGCCAGATTATATCTCCGACCCGACCACACGTACCCGCATTCAAACCCGAACCCGACCGAACTAAACCGGATATTAACCCAAAATCCAATTAGGCCCAAGTAAATACCCTGGTTCAATTCGAATTCTAATTGATCTAAAAATAAAATCTACCTAATTTGACGCAATTTTTCAAACCAACTTATTTTGACGACTAAACTCAACAAAATTACTAAAATTCAATTATTTTTCTATATCTACAAAATCATTTCAATATGGTTATTTATAAAATTACTTACATTTAATAATAATTTAATAAAAAAATAAATTACATTCTCAATTAAATTATTTTTGATGTAATTTTGGTTCATGTCATAGTGTTTTAATTATTGATGAAATTATAATGGTCATTTTTTAACTGCTAGTTTCGTAGTGCATATTATAGAATGTCTTCTTATTATTTTTCAGTTGCTTTGTATAATTTCACAAGTCAATTATTTTTACAAGTCAACCAAAATCACTAAGTTAATTTTTATTATATTTGGATTTCTAAGTTATGTGAAAAAGCTATTAAATATTAATTTATGGATAATGAACTTTATAAATCAAAGTACTAAAATCTTGTAGTCAACTTTGTAAGTAACTTGGGTATAATAACAAATTCTGATGGCCCCTTTGTCCAAGTCCATGAGCCCAAACCCATAAGCTGAATTAGCCCAACACCAACATCTCCAAATCAGAAAAACAAGAACAAAAATAAAAAGAAAAGAAATAACTTCATCTTCTTCCTCCTCCATACGGATGGAGGTTGCTCAACAAAGTCAACGAGCACCTATTCCAACTGCGTACTTAATCTTCTAGAAACCCATTGAAATTTTACTATCTCAATCACACTTAACCCACCGAAATTGGAAAAACAATAAATAAAGCTTCTTGTTTTCTTGAAATCCATGGATGCTAATGGTTTGGAGAATTTTTAAATCTGAAAATACATCTCCTGAGTTAGCCATTATCTATAAATAAGAGAGTTTGAGTTCGAAATTTCATCACAAATCAACAAACAAAACTCAAAAAATAAAATCAATTAGGAGAATTGGAAGCAAAAATTTAATCTTTATTTTCTCTGTTTCTTCGGCCACCGGCAACCACCACACAACCACTGCTATCCACCTTTCGACCACCACTGATAAACACAGCAGCACCACCTACCGCCTTCGAACAACCGCCCCTCCCCCTTATCCTTCGGCGTTGCTAACTTCCCTTCCCTTCGAGCCTCCTCTCTCTCTCTCTTCGGGTTTCGCACCACCGCACATCACCACTTGTTATCCTCCCTGTCGCCGCCGTCGCTAACGGTCGTGAACCGCCAGCCCTGGTTTCGCGAATTAGCGTCTTTTTTTTGGAAGAACGATGGTGGCGTGAGTGAGGAGGAGAGAGTGAGGGAACAGTGAGGAGGGTCAGGGGAGGCTGGAGGTAGAAGAAAAATATGGGGGGAACAAACACACTTCTTTTATACCTAATAATATTAGGGTTTCTAAATTTAATCCCATCCGTTGGATCGAAATCATCAACGGATGAGATTAGATCCCATCTTTTTTTTCCTCTTTTGTGTTTCAATACACAATTATTGGTTAGATTTTAATTCTTTTCAGATCAATGGTTCTAATTCATGATCCATGATATCATTCTTTAGCCAATAGAAAAATAGAATAGTCTAGCACATGGATTGATGACCTAGCACGTGGATTGATAATCTTATATTTTTATAAGCTTAATAGTTGTTGTCTTGGTTTAGTGACTTACAATCTTTAGTAATTAGTTAATTATTATTATTTCATTATAATTTAAAATTTTAATTATCTTTATTGAAGTTATTATTAGTATTATTTAAGTATAACTATCATTTATTAATTAGCATAGTATAACTATTATTATTATTATTATTATTATTATTATTAAATTAAATTGTGAATTGAGTTTCTAAATTTTAATTAGACTCCGTGTAACATTACTTATACAACAATCAGTCTATTACTCAATTAAGTAATAGTATAATTATATTTATTTAAGTGAACTTATATGTAGTGTTACATTGACTTAGATTATCGACTTACAATGATACATTCATTGATCTCGTCTGATAACAACTTGTTTCAATCCAAATACATATTTTTAGTTCAAAATGCATTTCACATGAAGACTATTAGCTAAAATAATGTATTATTCTTGAATTAGCTTATAATCTATATTGATGCGTTCATTAATCTTATCTAGTAACAACTTCTTTCAACTATCAATTAAGATCTTGTTAAAATGCAAAAAGACATAGTAATATAACAAACCTCCTATATGTTATAATAAACTATGTTATTCAATGTCTCCCTATTAAGGAAAGCTCTACAACTCTATAGTGATTTACTTCTTAAGCTAGTATTCTTATAGTGTTAGTATGCAAATATCACTCAATTATGTAATTGTTTGTTTATAATATCTATTTAGTGAACTTATAGTGTAACGATATAACTTATATATATGAACTTCGTTGAGTTGATAGTGATTGTTTGTTATATTATCAACATAAAGATGATGAACTTAAATGGAGTATTGTTATCTTGAACTATCGACTTACATTCATACATTCATTATATTGATCTTATATAATACTCCCTCTGTATTTTTTTATCTTTCTCACTTGGAAACTTGACACTATTCACAACTAGAGAGAATCTTTTAAATTTTTCTCAATATATAAGAAAAAATATAGTCATGTGGGGTCTTGTTTGATTCGTCTCAATGAGTAGTTTATTAATATTCAATTATTATAATTTTTACTAATATGTAATGAAAGATATTTAAGGTAGAATAAATGCATTGGCAAACGTGCAAAGTCAAAGTAGGAAAGATAAAAAAATACAGAGGGAGTAATAACAACTTGTTTTAATCCAACTATATAGTAACTAGCAAGTACTTGTTATAATCACTTAAACCTCATATGAACGATCATTGTAAACATATGAATGTATGATTGTCATTTGTTATAGTATTATATATAACATATCAAGAGTCATTATACTAATTTATAATCAATAGAGTATAGGTTCGTTTTACAATTATTTTGATAACAATTTTATACTAAAATGATTAAACATACATATTGATAGAAATGTTTGTTTATACTTTATCATATATAGTCACAACATAATACATATATATCACGTTATGTTTGTTATTGTTATTGTTTTTATTATTAGCATTGTTGCTACTATTACTATTAGTATTGTTCTTGTTATTGTTATTGTTAATATTCGTGTTCTTGTTTGTATTATTATTGCTATTGTTAGCATTGTTACTATTGTTGTTATTATTTGTATTATTATTATTATTATTATCATCATCACTTTATGTTTATTATTATTATTATTATTATTCTCATTATCATCATAGCTATTTACAAACTTATATATCAATCATAATGCTTATAATAATAAATCATCTATATAAAGCTTGGAAGATATGAACCCTCGTTATAATCACTTAGGCCTCATATGTACCGTCGTTGTAAACATATGAATGTATGATTGTCATTTGTTATAATATTATAACATATTAAGAGTCGTTATACTAATTTATAATCAATAGAGTATTAGATTGGTTTTACAATTATTTTGATATCAATCTTATAATAAAATGATTCAACATATTAGTATTTATATTGTTATTGTTATTGTTAGTATTCCTGTTCTTATTTGTATTACTATTGCTATTGTTAGCCTTGTTACTATTACTATTATTATTTGTATTTTTACCTATTATCATTGTCGCTTTATGTTTATTAGTATTATTATTCTCTTTACCATCATAACTATTTACCAACTTATATATCAATCATAATGCTTATAATAATAAATCATTTATATAAAGTTTGGAATTGATCGTCTACTCGTTATTATTGTCGTTGGTTATAATATATAATATTAAAACATATGAAGAGTCGTTCTACTCCTTTACTCATTAGAGTGGTTTTACGCAGTTGATTATTCGAAATAAGAGTTGACTAAGAGAATACACTAAACATCACGGTAATCAATATAGTGTTTTTATTGGTTTTTCGTTGTCATCCATATATTTATCGCACACACACATATGTATATATATGTCGATCTTAATACTTTTATTAATATGATTCGTTTACAAAATCCATAACAAAATAAAGATGGCCCGATCAGGAGTTACCCGAAGTTGAGTTGACGTTCAATAGCGAATGGACCCGATGTTTCACAATGATCGAACTAAGGTCATTACTAATTCAACCCGAGTACATTTGACTTAACTCAACCGTACATGAAACCTAAATACGACCTGCGCAAACCCGGCAAAAACATTGTCAACGGGCGATCATATCCGGGAATGAATCGACTTGTAAATGGAACGCTCAGACCTGTTCGGCACCCGGGAATCCAATGATTTAAATGTGTTCGACCCAGTTGAACAAAACTTGACCAATCATGACCTGGGGCACTGACAATCAGAATCCTGACCTGTCCGGGTCTGACCTGGTTCACCGTGGGTATACCCAGAACCTGTTTGAGAACCTGTTTTGACACCCCTACTTCGAGCACTCTTTGGCCTACACAATGCACCCATCCCCATTTTATATTAATTTTTTCCGTTTTTTTTTAGTTAATTATTAGGATATTCAAAACATTCGAAAACTGATAAATAAACTCATAACACAAATGAATCTATAATAAAATTAAATTGAAAAATTAATTAACTCATGACACAAATTAATCAATTAGAAAAATTAAATCAAAAAAAATTTGATGAGACAAAACTTCACTAGTACAAAATAAAGATATAATATTCCCCAGTATCAATTATAATACAACAACAATCAATGACAAATCTTGGCCAACTTTTTCAGGGGAGTCGAGTAGACAAACTAAAAGTTTAGCTATCAATATATTAGATGATGAACACATATACTAATAGAATTAAATCAACTTTATCAAAGTTAAGACATACTATCATCAATATCTACAAAATTGCAAATACTGTAATTATTCCAAATTTCCCCTTTAATTTTGAATTAGTCTTGTACTTTATTTGTTTGACCATTAGTAAATTAACCCTCAAGAAATTGAAAGAGTAGTTTGTTAATAGATAGGTAGATTTTCAAGAAACTGAAGCAATAGTTCATTTGTAATCAAATCAATTACAAAATTATTTTCTTAACTCACAACAAGAACAACAAGAACAACAACAACAAAAGAACGTAACATTTGTATTAGTGCACCAATATCTTTTTTAAAAATATTACTACCTCTTTTTCTTTTTAATCTACACAGTTTGACTTTCACGCTTGCTGACACAGAACTTTAATTATTAATATATTCAATTAAGAACAAGTAAAAATAATAAAAAATTGATATCTAAAAAATATATTTTGAGACCAATCTAACAAGATATTACATGACTATATTATCGTCAAATATAAATCACAAACGATGGCCAAAATGAATAGTGCCAATGTACAAAAGCATGTGGCTTAGAAAGAAACAGAGGAAGCATATTTTAGGGTTGCTATGAAGGTATTTTGATAAAAAAATTACAATTGGACATTCCTAAGTGGTCTTTAATGAATGCTAGCTTGGCTAGACTAAAGGGTTTAGAGTTTGGACTTCGTCCTATATGGGTCTGGAATTAGATTTGACTACGGCTTACATAGAGATGCAAAGTAGACCTAAGATTGGAATTGGGCCATTATGGACTTAACTATGGACTTAGTCCTATATTGGTTTGAAGTGAGACTTGGAGATGCACATGCGTTTGACATAAGAATTAGACTAGGTTTGGACTTAGATTGAAATGGACATGTATTATAGACTAGGCTTGACATAGACTAGGGTTCACATAAAGATGCAAATGAGCCTAGATTTTGACATGAACTAGACTTACATGGGCCTAAGACGGACTCTAATGCTAGCGGACCTAATATGAATGCATGAACACAAATGGACCTAATATGAATGCAAATAGACTAGGATTTAGATGATTGGACTGGATTGGATTGAGCATAGGTATTTCAAAATTCGTTTTTGAAAGGGACCCTTTTATTGTCTTTTAATGGAAAAGATAACGGATTACTTAAGGGGAGATTAATTTTTTAAAGGATTTTTTGAAAGTGTGGTAGGATAATGATAAGTAAATATTTTTGAAATAGATAGAATAAGGGAGGGTATATGATTGACTTGAAAAAGATATGTTTTTTTGAAAGGGATTGAATATAATAGGATAGATATGATAGGGAAAATTTGTTGGATATAATGGCTAAGATGCGATGAGGTAGATATGTCTGACGACTCTAACACTATCATGATCACATAGATGTAATTTTTAGGATAGGCTCAACTTTAGATGATATGTATGAAAAGATCATTTATTATCTTTGAATTAGGTGACTTTTGTTTGAAAAGGATGACCTAAAAGTGATCATGAGCGGTGATGCAAATATGGATTGAAAACCGGTAAATAAACCGATGAAAACGAATGGGACGAAGCTGGGAAGCTTGCACCACATGCATAGAAGTTACGTATAAGTTACTTGCTCGAGACGCAAGCTTCTTGCGCTTGGCGCACTGGTTTGGCGATGCGGTCTTTTGTTGCGATGATGTATTGGTCTTTTTCCGATCATTTCTAGCCTAATTCGAGGGGAAATTCGAGGGAATAGCATGTTGAACATAGCAAACAAGCAATCAATAATGTTATATAGGCAAGAATAGTATGCAGTTCCAACCTAGAGCCAAAATCTATGTTTAGTACTATGGTCAGGCTTTGGTTAGGGATTAAAAGGGCCCATGACTAAGAGATTGATCCCATTCGTATATTTACTTAAAAAGGTGACCACGTGTAAGACGCACTCAAATTCTCAAGTTAGGAATAAGAGAGCAATGCCATGGTTGGGTAGGTATTCTTATGACTAAGATCCAACACTATCGCTCAGGAAGCTTTTTGGAGGGACAAAGCGCAAACCCCTCGGGGGTGGCCCCATGCATATAACATGTGCTAGTGAGGCAGGGACGATTGTCCTTATAATGTCCTAGATAAATAGCCATGCATATGCAAAACTATAATCTTATTGAAAAGCATAAAATAAGTATGAATTGTATTTTTTCAAGTTTCACACACTCATCTATAAAATTGAATTTTTAAAATCCTCCTCAGTAAAGTTGCCAAATTATGGGAATGATTTTATTGCCTATGCGGGATAAACGTGTATTTGGCTACCTCATTGTAAAGGTTTGATTTTTTTTTTACTTTAACCAACTTATAAAATCAAGTTTTTCAAAATAACCACCTTATATGTTCATATTTTTAAATAACCACCTTATATGACCTAAATCCTTCTAAATACGTACCATTTAACAGATTCCGTCAAGGAAATCATCCTCAAAAAGGGTTTAAGAATGACTCCATCACCTCCACCTTTATTCATTAGAATGTATATAAGGTTTTAACCCTTCTTTAACACCTATTTCTTGGATGAAATCTGTCAATTGGTATGTATTTAAATGAGATTTAGGTCATATAAGGTGGTTATTTAAAAAAATGCACTTATAAGGTGGTTATCTTGAAAATTGTGATTTCGAAATGGGGTAAAAATCAAAAAATCCTAAAGGTTTTGTATTGAAAATGCTTTTGAATTGAAGAGTCGCTAACAAGTATTTCAAGAAAGACTCATAAACCTAATTAGATATTGAGAAATCTTAGGGACAACTTAGAAACTTATCCAATGTTGACTTCCCCCTCGTGACTCTATAGATGGTCAATGAACCATAGATTGAGTTCGGCGGTGAGGGTACGAGTAAGATCACGAATCAAATTCGCCCATTGCTAGCCACTACTTAATATCGATTCATGTCATGTTTTGTACAATTAAATAACCATATTAAATGCAATCTATAATTAATCTATGGCGGTTCATTAAACACAAGCAAAAGACTAATATTTGGTGACATGTTATTAGAGCAATCAAATTATTGCATCCCTAGGAAATTATCCAATTATATGAGTTTAATGTTAGAAGAACTCTTTAGGTCTTTGATTATCAATAATAAGCATGTGCGGTGGTGAAAGCATTAAATCATACAATTATGTATATGAATATATTAGTGTAATGTAATAGGAATATAAAAAGAATAGAGATTTGGGAAGATTGTACACTATAGTGTTAATTCTTTGAAGATCTACATCATGACAAGCAGATTGTTAGTAAAACAAGAATCAAATTGGAATTGACCCTCAAGAATTATACCTTTGTCGCCTAGGCCTTAGGCAACGATCTTTAGGATGAGCAATCTTGAAGCTTGAATTATGAATTCGAAGTATGAATGTAATTTGAATATGTAGTTGTGAAGTATTGAGTCATAGGAATCAGTATGAATAGAGTATTAAAGTGTATGAAGGCGTAATAAAATTGTTCAAAGACAAGAAGCTATTTATAGGCAAAGGAAGCCGAAAACGAAGTGAAGAGATAGAATAAAACAGTGCGTTAGGCGCACGGAGCGTGCATCCAACGCACTTGCTTTGCGTTTTTGAAAATTCGTTGCGGCATCTAGGCTGCGCGCGCAATATGTTGCGTCAGATGTAACTCGGATCTAGGCGGTATTTCATTGTTTTAATATTCTTCTTTATTCTTGATGAAATCTTATCCTTTGAAATCTGAAATCAGCTATATTTGGGAATAAAATCTGATTTTCGAAATTATCCTTTAAAAATTAATTATTGAGAATAATTAATATTAAAAATACAATTAATTATCATGAATAGGGTGTTAATGAGCCGAGCCCGGATCGAACCCGGCTGGGTGGCTCGCCCTCGGCCCAAGAATGGGAAGGACTGAGCTAGGCTCGAACTCGAAAAAAAAAATTATGCTCGGCTCGAGAAGGTTTTGCCCCCTATTCTGCTCGAAAAAGCTCAAGAACGTTTTCTATGCATTTCAAAGGACCTGCTTTGTGCAATGCTATCTGATTTCCATCTTTATTAAATAAACGAAACGCATACTTTGAACTTTAAAACAAAAAAGTTGTCAACAAATTTAACAAAGTTTACAATAACTTTAACAAAGTTTTACACAAATGTCTCATTTGATATTTAAACACACAAACAACAACTTTATAATCTTCTTCCTCTGACTTTCATTTCTAAGTCCAAGCCATTCTCCATGGTTCTTTTTCTCGCATAACTCCTAGAAAATACGTTTAAGACATTCATTATAACAATATTTATAAAGATATTAGTTTAATAAATCATACTTATTCATTTATGTACATTTAGATTGCATTTTAGGAGCATTTAGGTGCATTTTAGTTCATACTGCATATAATTACTTAAGTCGCGAAATATTACTCCTTTTGTGTGTTTTTGGTGTTCTTTGATGAATTTCATGTATCGAGAACATAATTGGAGTATGAATGGACAAGCTTGAGTATTATGAGCAATTGGAAGGAACCTACATCGATAAGGATCTTTATGAATATCTTTGAGTGCGAATTGGAGCCAAAGCAAAGTTGGAATTTGATAAAAGAATTGTGAAAATTGAGTCATGGTTACTATTTTACCCATACCTTTTGACTCGATACTGATAAGTGGACAATTCTAGAGGCAATGGAAAGTAAGCTTGAACAACTTTCCAACGATAGGTTTCACGGCCCAAGGCAAGTTATATTATAGAATATATGGGCTTCGCAAGTTGGCCCTATTTTAATTTGCTGATCTTCCTACGCGCGCGCGGACTAAGCTACTTCGGCTCATTTAATGATTTAGTTGACTTTCCTTATCTTGTAAATTAATTTCCTACTAGTATTAGGAGATACTATTTTATATTAAGGATTTTATAATTAGGTTAGAGGACTCTTTTTTTTTCATTATTGAAGTTAGACTTCTTATTTTCTTTGTTGGAAAGTGACACAATAGTGGAAGCTTTTGTTTCACTTCCTTGAGAAGAATCATTCAAGACTTTATCTTTCAATCATATATTCATGTATTCTCCTCTATTTTATAATTTTGATTATTAGTTATTGTTTAGTCTACTTGTCGGACAAGCGACTTCAATCCTTCAAGATGTTTTTTTTTATGGAGACTTGGGCAACGACTCCTGAATTTTGCACTACAAACCTGTGCTCCGTTCCCGAACCTGCAAAAAAGGAACCAACCCCGGAGGTTTGAGTGATGGTTCTCCCTCCGGCTTAAGTCGGTTATCGGGTATGGAAAAGAGAGTAGAGATAGAGAGAGAAAGTGAGAGAGAATATTTTTGCAGAGTAATGGCACACTTGTTCAATGACCCTTCCTTGACCCGATTTCGAGGAGACTATTTATAGTGTTTGGAATATGATAGCTACCATTTGATGTCACCCTAGAACGGGAGCACCTGATTGGCTAGGCAATCAAATTACGACACGTGGCAGACAATGATTGGGAGCTGAATATCAGCCAATCATATGCAACCGTTTTTTGAGAGTTGGGCTCTAATTATTCTTTTAGGCCAAAAGTGGACTTTTATCTTTTAAGGACGAAAACCCCTTAGAAAGTTGCCTTACTTTCCTCCCTTTTCGGGACACGTGGACGCTCTCCCGATTGGTCCACGTGTCTCAATGCTAACCCTATATTTTTAGGTTACAACATTTGCCCCTAAAAGGGGGATTTTACCGTTTTGCCAAAGACGGTTAATGCCCTTTACCGAGAGGAAGTTACCTCATTTTGAAAAGCAAAGACGCGCCAATTTTTCGGGAGAGCCACTTGTCCAGGTTGTTTTTAACCGGTTGAGGAGGTTTTTCACCCCCATATAAATATGTTCTTTTGTCCTTTTTGAAATCATTTCACACCTTGAGTAATTATTCTAGAGAAAGAGGCTCTACAAGATCTCTTATACTTTCTAGAGAGAGAGTGTGATCGTACAGCCTTGTTTACTTCACCGAACGTCCAAGCGCTCGCCAGGTATCTCCCTTTTTCTTCCTCGTACTCCTTATTCGTTACTTTTTCCTATAAAAAATGAATTCTTCCTCTTCGTCAAATAATCCCGACCGTTCAAGAGTTTGCCTTGACGTTAGAATCGGTAATTTTTCTCCTTCGGCACATTCTAGGGTTGGGCCTATTCTGGCCGGCCATGTATATCGTTTTTATGGATTTGGCCGACAAAGTTAGACGACCCAGTCTTTACCTATGCTGGGTAATCTGGCGTGCGTCAAGCAAACCGCCCCTCTAAGACGAGGTGTCATACTCCCGGCCTCCAATTCTGAAATGAAGGTGTCTACTAGATGGGTTCCCGAAGAAATGAGGGAAAGAGAAACACAAAGTGCTCGGCCAGCGGCATAGCGTTCTTCCTTTGGAAACGTCAAGGAAGAAACTTTCGAACAAATAAACCCAAAGGCTAGCCCATCTAGAAGAGATATAGATATGGGCGAGGGTAATTGTGATAATAGCGAGGGCAAGTCTAGCTCCTCCGAAGAGTCGGACGAGCCTTCTACCACCTCGTCCGAAATTAGGAGACGCCTAGGTCCCCTGTATGACCCGGGCTTTATTTTGGTCAACCTTAAGTGGTTAAAAAATTGGCCCTGAACTTAGCCACTTGTCCTCGGCTATACCCATGCCGGGCTATTCATTTGAAGTTCCGGACGAGGAGGTCACTATTTTGAGCGCTCCCTGGGGTCGCTTTGCCGTTTATAAGCTGGCTTTGGACGCCGGGTTGAGATGTCCCCTTCACGAATTTATTGACCAAGTGCTAAGGCATTACAACACCGGCTATAACCAGCTGGTGCCAAATGCTTGACACATATTCTTCCTTTCATAGCAGTCTACGAATTACGCGACCTAAATCCTTCTTTACAAGCCTTCACTCAGATGCACTATGTATCACAAGCTCCCAAAACAATGGAGGGGGCTTGGTTTAGCGTCTGCAATCGTTTCGGGTTTATCAGTGCTTGGGATAAACCCTCAAAGATGCACGACTAGAAGGCTAACTTTAATAAGTGCATATTCTAACATCATTTAGTTGCATATTAGGGTGCATTTTCATGTAGTATTAGAGCATTTACATTGCATTTATGCATATTTAGGTCCTTTTTTATAAGCTACAGTGCTTTCACGGGTTGTTTGGTCTTTTGATGTAATCTCAGGTACTTTGGACTCGTTTTAAGGACATGATTATTAAGGCACTTGTATGACCTTCAAAACAATATATCATGTGCCCAAAACGGATTGGAATTGATGAAGATACAAAGGACTTGTGTACTTGTGCGAAATATGACACCTATGCACTATTTTATTATAACTATTGACACAAAAATGATAATGAGGTGATTCCAACTGGGTTGGAAACTAGACTTTAAGAGCTTTTCAACGATATATTATATGCACCAAACAAAGCTCTAGATCAAAAGTTATAGCTGTTCGAAGTTGAGTTAGAGAATCTGACGATTACAAGACAACACGATCGTGTCACTTATGACACGTCCGTGTCTCTCTGATTATCGTAGGATATTTATGTAGTAGCAGGTCAACACGTCCGTGTCATTATTGACACGTCCGTGTTGGTCCGCCTCCGTAGCGCGTTCTATTTTGTCGGTTTTGTTATTTTAGGAAGTTATAAATACCTTTTATTCGTTTAATGACGGGAACGGGAGATTTATTGTATACACTTTTTAGGGTTTCTAGAGAGAAGTTAGAGAGAGAAACTTGTAGATCTTCATTGTTTTCCAAGACTCTACCTTTATTCCATTAATTCAAGTATTTATTTTCTTCTTCTCCTCTCCTTATTTATTATCATGTTTACTTATTTATTATTGAATTGTTTTATTATTGCAATTATGGGTGAGTAGTTCCATAATCTAGGGTTAAGTGTAACCCTAATAATTTTTAATGCATGAATCCCCCCTAGTGCCAATTTAATGTGATTAATTATCCTTGCTTGATTGAATTGTATTTATTTTCATTATCATACTAGGGATAGGTGGTAATGAATTGAGTCCTTATGTCTTGTTTTCAATGGGAATTGAATTTAGATGGATTGGATGATTCAATCAAGGTTATGAATATCTCTATGGGAATAAGTAGATAGGATTACTAGGAATTTATATTGTGATGCCTTGCTTAATGTCTCTTTTCTTGCATGATTCCATGGGTATAGGTTTGAATGATTGATTAGAGTAGCTATTGGTACTCGAGAGAGGCCTATAGTATTTTAAAGGTGCATTACTCATGTTGGACAATTGATTACGTTTATTTGGGATGTGAACTATTCATGTATTGCTCGTGCTAGTAGGGATGCTTAATCCTAGATGCTTTTATTAATTAAGTTCATCTTGTGTGTTATTGTTATTTGTTATAGTTTAGTGTTAGTATTAGTCTAGCATCCATTTTCACCATTATTGTTTTCTCGTGTTTAGTTAGATTGATTCAAGATAGCTAGTGTTTGATATCGTTTGTCTCGTGGATTCGACCTTGACTTGCCCTGCTACATAGTTAGGAGGATTAGTTAGGAATTACTTTTGTTAGGTGCGCGACATGCCAATCAGACTTCATCTTCATCCGGGCTCCTAGTGAAGACATTGCCGGGTATTATCGCTATCGTAGCCGGGCAGTGACAAACACTGGACGAGGAGCATCTATCTTGGATCTTGAAGATAGATTTGACGACGAAGTGGTAGAATACTTCAGGATAGCTGAGTATTCCAAACCAAACTGTCCAACCATTAAGGGGCCATCTAACTGGATTCCCTTTAAGGAAATGTTTTATGACGACAACTTCTTGGTCGCCGCTGGCTTGCGGTTGGCCAAAGATAAAGGTATAACATCAAAACTCTAAGTAATATGTACCGTCCAATGCATACGTTTTACTAACCAATTTGACTTTTCTTTGCGGAAGCAGCCAGAGCACTTCTAAGGAAATCTTGGACGGGAGACATAAGTATGTCCAAGTTCAGTGAAAATCTTTGGAAGGAATATTCCAGATCAGGGCCCGAGAAGAGGGCTGATACTTTGGTAAGTTCAAATACATATTTTTTTTTTTTACTAAAGTGTTTGGACGAGGGTCTGTCCTAGAAGGAAGGCGGCTGGTCTTGGTCATCCTTCTAGGTATATCAGACGTCTATATTTGTTTAGATGAAGATCCTTCGTAGAAGGAGAGCGTCTGAATTTGGACGTTCTTCTAGATCTTCGTCTGTAATGTTTTTTGGACGAGGGTTCATCATAAAAGGAAGGTGGTTGTACTTGGCCAATTTCCTTCAGCGAATGGTCTTCGTCCAACATCTGAGGTTGTATTGAACTTCTTTCTGGACGAAGGCCTTCTTTATTGAGCGATCATCATCCAAGGCCTTGTAATGTTTTTTGGACGAGGGTCCATCGTTGAAGGAATGCGACTGTACTTAGCCGGCTTCCTTCAATGAATGTTCTTCTTCTTGAAGATAATGGCTAATTTGGCGGGCTTCCTTTAGCAATTAGAGTGCGTCTAAATTTCTAATTTTAGCATCGTTGTCTTTGGACGAGCTTTTTTCTGACTTGTAAATTTTTCTTTTTGCAGAAGAATGCCCCAACATCTAAGACTTTGGCTAGGAAATCAGTCGCGTCTAAGAAGAGGCCATCAGGAGCCATGGATCCTCCCTCGCCTAAAAAATCCAAAGGCTGCACAGCCAAAAAGAAGAGTGAACGGACGAACTCGTCACTTCACAAGGCTACCCGCGTCAGTCAGAGGACGGGGGATGAGTCTCGCCCACCTCCAGTGGGTAATCCCTGTAGATGGATGACTCATCCACCGTTGTTCCCCTTTTCGGAGAGGAAGGACACATCTCCACCCTCTTCTCTGTGAATCAGCCGGACGCGGCTGTTCAGACGGAGACTCAGCCAGAAATGGCTGGTGTTACGGAGATTCAGCCGGACGCGGCTGACAAGGAAGGATCGGCCTTCAGTGGGTTGGTCGCTTAGTTGGTGGCTCAGATGCCACCATCATACAGATCAGCGTCCTTATCTTCGAGTGAGTCATACTACTTAAATGTAGTTCGGACGCTGCGAGTTGGTGGACGTCCGATGGGTTTGTCCAACAAACTTGCAATTATTCTTCCCGTCAAGAGAACTGACCCCTCCAAATTTTCAGATAAGGACATGGGCCCCTCTCGTAGTGCCATCCATTCTTCTTTGCTGACTTAGGCGATGAGTCCTCTCTCGCCATTTGCCAAAATGTCTAAGGCGAGAAAGACGAGGCTCAAGCAGAGCTTTTCAAATGCTACCCCGAGTCCTACATCAAGGGCCCGAGGGGTGCATCGTCCGGGCTTGCTGGCTACATGTCTCATCTTACTCGCCGAGGTAAGTCTCTAAACCGATTTCATTTCGGTACTTGTAATATTCTCATTTTTTTCACTCGTCCACCGACTTGTGTTTGCTTTTTCGTTATTACAGCTTTTTGCTCGCAAAGCATGATTTCGAAGAGTGGGCGAGAGAGCTGAAAAAAGAAAACAAACATCTCGTCCACCAAGCTACAATGGCCGGGGATAAGGCCATCCACGATTGTGAGAAGATGAGGACTCTCCATCGTCAATCCCAGGAGCTCGGGAGATTCCCTGGCAACCATGGAGTCCAGCAGAACCAAGAGTACCTCCGTGAGATTAATGAGTTCTTTGAAGGAAAAGCCGAATGGCAGTCGGCCATGGATACCACCTCCAAGTGAGCTCAAGGAGGAGAGGAATACCGCAATCTTGGCCGCCGCCAAGCTCGGAAAAAGAGAACCTCACACTAAATGAGGATAATGCTTGTCTGAAGGTAGAGGCAGACCAATCCTTCGGTGATGCAAAGGAGGCCATAATCGACGTGCTCGAAACCTCCAAGGGCTGAGCCTTGAAGGCCTTCGAAATGCTGGCCGAGCCTGAGGACGTCGACCGCTTTGAGCGCCTTCTGATCTTTCAGCAAGACGTGCACATGGCTCAAATTGATGGTCGGATTCCTCCTTCCTTCGTCGATTCGACGAAGAAGAAAAAAATGAAGAAGGATGTCCCGAGGACCGGTCAACAAATCCCCGAGGTTCCTCCAGGTCGGCCAAGATACCCCTCCCGTTGAATAGAATACCTAGCTTAGGTTAGTGTTTGTTTGTTGTATCTTGGTTGTTTGCCATCTCTATAGCTTGGTCTTCTTTTGCTTACATTAGTTTGTAAACTTTACTTTTTATCAATGGAAAACTTTAAGTTTCAGCGAGAGATTTAGATGCTGATTTTGGGCCGTTCATTTGGGCCATAACTAATCTGGTTGGGACAAACCACATCAAATGAAAACTGATCCGATATTCCTCCTAACCGGATCAGTTAATTGACTCAAAATTTAGCGCCCATAATTTGGAGGATCGGTTTTGAGAGAACTGGATTAGTTTTGTTGTGACATAAAAGGTTTTTTCCACTAGTGGCTTACGACTAAAAGAGAGTCTGATTTAGCCTCAATCTCTAATGCCCCAACCGCTTTGCACATCTTGATCCCAGCCAGCAGAGCCTCATACTCGGCTTCATTGTTGGACGCCTAGAACTGGACTCTTAATGCATATTCAAACATATCTCCTTATGGAGACCGACAAATGATTCCTGCCCCACATCCATTGGCGGGTTGACGATCCATCTACCATGAGCGCCCGGTGCTTCCCGCCTTCGGCCGGATCGCCTATTGGATCTATAGTTGGTCGAGTGAGCTCAACTATAAAATCTGCTAAGGCCTGACCTTTGATTGCCTTCCTTGGCTCAAAAGTTATATCAAACATGTTCAACTCGACAACCCACTTTAGCATTCATCTACCAGCCTCCATTTTCTGCAAAACTTATTTCAATGGTTAATCAGTATAGACTAGTATACTATGGGCTAAGAAATGAGGCCTCAATTTGCGGCTGGCCATGACCAAAGCCAACCATACTTCTCGACTGAGGTGTATCTACATTCTGCGTCTTTGAGCACATGACTCACAAAGTATATTGGTATTTGTAGTGTCTCTCTCTCTGCCAGTAGGACAACACTTACCGCCTGAGGAGACACAGCTAAGTACACAAATAATTTCTCCCCATCGACTGGACTGACCAACCTAGGTAACTGACACTTATCTCCCACCTTGGCTTTTTTCTTGATTGTAGCAAAAAAGTGATTATTGTAGCAAAAAAGTGGCTTTCCTTCAGCTATCCACTCAAACTTGGCTTTCTTCTTGATTGTAGCAAAAAAGTGATGACACTTATCTCCCGACTAAGAAAGAAACGGCCAAGAGCCGCCATGCAGCCAGTCAGACGCTGCACTTCCTTAATCTTAGCCGGTGATTTCATATCTAATATGGCTTGAATTTTTTCAGAATTTGCTTCTATTCCCCGTTGACCTACAATAAACCCTAAGAACTTACCGGCCAAAACTCCAAACACACACTTTTTGGGATTTAGCTTTAGCTTGTACTTCCTAAGAGTCTCAAAGGTCTCTCGTAGATCACCAACATGGTCTTTTTCTTGCCGACTCTTTACTATCATATGATCATATATGTAAGCCTCCGTATTCCTTCCTAATTGTGGCTGGAAGACTGTTTTGATCAATCTTTGGAATGTGGTCGGTGCATTCCTGAGGCTAAAAGGCATCATCAGCCAGCCATACAATCCCTTCTCTGTTATGAAGGACGTCTTGTCCTGGTCATCTGGCCACATGGGAATTTGATGGAACCCGGAGTAGGCATCCATGAAGCTTAACAAAGCATGGCTAGCCGTGGAATCAACTAGCCGATCCAACTTAGACAAAGGGAAACTTTCCTTTGGACAGGCCTTGTTGAGATCAGTGTAGTCTACACACATTCTTTATGTGCCATTTGGCTTTGGCACCATGACCACGTTGGCTATCCATTCTGGATAATAAGTTTCTCTTATAAACCGGGCTTCTAACAATCTCTGTACTTCTTTGTCTGCCGCCTGATTTCTGGCCGGCCCCAGATGTCTTTTCTTCTGATGAACTGGTTTCATATTTGGGTCAATATTCAACCGGTGGACGACTATCTCTGGATAAATTCCAGACATCTCTTCAACACTATAGGCAAACATATCTTGAAATTCTTTGAGTAAATCTATCAAAATGCCCCTCAACTCATGGGTAAGAGAAGATCAAATCTTCAGGGTTCTTTCTAGACGAGCATCGTCGAAAGATATGTCCTCTGGGACCTCAATAGGCTCTGGACGCTCAAGTGCCAAACCCGTGATGCCCATCACCTCTTCAGACGAGGGAGGTTCTTCTTTGACGGGCACATACTTTCTTTTCTTGTTGGGAAGGATTTCGGACGTTCTCCTTGTGGGAACAACCTGTGTTTGAGGACTCTCAATGGTCATTCTCAACGAGGTTGTCTGGTCTTTCACAATTCGGTCGTTTTCCCTTCGCCAGCAACCTTCGTCTGGTCCTGCTTCTCTACTTTCCAAGACGATGGCTTCAAAGTAGACGATGGCTTCAAAGTAGAAGATAACACTCTCTTGCCGCCTGTTGATCTCCATACAGGGTTCCAATTTATCCTCCGTCACATTCAAACTTCATGAGCATAAGGTGAGTAACTATCACTGCTTTAACATGATTTAGAGTTGGTCGTCCAAGAATGACATTGTAAGTCGTCAAGTCTCGACGACCATAAACTTGATGAACATAGTTCGGGAGTCATCCTTCTCTCCTACTCGGACTGGCAAAGTAACCGTCCCCATAGGATGGAAAATTCCTCCCCGAAACCCAATGATAGGGTGGAGGACGGGGACTAAGTTCTTCTCATCAAACTTCAACCTGGACAAGCAATCTGCACTGATGATGTTCGTCGAACTACGAGTGTCTATCAAAACCCTTCTTACTCTTAGATTTGCTATCTTCATCTCCACAACTAATGGGTCATCATGAGGAGTATTCAGCTTCCCCCGGTCTTGATCACTGACCACCACCTTTGGGAAGGGCTCAGCCTTTGCCTCATCAGTTAGCAATATTTGGCCGAGTTCTCGAAGATAGTTTTTGTGCCCCCGACTGGTTGGTCCTCCAGCGGCAAACCCACCAGAGATGACTAAGACCACATCTTCATCAGTGCTTTCACTTCCTTTCTTGTTTTGACGATCATCCTTCTTTTGAAACTTTCTTCCCCCTTGGGGCAAGTACAAATTCATCTTCTCTCGACGAGCTAAATCCTCCAAGGCCCTCTTGAGGTGCTTACATTCATTTGTCTCATGACCACAGTCCTTGTGGAAATGACAATACTTGCTCTTGACACTCTGTAAGGAGTCTTCATCTCAGCTGGAGCCTTAAGCTCATATTGATCCTTTATCTCCATAATAATGGAGTATTGATCTTTGCTAAATTCTATAGGATCAGCTAAAGATTCAGATTCTTTTCTCTTTCCTCGCCTGGATGAAGTAGTTGTTGAGGTTATTGCCCAAGTCTCAGCCTTGTTAGGGTTGTTCTTTTTTTGCCTGAACCACCTCTTTAGGCTTCTTGGACTCAGGGTGCTTAGCCTCAGCACAAACTTCAGTGGCATGTATGAATGCTTCAGCCTCCTTCAGACCTTCTGTAAGAGTGGTGATTTTCTTCTTAACAAGATCAAACTTAAAACTTCCTAGTCGTAGTCCTCTAATGAAGGCGTCAAAGGCCACACCAGTATTAATATCTTTAATCTACAAAGCATATAGATTAAATCTCTTAACAAAACTTTGAAGGGGTTCTTTTGGTCCTTGGATGACCTTGCCTAAATGCATACTTGTCTTTTGTTCTTGCTGATTGGCTACAAAGTGACTGGTAAATAGATAATTGAGTTCAGTGAAAGTGTTGACTAAATTAAGGGGGAGATTGTTAAACCACTTATGGGCTACTCCCTCCAGAGTAGTCGGGAAATTCTTGCACCAAGTAACAGCATTTACTGCTTGGACGTACATCTGATGCTTATAAGTGGAGAGATGATCATCTAGATCAATTGTTCCATCAAACGACTCTATGGTAGGGAGTTTAACCTTTGGGAAGGGGAGCGCCTCCATGATCCTGGCCGAGGGCTGGCCAGTTGATCCAAAGGGCTCCCAGCTGTCCCTCAATGGGTATGAACTGCGTACGATACTCCTTCAACACCGGATTAGATGAGGTGTTTGCTGGGGCTGCACGCCGATAAACCATCGGCTGCAACATTGTCTTCTCTTGCCTTGAACGAAGAAGAGAAGGACCCAAACTTCTTCCTTTTGTCCTTGAAGGTATCCTCATAGGGAGATCTCTCAAGTACGGTGTAGACCATGAGGCTGACCGTTGTAACGCATCAGCTTTCTTTGCCTCCAAGTATTCCCTGGCATTTGTTTCCATCCTATGTCCATTTGGACGAACATTATCTTAAGTCCTGACCACCAGGTTCCAGTCCATCTTCCTTCGATGTTCACTATCCTCTGGATGTTTTCCTCTGGTTGTCCTTCTAGAGGCTTCTTGACGAGCAGGTCAACTAGGACCTGCACGATTCTCTTGAGCGCGTTCTCGTAGAGGAGCTGGATTGTTGACGATAGGTTATGGGTTTACTTAGAAAAACAAGATATTGTTCTTGATCTGTTCTCTGGACAACTACGCCATCTTGGTCGGGAAGTCATTCAAAACATTTTCCGAGATGAGTAGTAGTCACTTCGGACGTTCAAGATTTTCCTGGATGACAGTACTTGACTCGACTAGGAACATGGACAATGGACGGAGGTCTGTCCCTCCCTCTAGGTAGTCGCTCATCATTTACTATATCTTCAACTCGGATTTGAAAACTGCAATTTCTAGCCACATTGGACGAGTGACAATCAGTCATCGTTGCGTCTCCCCACAGATGGCGCCAAATGTTTAGTCTACTTATCGAACAAGCGACTTCAATCCTTCAAGATGTTCTTTTATGGAGACTTGTGCAACGACTCTTGAATTATGCACTCTGAACCTGGCTCCGTTCCCGAAACTGTAGAAAAATGAACCAACCCGAGAAGTTTGGGTGGTGGTTCCCCCTCCGAAACTTAAGTCAGTTATTAGGTATGGAAAAGAAAGTAGGGATAAAGAGAGAAAGTAAGAGAGAATATTTTAGCAGAGTAATTGCACACTGTTCAATGAGCCTTCCTTTACCAGATTTTGAGGAGACTATTTATAGTGTTTGGAATCTGAAAGCTGCCATTTGATGTCACCCTAGAATGGGAGCACCTGGTTGGCTAGGCAATCAAATGGCGACACGTGGCAGGCAATGATTGGGAGCTGAATATCAGCCAATCATATGCAGTCGTTTTTTGGGAGTTGGGCTCTGATTATTCTTTTCAGACCAAAAGTGGGCTTTTATCTTTTAAGGAGGAAAACCCCTTAGAAAGTTGCCCAACTTTCCTCCCTTTTTCGGGACACGTGGACGATCCTGATTGGTCCACGTGTCTCAATGCTAACTCTTTATTTTTAGGTTACAACAGTTATATTTTCTTTTATTTTTTATTTAGTTTATTCAATTAATATATGTGAGTAGTTTTCAAATTTAGGGTTAACCAAAACGCTAGCCATGATTAGTATGTGATGTATTCCTTTAAATTCCCACATAAGTTATTTATTTGTTCTTTCTTTATTGATTGTGTAATTTCTAACACTAGATTATGGATAATTAGTATTGCAATCATTCCATTGTCTTGATCACAACGGGAATTGGTTTTTAACGGATTTGAGTATTTCAATTAAGGATATGAAGTTCTCCATGGGAGTAGGTATAATGGATTGTTAGGAAGTTAGAGTGATGTGTTTAATGTCTTTAATATGCATGATTCCATAAGAGTAGGCTTGATTTCATATTAGCGAAGCCATAGATACTCGGGAGATGTTTATGGTATTTTATGGGGTGTACTTTTCCTTGTGAACATTTAATTGGTTAGTTAGGGGTATAACTTATCGTTGTATTAATTCACGCTAGTGGGGATACTTAATTCTAGATTCTTCTATTTATGTTTTGATTAGTATAGTTTATTCGACCGTTATAGTCTTACCATTGTTTAAGGGCTAATCGTATAACAACTTTCTCTCTGTGGGATCAACCCTGCACTAGAGGAAAAAAGCCCAAGGGCTGCGGTCAAAAGGGCCCAAGGGCTGCGTTTTTTACCGCAGCCATTAGACTAGCGACCCTTGGCAATTAGGAAGGGTCTGCGGTTTTTAACCGCAGCCCCTTGCGCGTTAAGGGTCTGCGGTCGGGCAAAACCGCAGCCCTTGGTTGGTTAAGGGGCTGCGATTAAGGGCAAAAAACCGCGGCCTTTAGTGTGTTAAGGGCTGCGGTTTTTGCCCTTAACCGCAGCCCTTAACCAACCAAGGGCCGCGGTTTTTGCCCGATCCGCACCCTTGTGACCCAAAAAAAATAAAAAAAATTTTTTTTTCGCATTTTTTAGCCCAAAATGACCCCCCAAACAATTATATATATAGAAAAGTATCATTTTTCATTACAAATATATAGGAAGTTATAAAAATATATGGTACTCTAGCTAAATTCAATTTGACAGCTTCATATTTTCTCTTCTTGAGGAGCAAAGATCCTCTTGTACAACCCCATCCATATCTTTTTTCTTCTTCACAAATTCTTAGATGCAAAATTTTCAAATTGTTTGAGGTGCAACCGCACAAGAGCTTAACTAAACCAATAAACAACCAACAACCACTTAGTGCTTGGTAGCTTTGATACTGCAACCAGATTACCAACCTTCACATCCATATATTAAATATAAAGCAAACGGCATCACATATACCTTAAATTTTGTGGCAACACTCAACTTTTGTGAATCGGCTCCCCTAGACTTGAATAAGGGACCAACAACAGGTTTTTTTGGACTGTACCAAAGATACTTGAAGCAAATTTCGAGGAAGGAAAGTCTCACAAGAAGACAAAAGTTAAACAGAGCCAAAATGCATCGGGTCTCTGTTCTTATCCTAAAACCTTGTTGTGTCATACATAACCCGAAACAAGTAGCAAGTGTCCCACCATAAAAATTATTGAAACATATCACAAGTAAACGACAAAAAATTAAGTACCCACGTACAAAACTTTAAGCAAGTATTATAGCTGGAAAACTTTCCAAAACAATCAGCAGTTTAGCAGCACATGGCCATGTTATACATCTTGAATTCTATAAGGATGCGCTATAGTCTCGTAAATTGAAATTTCAAACTTTCCTAACAAACTTACATCCCGCTCTAATTTGAATAAATGCCGATTGAAGTGCTGCTTTGCAATCTCTCATTCGCATAATTGATGCGGAACCGCTCAAAGCTATTTTTCTCGAAACAAGGGTGTACAAGATGAATATTCAAGATAGTTAAAGAGGTAAAATGGAATACAAAATATAACAATGTAAACTCGAATGAATAAATAAATGAATAAAAACATACATCAAATGATTCAAAACCATATTTGTTCTACAAGCCAATTAAACAAGCAAGAATAGATAGATTTTGCCAATGCATCACGAGTATACAGTTTCAAAGCTAAAATAAATAAAATTTACGCTTGCCATGTACTATAATGCAACCGAAGCTAAATGTGAACACATCGCAACCGGTCTATGTTCGCGTTGGCCACCAATAATTCAAGTAAATAACAGGAAAATCAACCAATAAGCGACCAAAACTGGAACTATAATAAACAAAAAATTTAAGTGATTCAAGGAACATAGAACTAAGATCACAAAGAAAAAGAAAAAGAACTTGTATGCATTGACAAACATCTGCTCAAAGAACGAAACAAAAAATATCTTCATCCAATTGCCCCAACACCTTTAAACACACGGATATTATGAAGGCGACAAAGTACAAGGGAGTATCAAGTACGACTATATACTCCCTCGTTTGAGTACTAGTTCAAATTGCACTATCGGGGAGGGGGCTTGCAGGGGGTCGTGGAGGGGGTGGGGCCGCAGGGGGGTCCGCGAGGGGGTGGGCTGCAGGGGTCGGTGAGGGGGTGCGGGGGGTCGGTGAGGGGAGGGGGGGATTGCGGGGGTGAGGGAGGGGGTGGGCCGTAGGGGGGTCGGTGAGGGGGGGGTGGGCCTGCAGGGGGTCGCTGGGGGGGGGATTGCAGGGGGTCGGGAGGGGGGATTGCAGGGGGTCGGGGAGGGGGGCTTGCGGGGGTCGGTGAGGGGGGGGGGGCTGCAGGGGGTCAGTGGGGGGTGGGGCTGCGGGGGGTCGGTGAAGGGGGGGTTGTGCAGGGGGTCGGTGAGGGGGGGATTGCAGGGGGCGAGTGGGGGGGGGATTGCTGGGGTCGGGGAGGGGGGTGGGCTGCAGGGGGTCGGTGAGGGGGTGGGGCTTTGCAAAAATCAAGTCAAGTTGCATGACAACTCGATTTGTAGAAGCAAACCATCAACAAACATAATCCATATCTTTGATCACAACCAAAATAGAGAGACATAAAGGACCAATTTTCATGATAAGACACCGCCAAAACAAATGCAAGAATATCAATGTCAGCTAAGAGAAGTAGACAAATACCCAGAAATCAACATAATCTAAAAAACATAGAATAATTACCCAGAAGAATATCAAGATAATCCGATACAAATCAGGACTTAAGAAGTATCTCGCCATTTAGCAACATTTAGAACAATTGAAAAGAAAAGGCACAAGTAAACCAAGTCAAAAATTCATTTCAATCCTAAACAATCAACTATCAAAGGGACATGGAGAAGGGAGAAAGAATAGAGCTAATTTCAAGTAGAACAATTTCGCAATATGCAATTTTTACACACGATTACCATAAAACGATCGAGAACGTAGGATAAAATAAGAGCAACAGATGGTCCAATATTGACCTACAACTACATACATATTTATCCAATTCGCAAGACAAATTATGAAAAAGAATAGACATGTACCTTTCGGTTTATAACGAAGCAACTTCATTAACTGCAAAGCACAAGGATTAGGTGCATGATTAATCAAGATTGAAGACTTAAATGTCAGTATGTGATGAACTTTAGTATCCACTGGATTTGTAAATGATTAGTGTTACCTGATGGAGAAGCACTGATCCCCCTCGATAATTCTTTGGTGTTACTTCTGCTATATGCACAGGAACCTGTTCCACATTCATATATATTAATTATTATTACATTATATTTCTATTTCTCTCGTACACCAATATTAATTTTCCCACAAAGTTTCACTATAAAAGCTAACTTACCACATAAGAAATGATGCCGCATGCAAAACAAAGAGTTAGTCTACCGATATCAAGAATTCGGAACCCTACAGGTTGCAAGTGAACTACTTATGTCACTCAAACTATTGACCATAAAAATTAAAAACCAAACTTCAAGGCGTACTACTAGTATACGACTTGATATAACAACAAAATACAACCCGTGTATATACTACGTAAAGCCACCCACCAATGCCAAGTATGCTTGATATCCCCATTGTCCGCATCAAGAGTTGATCGTAACGTACTACGCTTAGAAAGGAAGCTAAACAGTCGAGTGGTCGACATCATGTAGGCAAGAAAAGACTCTTACACCACGGCGACCAATGGAATCGCCTAGTTTTCCGGATACTAGTGCACCTAACAGTCCTCCAACCGTCGTATTGATCCGAAAAGCGAATACTGCGGCAATGAGTAAAACAAAGTAATTAAGCCTCGATATATAGCATCAAGATTTCCGTTTTGTGAAAGAAGAAACAGTTTTTATGGCGGTTGTAAGCGAGAGAGGTAGCTCACAGATCTTTGTATAGTAGCCGACTAATATAACTTTGATAGACTTGGTTGTTTAACCTCCTTGCCGGATTCCGTTGAGCATTATAGTAGCTCAACGGATGCTGTAGGAAACTCTATTATCATTAATTAAATTACTCCCTTTCTACCAAAAAAAAAAAAGTTCAACCAATTTACCTCTGCAGTAGTAAGGCGCAAGTCTTCGAGGATTGCCGATCGAACAGGGGAAGAGTAGCCCGCCACAACGGCAATAGGAAAATGCTATGTTAGTCGGCTACACCAATAGGAAAATGCTAGATTTCATTGCAAATTGCAAAATCTAAGTTACAATTCATACATTAATGGAGGATGAAAAACATTAGATTCGAAAATTCTATTGATGAGAGAGAAAGAGGTGTACTCGGCTTGATCCCGGAAGTAAGAGGAGCGTGAGAGAATTGCGGACTTAATTTGAGATTCCATGTCGTTATCTTGATCAACTACAATGTTTGAGTTTGACACATTATCTTGATCCCCACTAATGAGCTTGTCTCTACAAAGATTAGACGACGCCGTATCATCGCACTGGTATTTCGTCTCTCGCTTATTTTTCTTCTTCTTGTTTTTCTTTTTAGATTCTTCGTACAAACATCTAAGCTCAACCGAACATCCTACAAACCGAAGACATCGAAATTGTAAATAGCTTATAACATCAATGTAACGGAATTTCAATTCACGTTTATACTCAAATAAATTGTTTTGATCTATCTATGCTTAATTGAAAATCCTACAAGATGTACACATCAGAAATTGTTTCGATTTCTAACATATCTATCAAATCAAATAAAATCACAATAAAATCCATATTGCACACGAGTATTCATACTAGATTGACTTTTCTTCTACAAATTACGAAAAACACGACATATACAAATACGGAGGACAAAATGCGTAGGCAATAACAAGATCGAAAAGATTCAACCCGATAATGACAGATAATTTATAAATCGAAATCAAATTTTATCAAGAGTTTTGAGAAGAAATTGATAGATTTACCGGCAAAGACCAGCGAGCCCACGGCGTTGAAGGAGTTGAGTGGGTGGGTGGTGCGAGGAGATCCCGGTGATGGATGCGGCTCGACGAGCGGCCGCCACGTAAGAGATGTTTGTTGAGGGAGACAAGTGGTGAGAGAGAAGAGGACCACCAGCTCTTGCTAACCCTAAACCCTTGCGAGCCCTCGTCGGCGAACCCTAAACCCTCGCAAACCACCGACCGTTACAAACCCTCGCCGGCGAAGAAGGATGAGAGGAGAGAGATTATACGGTGAGAGGGGAGAGATGGGTTAATGGGAACTAGTATCTGTTGCACGCGATGCGTGCGTGACATCGTGTGTGAGTGATTTTGTGGAAGTTCTAATTTAATCGTCATTCAAGTATTATTGTTCTATTTTTGTTTTTACTGGTGCATATGTAAGATGTAACTGCTTTGCAGTTGTAGGGATTTTTTTTTTCCTGTTTTTTTAAAAAAAATTGAGAGAAAGCAATTAGTAGTTTTGTTTGGTTATTAGGGGTATTTTGGGTAAAAAGGGTGGACACCAAAAGGTCAGGAGTTCCCATATATAATAGAGATTAGGAGGAGAGAGAGAAATAGGGTTCAGCGAATGAGAAGCCCAAGGGAGTAAAGCGTACGTGGTTATTTCATTTTTTGGGTCGTTTCAAGGGGCTGCGGTCACCCAAAAATCGCAGCCCTTAATTTAAGGGCTGCGGTTTTTTAATTAACCGCAGCCCTTTAATCACTAAAGGGCCGCGGTTTTAGTTTAACCGCATCCCTTCACTATTAAGGGCTGCGTTTTGCAATAAACCGCAGCCCTCGCACCTGGCAACCCTTGCGTTTTTTTTCCACTAGTGCCGACTCACCCTATTAAATAATTAGGAGGATTAGTTAGGTTATTTATTTTTGTTAGGTGCACGACACGCATATCAAATTTTGGCACCGTTGCTGGGGATATAGTTTGTTTTATTTAGTATTTATTGTTGGTGAGACTAGAGTGTATATAATTTGTTTTCCTTTCTCTTGTGAATAGTTTTTTCTTTCCTTTTTTCTTATCATGGAGTCATATTATTAATATGATGGGGCTAATTCTTTTCATAGGCACCATAGTCATAATGCTTCTTGTTCTCATGTTTTCGCTTTGATGCATCACATCAAGATTCTTCCAATTTTTGCATGAGTTCTCGTGAATTACCTTATATGTTCCATGAATCCCATATACATTCTAGTAATTCTAGAGAAAATTTTCCTTTTCCTCAATATGAAAATCTTTTGGAAATACTATTATAGATTTAGCAATTTTATTTGTTCTAACCATGGAATTGAAATTTAGGATATGTGCCGATTGATTTCCTTTGACGGGTACACACGATTTACCCTCACAATCCATCGACAGTTGGGATCAAATGGAGGAGGAATTCCTGAACAAGGTTCTATAGCACTCGACGTATTGTTAGTATGATCGAACCGACTAAGACTCACCAGTGGAAGGATGAGCCGACCATCGATTACATCAATCGTTGGCGCGCATTGAGTCTAGAGTGTAAAGATCGCCTAACTGAAGTCTCGCTGTTGAAATGTGCATTCAAGGAATGGATTGGGACTTGCTTTATATCCCGCAAGGTATAAAGCCTAGGACTTTTCAAGAATTGGCTACGCGAGCTCATGACATGGAGCTTACCATTGCCAACAATAGAGGCAAAAGCAACACTTCTTCATAATACAAGAAAGAGAAGAAGGATTTTAAGAAGACCGACAAGATCGCCAAAAGTTCGACTAAGGAGTCAATGTCAATCACGACCTCCTCGCCCGTCAAGATCTCTAGCAAGGCCGGGCACCGAAAAGAATGAGGGTTCATCCTCTCAAGAATCTAGGAAAAATAGGCCAACCTTGAAAGAACTCCAAGCAAAAAAATATCCATTTCCGTACTCGATTTATCGGGGATGTTAGATGATTTGCTTGAAAACAAAGTCATTGAGTTGCCCGAAGCTAAAGCGTCCCGCAAAGGTTGGTAAGACTTCCGATCCTAACTACCGTAGGTATCACAGGTTGATTAGTTATCCCATAGAAAAGTGTATAACACTTAAGGAGAGAATTATGCAACTTGAGGATGGGAAAATTGTTCTCGGATTTTGATGAAGTTATCGAAGCTAATCACGCCTCCGCGATGTTAGATTCTTATTGGGAGGCTCAAACTATGCAGTTTGAGAGTTTGGAGCCAGTAATTGTACATGTGCTGCGACCGGTTCTCTAAGTTGATAATGTGCCATCTCGTTGAGCACGGTGTCCCAATTGGCAACCAACATGGAGAGGATGACGAAGGGTGGACGTTGGTCACTAGAAAAAGGCCTAGACGACGACCAAAGCCTCAACCAAAGTCTGTTTGTCGTAAGAAGAAACATCAAAAAAAGAAAGGGCTCAAAATGCTCGAAAGGAAAGAAAAAGTCAAATAAGCATACCAAACAGCAGGTACTGCCAATTGACTTGCTCGAACAAGATCCACTTTCCCCTGTAACCTTAGAAGAATTCTTTCCTGAAGATTACTTCACTACTGTTACTGTTAATGCTACCTCATTTGTTGAGGATGAAGAAGAAAAAGAAGAAGAGGAGGATCAAGAGCCTCGTTAAAGAAAATGAAATCTCTGTTAAAGTGACTGCTCAAAGATTCGGGGACGTAGAGATAGATCCAAAGATATTGGCTATCTTAGAGGCTCTTCCTACACGCATGGGATGGAGGCGGATCTTTCATTTGCCTCGAGAAATGTGTCGATAGGTGGCTCTTGCACTTCAAAGCACCCGTAACTATACCTTGACAAAGTGAAGGATGCTGGAGAGCCAATAGAAAGTTCGGCTAAATGCGCGTCATGTAATTTTGCTTTAGCCTTCACTGATGAAGACTTATTGTTGGGCTCAAAACCTCACTACCAACCCTTATTCGTTTCTGGTTATATTTTCGGCCATAAAGTGAATCGTATCTTAGTGGATGGAGGTTCATTGTCAACATCATGCCAAAATCCACCATGACTCGATTTAGGGATCACTATGGAAGATCTTTCTGATAGTCGTCTAATGATCCAAGGATTCAACTTGAACAGTCAGCGTGCATAGGCATAATACGTCTTTACCTTGTAATGGGAGAGTTAACATCATCTACTCTCTTCCATGTCATAGATACAAAGACGTCGTATAAAATGTTGCTTGGACGACCTTGGTTGCATGAAAATGGAGTAGTCGCATCGACCCTCCATCAATGCCTCGAAATTTTATCGTGGACGCGAGAAGAAAATAAATGGGGATGTCAAACCCTTTAGCATGGCAGATTCGTACTTTGCCGATGCTAAGTTCTTTGAAGATGGGAAACCCTCAAGTGAAATGTTGCCATCCAAAATTCCTTCAACAGGGAAAAGGGGTACAAATAAAAATGGTGATATTCCCTCGTCTTCAAGCTCTAGCGAATCACCCACCAATGAGATGCAACAACAAAACTGTAAGGAAAAGGTAAAAGAAGAAGTTGTTGCTCAACCCATTAAAGCAATGAAGAATGCAGTAACGACTCCGGTCTTGCAATACATTCCTAAATCACGTCGTAAGGAAGGGGAGTCACCTTTTGCAGGGGGTCAGGTTAGGAAAGTAGAACCAAAGAAAGAAAAAGGAGTAGATGAGACTACTCTTCAATGCTTAAAGCAAGAAGTGGTTGTTCCTTTACTTAGAGCCAATCACAATAAAATTGCTAAGCCTCCAACCTCACAATCTCGTTGATCAATCTAGGAGAAAATGGCTTAACAAGGGTAGGTTTGACCCAAATGCTTATAAACTCTTCGCGAAGTCTGGTTATGACTTCGAGAATCCAAAGACCCATGGGAAATGTTATTGAGGATGATTCTCATGGAATTAATGACACACAAAAGAAATTACAAGAGTATGGTGTTGAGGTACGTCCGACTAAAGTAGGCTTGGGATTTGAAACCCCAACAACCATCAAAATTTCGCACGGCGTAGAGGGACAACCTCTTCTTCGCAAAGATATTACCGCGGAGGAAGTTGATGAAAATGAAGATGAAAATAATGTGCCTCAGCCAAAAATATCGGTCTTTGATCGACTGTAGTATCCTGTCGTAAATAACCATACATCGGTTTTTGGCAGACTTTGTGAGCACGAGCTAAATGAAGGTGTGAAGTTAAAAACACAAACACCCTTGCATAATCTTCGATTTTCTAAGAAGAAAGCATCTGTCTTTAAACATCTTGGTGCATCTAGCTCAATTGATAAACAACAAAGACGGTCAAGACTAAGTTGCATCACAAGAGAGAAAAATGAAGTCAAAGGCGAGGACGCACCTCAAAGTGTTATCCCATCTCGCATGAGGCGTACACGGGTGGTAGACATCATTGGACATGCACCCTTGAAAGCCAAAGGTCGTGTCATAGTGTTAACAAACCAAAGGAGTTCGTCTAGTCAAGAAAAAGAAAAAGATGTTGAATTTTTTTCTTCAAACCATATCACAGGGCATGAGGCTCCTGAAAGTGACGAGGAGATGGAAACAGATGAGGCTCCTAAAACTCTTGAAGATAAGGGGCAAGCCACTTGTCAATGAGTTAAAAGAGTTAAACCTTGGAACTCAAGAAGAGCCACGCCCGTCTACGTTAGCGCTTTTCTTACCCAACAGAAGAACACAAATATTCCAAGTTACTCTCTCGACTACAAAGACGTATTTTCATGGAGTTATAAGGAGATGCCAGGACTCGACCCAAAAGTCGATGTCCATCGCTTAACCATCAAAAAAGGTGTCACCCAAAGAAGCAATCCCAAAAACGTTTCAAAGCCGAATTAATTCCCGAAATTGAGGCAGAGGTAAACAAGCTCATTGATGCAGGATTTATTCGTGAAGTCAAGTATCCTACTTGGATAGCAAACATTGTGCCAGTACGAAAGAAAAATGGACAATTACGAGTTTGTGTGGACTTCCGTGACCTAAATGAGGCGTGTTCGAAGGATGACTTCACACTCTTAGTAACGGAAATTACGATTGAAGCCACCACTGGTCATGAGTCTTTGTCATTAATGGATTGCACCGCCGGATACAACCAAATTCACATGGCTCCCGAAGATCAAGTAGCAATCGCATTTCATACCCCTACGGGGATATTTTGTTACAAAGTCATGCCTTTCGGCTTGAAAAATGCGAGAGCTACGTATCGGCGTGCAATGCAGAAATTTTTTGAAGATATGATGCATAAAATTCTGGAGTGCTACGTAGATGACTTGGTGGTAAAGTCTAAGAAGAAAGCGAATCATCTGTATGACCTCCGTAAAATCTTTAATGTTTCGGCATTTTGGCCGCTATATGGAAGCAAAGATCGACCGGGGTTTTTTGTACATAAACCGCTATTCGTAATAGCGGTTCACATATGCCAGAGTTTGTTTTGTGCTTGCAACATGGAACCATGGAACCGCTACTCAGGGTAGCGGTTTATATACATAAACCGCTACTCGAGATAGCGGTTTACGTATATAAACCGCTATTTAGAGTAGCGGTTTGCCTGGGCAAAAACAAAAAAAAAAACAGTTTCTCGCGTGCCGTCCTACGTAGACGGTATGCTGGGAATTAATTTGCACTTGGGCATATTTCTGGAATTAAAACCCACTTTTGCATTATGCAAGGAAAAAATTCAAATTAATTGAAAGTGTGATTTTTCATAATTTGCCCGTAATATTGAAAGGGAAATTAAGAAAACCATATTGCAAATTTAATTTATAAGCACTAAAATCATATATGATAATTGGTAAAGTGAAAGGGCCTGTTCGGCAAAAGTAGTTGTTGCCATTGTTGTTAGAATAGCGAGTCAAATTGTAGGATTATACGATCCAACGATCCGATTTTAGCAAAATGATCCAGTTTGTAATCAGAATCGCAAGGCTGGTAGAATCGTAGCGGGATCATCCAGGATCGTATAGCACGATGGGCCGGGATCGTAGCAGGATCGGTCAGGATCAATCAGTAGGATCGTACAAGATAGGTAGGACCGGAGTAGGATCGGACGATCCTATTTTTCACTTAAATTGTTGCAGGATCCATCGGGATTGTAGCAAGATAAGTCAGGATTGGTTAGGATCAGTCAGGGTCGGTTAGCATCGGAAGATCCAGCTTCTTTACTTATTAAAATGATCCCTAAAGCAACTAACTTTTTCTTTAAGTCCAATGAATGATAACCCAACTTCATACACGCAAATATTTCTTTTCTCTAATCTTTATGACTTTTGCCAAGCCATATTAACTTTGAAATTTCAATATTATGTGAGAAAAACTAGGTATTTAGCATCCATATTGTTTGAAAGATGTGTATTTATTCATCTGGAAGCATTTTTTTACCCTTTTTGCAATTTGGTGCGATCCTACCAATTCTACCCCCCTTATACTGATCCAAAGTGGGCTCCGGTCCTAACAACCTTGGTTGTTGCGGTAGCTATTAGTTTTTGTACTAGCTGTCAGATATTAGCTGTTGGAGTTTGACTATGAAAATAACTTTTATGATAACTAATGTTCGGTAAAACTAGTTGTTAGTTTGAATAAATAACAAAAATAAACTATATTCAATCTTCAAAAGTTATTTCAAAAGCTACCTCTATCCCAAAAGCTAATATTTTTCCAAAACACTAGTTCAAACACCAACAACTACTCCAAACACTACTTCACCAAACACTACTTTTCACCATTATTAGAGTTTTGACTTATCTAAACACTAAAAACTACCTCAAAAGGTATTGTCAAACACACCAAAGTTTTGGTTCACAATTTACGATTTTAGAAATTAGAAATTAAGTAATCAAGACATAAATGTTAAGAGTAAATAAAAAATGTTTATAATTTAGAGATGGCAAAAACTTACTAAAAAGAAACAAAAAAGCAATTTTTTTAAAATAATTGGTTTTTCCGGTCTGGTCCAGGGAAATCCGGTTTTGAACCGGACAGAAAAACCGATTTCCAAAATTCTAAGGACTGGGGACTGCCAGTCCGGGTTCTCTCGGTCCAGGTCCTGTCCCGTTCTGGTTCTGTCCAAGTCTGGTTCCTGTTTTATTTCCGGTCTGGTCTGAAACTGCACACCTCTAGCAGTAGCAATGAGTTTGTTAAAGGAACTTGGGGAAATACTCTCAACAAGTCATTCGTTTAACAAGACTAATTTAGAAAACGTGATAAAAAGGTTTTCTTGGAGAATAATCAAAAGATTAATATCCAAAAAAAAATTTACAAATATTTTTTGAAAATTACTTTAATGAATTAGCCATACTTAATTAGTTCATGCTGTTCCATAACACTATCCTTAGCAATTCAAACACTTACATTAATCCTAAAAATAAACTCTTATTTTTAATCTTCACACTTAGAAGCTTCAACTCTTAATACTTCATCTTAATTTCCAACAAACGGTCATAAATCCCCGTAGGAACTTAGTAACATTCATATTGAACCTGCTTCTGGAACTTGCACTTGAATTGATTCTTCTGTATCAACTGATGACTTGTATTATTAGATTGACTTCATCAAGATATATTCCACTTCTGGAACTTAGTTGCACTTCCAAATCTGGAACTTCAATTCTTCTTATCGGAACTCATAATGCAAACTTCTCCTCTCATAAATTTATTCCAATTATGGAACTTAACCTTCACACAAACTAAAACCATTAGATGCAAGTTTGCTTGTCATCATCAAAACACTATGGGTCAACATTCTATATATATATATATGTATATATATATATCTGTGTGTGTGTGTGTGTGTGCGGGCACGCGCATGTACGTGCGTGTATGCACTTGCGTCTGCCTAGTCTATTCAACTTTTTATGCTTATCTGAACTTATTTGAATTTACAACTTATCATAACTTATTGAATTAATCTGAACTTATTAATTAGACCGTATCAGAACTTAGTAGACCTTATTAGTCCTTAGTTGACTTTATCTAAATCAACCAAGCCCGCACCCAGGCCATAACCGATTTTTAACATTCAAACTCAATAGGTCTCAAAGTTCTACATCGGGACCCTTAAATATAGGTTGGGTCCAACCATATCTGGTACCGTTCCTGTGTCCATGTCCATCCCTAATACTAGCTGCATTTTTTCATCTATAGTTAATACAAGAATTGTGTATATCCTATCGTTCATTATCTCTCTGCTCACCATATATTTTGCTTATTTTCCCAATAAATTGGTATCAAGAGCTTCTTTAGATTAATCCTCAAAGTAGAGAGAAATAAAAAAGATGAAGAAGAGAGTTCCAAATTTATTTTTAGAAAATTCGGAGACAAAAAATTTGCGAGTTTTTTGTGTTTAATCAAGGCAAATAATGATTTTTTTTATTTGATAAGAGATCCCTTTTAGCCCCTGAGAATAAGATTTTGGTAACTATGAAAAAGGGGGAGACAAGTCATTTGAGGTGAAGAGGCAGTTTTCATAAGCAAGTCAAATAAATAGCAATTTAAAAATGGTGGAAGTCGTAGTCAACACTGAGACAATTTCCGAGGTTGTAGTAGTGGTCGTGGAAAAGTCAACATAGTCAATTTGCAAGACAACATCAAAGAGAGTTTATTATACTGAAAGAAGAGCTCCAAATTAAATAATCAAATGAGTTTTTGTTGATGATGATTGTGCATCAACAACAACAGATTGAGAAGTGTGTTGCGAATAGGAGAAGAGCGTTGGGAATAGGAGAAGTGCTCCAAGTCCAAAAGTTGGTGAGATGTGCATCGATAAAGAAAAGTAATGAGGTGCATCAAAGGCCTATTTATATGTTACTAGTAGGGATGGCAATGGGTCCAGGACCCTACCCAGACCCACCCAGACCCTACCCTAAAATTAGGGTATGGGTCTTAATTTTTTGGACCCTATGGGTAAGGGTAGGGTATGGGTCTTGGTCCTATCGGGTAAGGGTAGGGTAAGGGTCTACTCCGCAAATACCCAGACCCTACCCAAACCCTACCCATAGACCCATCTAAACTAAAATATATATTTTTATTTTTTTAAATTAAAATAAATATATATATATAAACATATCCTTCCAGCAGACTTCTAATAAAACTAAAACCCTCCCTCAGTTAGGAACCCTAGCCGCAAATCGCAATCACATAAAAATATATGAGACTTTTGGGATATGCATAAAATATGTATTGGTATGGAATGTACGTGATATTACGTGTGCTAATTGCAAAATTAATATATGAAATTGTGCTTAACGATTATATATACATGTGAAAATGTAAGCGGATTTATTTTTGTGTTGGACCCATTTTAGACCCTAGACCCTACCCAGACCCTATCGTACCCTACGGGTACGGGTAAGGGTCCTAAAAAATTTTACCCTATGGGTATGGGTAGGGTATGGGTCTATATCCAAAAGTTAGGGTATGGGTAAGGGTTTAGCCTTACCCTACCCAGACCCTACCCATTGCCATCCCTAGTTACTAGCTGTGTTTTACCATTTGCAGTTAATACAAGAAATGTGTATTTTGAAGCCTTATCTCACTATTCTCCATTTTATTTGCTTATATTCCCAACAATTGAGTGTTGATTATCTTTTTCCAGTATCTAATTTGGTTGGTGGTATATATGTTGGTCCAAGTGAAGTATTAGATCGAGCTGATTATGGTTTATTGGATGAACCTGTTAACTTAGTTAATCAATGCAAGTTGATGATATGAATCCATTTTTTCTTGACCAATTCTTTGATTAGTTAAATAAGAAGTGTGATGTTCTAATTCTACAATTGTAAATTGTGCTCGCTCTAATTTAATGAATCAACCCCTCTCTGTTTCTTTAAAAAAATGTTGTTTAATATTATGAACTCTTTGCGTTCTTTAAAGTTATTATCTTTTCCTTTATGTTTAAGTCAAAATTACAAGATTGACACTAAGGCCCTGTTCTTTTGGACTTATTTTCAGCAAAAATAAGTAAAAATAAGTTCAGTTCAGCAAAAATAAGTAAAAATAAGTTCAGTTCAGCAAAAATAAGTTCAGTTCAGCCAAAATAAGTTCAGTTCAGCAAAAATAAGTTCAGTTCAACCAAAATAAGTTCAGTTCCGCAATAATAAGTTTAGTCTTGTCTAATGTTGTAATTATTATTTTTGTTTTCAATATTACTATTACTATTGTTATTATTATTATTAATATTATAATTAAAATAACTATGAATTTGTATTTATTATTTTTTTATTTTTTATTTATTATTTAGTATTTATTATTTATTAATTATTATTTTTATTTATTATTATTATTTATTCTTTATTATTATTATTTATTATTATTATTATTATTATTATTGTAATTATTTATTATTATTATTATTATTTATTATTTATTATTTATTATTTATTATTATTTATTATTATTATTATTATTTTATTATTTTATTATTTATTATTTATTACTTATCATTTATTATTATTATTATTTCTTTTTTATTATTATTATTATTATTATTATTATTATTATTTATTTATTATCTACTATTTATTATTATTATTATTATTATTATTATTATTCATTATTTATTATTTATTATTATTATTATCTATTATTTTTTACTTATTATTTATTATTTATTATTATTTATTTATTATTATTTATTATTTATTATTTATTATTTATTATTATTTATTATTTGTTATTTATTATTTATTATATATTATTATTTATTATTATTATTATTTTTTATTTTTTATTTAATTTATTATTTTATTATTTTATTATTTTTTATTTTTTGTTATTTCTTTTATTATTATTATTATTTTTTATTTATTATTTATTATTTATGATTATTAATATTATTTTTTGTGATTTATTATTTATTATTTATTATTATTAATATTATTTTTTATTTTTTATTATTTTTTATTTTTTATTATTATTCATTATTATTATTATTTATTATTTATTACTATTATTTTTTATTATTTATTATTATTATTATTATTATTTTTATTTATTATTTATTATTTATTATTTTTTATTATTAATATTATTTATTATTATTAATATTATTTATTATTATTTTTCATTTATTATTTGTTATATTATTTATTATTTATTATTATTATTATTTATTATTTGTTATTTATTATTATTATTTATTATTTTTATTATTATTTATTAATTATTATTTATTATTTATTATTATAAAATAATAAAATAATAATAATAAGTATTGATAATATTATGTTAATATTTATTGATTATTATAATAATAAGTATTGATAATATTATGTCAATATTTATTGATTATTATAATAATAAGTATTGATAATATTATGTTAATACAGTTTAGTTCAGCAAAAATAAGTTCAGTTCAGCAAAAATAAGTTCAGTTCAGCCAAAATAAGTTCAGTTCAGCAAAAATAAGTTCAGTTCAGCCAAAATAAGTTCAGTTCACAAAAATAAATAAAAATAAGTTCAGTTCAGCAGAAATAAGTAAAAATAAGTTCAGTTCAGCCAAAATAAAATAAGTTCAGTTCAGTTCAGCCAACATAAGTTCAAAAGAACAGGGCCTAAATAGCTAGTTATAAGATCCATAATTGAAATCATGTAACATGTGGACGTATCATAAAAAATATAACAATAATATTGTATGAATATAAGTAATTAAGTATTCTTGCCAATGATATTTTTCGTTCTCTTTATGGGATTGCCATGATGATCTTGACGATGATACGGTCCGGTCTCTCAGCACCTGTTTATGGTGCAACCGAGATGAAGGGTTCCTTAGTTGCTGAAGTATAGCATGGTGCATGCACATCATGAATAAAGTACTTCGTATATTATAATTTAGGAGAAATGGCTGTAATTTAGCTGGCAATGCCGTCGATTGTTGCATATAATAAACTGCGAAAGAGAACCCCCAAGTCGCTCATCAAATTAAAACATTCTCAAGTCTCAAAGTAAAAGTTTTTTTGGCTAACTAATAGTAATAATCTAGCTTAGCTTATATACTCCAAATACAAAAAATGGGAGGGGGAGAAGGAAAAGGTTGTAACAATAAGAGGATGGGATTGTTGGGAAGAATAGTAGTAATGGTAATGATAATGATAATGTTTTTAGATACTACCACCGCGGCCAGGTCCATGCCTGGCGTGTTTTGCTTTGGAACCCGGTATCCGGTGTGGTTTGTCGTGTGACTAATATCCTAGGTAGCCTTCTAGGCGGTGGTGGTGTTGAAACCTCTTGAAAGCCCACTTGTGAATGTCCCACATTGGAGAAAGAGGAGAGATTGTTCCACTTTATAAGGTAGATGGGTTACTCCTACTATCACCAATTGGTTTTAGTATGGAACCTCCTTTAGGCTTATAAAGTGGATCATATCTCTCCTCCTCCTTGTTCGGGTCACCCAGGCCCGTTTCGTATTGTTTCTAAATTTAACATGGTATCAGAGCCCGGGTTGCGAGTCTCGTCTAAACTGGGTATTTGATCGCTACTGGATAAGGATTTACCTCGATAGGATGTCCAGCCCCTAAGAAGATTATTGCTCTGACCTTTCTAGTTAGCTCTGAATTTCTAAGGACACTCACAAGTGAGGGGGTGTGTTGAAACCAATTGAAAGCCCACTTATGAGTGTCCCACATTGGAGAAAGAGGAGAGATTTGTTATGGGACGGAGGGAGTATTTGTTTACTTGAAATAATGCATTGCATGATGGTGTGAATTGTGATGTACCATTTGTGAGTTGTGACTACTAATACTACTATAATAAATGATCAAATTATATATGACGTTTAATTCGCATCTCCATTCTCCATTGTAATATATGATCAAATTATATATGCCATTTACGTTTAGTTGATAGTTGTCAATTGAATAGACTAGTAGTAAGACACTTTTTTTTTGGGAAAGAAGAAAGTGATGATGATTGCTGATGAATTTTATGAAAAATAAGACTATTAAAATTATGGGATTTTTACTTTTTTTGCTAAAATTATTGACGTTTTGATTTTTCATAATGTATCCATAATATTGAAAGGGAAATCAAGGAAACCATATTTCAAAATTAATTCATAAGCACTCATTTCATGATTTATGAATGGGTTGTGACATGCACACAAATTAGATTAAAAAAGGTAGTAGCATGCATGGTAATCGGCAAAGTGAAAGTTTTGGTTGTATCATTTCATATATTTTACGATTATAGAGATAGGTAATTAAATAATCTAGACATAAATGTTTAGAGTAATTTGAAAATGTTTATATTTATAGAGATGACACAAATTTAACTTTTAAAAAATGAAGGTAATACCAAAATACTAAAAACTAACATAACAGTATAATACTTCCTCAATATGACACTACTTACAATTAGAGAGAATTTTCTAAATTATTCTCAATATGATATTTTGTGGTGTCTAGAGAGAACTCAAGCAAGAGATGAGAATCGATTACAAGATCTCCTGGAACTATGCCTCACTCTCATAAAAATATGATATTGTCAAAAATAATTCATGCGTTTTATGTAAATTGTAAGATACTAAGACCTAACCTTTTAGAAGAAGAACCAATAGAAATGAGGGCAAAAAGTAATACGAATTTTCGTTATTTTGGTTTCTTCATTTAATTTGGAGCTCCAATGATCCTTCTGTTTTTAATGAGCCCTGCATATTTATCTTTCTCTTAATGGGTTTCTAACTAGTATTTTAACCCGGGCGATGTCTGAGTCAGTTACAATTATCAAATATATTGTTATTCATAAATTTCATGATTGATTTTATTAGCTTTTCGTAATATTTTGTCTAGTGCGATATTGTAAAATGAACGTTATGAGATGATAAGTTGTTTTAAAAAAAAAACTTTTAAGGAATTAGGGATAAAAATGTTATTAGCTAATAAAAGTGATAGAGATCAAAAAGCTTGTCTATGTCTCTATAATTACATATAATTATAAGACTTTATTATGTTTTACTTTCAAACATTAAGCATTATAAGACTTTATTATGTTAGAGATTAGTGGAAGACAAACACCATCGAAAATGAATAAGCTCCCAAATCTTCACAAGAGAAGCATAATTACTTGAGGCCACAAGATAAACCACAAAGCTAACCAACTAGAAAATAAGAACTAAATAAAACAGAAAAATACATAAAAACATGAAAAAGAAATAGTTACCAGCAACCAACTAAAACGCGAACACAATCACCGCCAACGAGACAACAGCGACCACGAACCACCGTGAGAACAAACTGAACTTGAGCAATGAAGTCCGAACTGGAAGGAGAATAGTCAGGAGAGGAGCCCGAAGCTGAAGCCCGCGGCCCAGCAGCGAACCTTCACCCGAAGCCGACGAGCAAATCTCCACCGCGCGTCGCCCAAAGAAAGCCTTGCGCCGAAGACGCCGGCCCGCAAACCCGAGGAAATCGCCAGGAAGCACCAGGCCCAGCAAAGACGAAAATAGAAAGGAGAAATGGAGAGACTAGAAGAAGTAGTCCGGCTGAGGACAAGAAGAAATGACCAGTAAAGGACTAGATAGCCATGGAAGAGGATGGAAGTAGCTAGATTTGAGGGGAAAGAGGAAGAAAAGAGCGACGGCTTAGCGAAATTTCTGAAATTTGGGGCTTAGGGTTTCTGAAATTTGGGGCTTAGGGTTTCTAGAGAGAAGGGAGAGCCCCTCTATCTAGAATTTCTTTTCTTATATCTTGTGTTCGAGTCCTAGTAACGACACATTGTTAATATTTTTAAAGGAGATTATAAACATGTGTATCAGAAGCTTGAGAAGAGTGCCACGTGACACCGTTCCGTTGATAGGAACACCTTTTCATATATAATTGTATAGATTCTTTTGCCATCAACTTTATTTGGCCCAGGTGATTTATCAGCCCTTCTTTTGGATATCTTGTTATGGATCACCTTTTTTTATTACATGTTTTACGATCTAGGCTCCCAAAATCAAAGTGAATGAGATAAAAAAAAAATGCATTCTTACAAGGAAAGTGAGTAAGGTAAAAAAAAAAAAAAATACAGAGAAAGTACTTGTGTTCATTTAAAGTTTTCAATTTTATTCCGATTTCAAGCCTTTTTATATATATATATTTTAAAAATAATAGGCTTCGAGAAAATTTATTTATTCAAATTGATTTAAATTTTAGTGGATCAAATATAATTTTGTGAAAATTTGTGTGGATATTTTTAAATTAATCGCAATTTTAGGAATCTTAAAAGAATACCGATATTCTAGGCTAATTCTTTGCACAATTGTCATGTTTAGTTTAGGATTTTTTTTGTCAAGAACCACCTTAGAAAACATGAAATTTGTGAGAAACCACCTTATATAATTTTTTTTTGCGAGAACAAACATTAAACAAAAAGTTTCGTGCGAGAACAAAGCTTATGCCTTATTTCGACCATTAATCCAAGGTTCCGTTGTCATGGATTTTGTTGGGTTTAAAAAGTCACTTGCCTTACACATGACATGGTGAATGCCGGAACCTTGGATCAATGATCGGAATAAGGCATATGTGTTGTTCTCGTAAAAAAAAAAAAGTTTAAGGTTTGTTTTCGCAGAAAAAATATATTATATAAGGTATTTTCTCACAAATTTCATGTTTATAATTAAGGTGGTTTTTGACAAAAAATCCTTTAGTTTATATGTGTTGTTTGATATTTTAGAATTGCAAATTCTACCCAATTATCATCTTTAGCTAGATTTCATGTTGGAAATTTATCACATTTAGATAATTTGGGAAAAAAGTTCGACATTTTATAGCCTTTTGTTAAATTTCTCTATGGCAACCAATATCAATATCAATATTGGTTGCCCGTTTTCTCATTAATCAACCACATATTTATACTATAAGGTTAGGAACCTTACTTAACACTAATGCCTAAAATATATCCAACTAGACTCCTAGTTGTACAATAGATAATCCATATCTCCTAATTTTATCTTATTAACTTTAATCATATATCCTAGTAGTAGACTTCTATTATCACAATAATATCATATGTGATATTCTGTTAACTAGGATAACTACCTTTCTTTAATTAGATTTTGTTGGATATCAGACACTCCTATGTTATCTCTGATCTCATATATCCACAAAAAACTGTGTCTGAATATCGTTCTTTTTAACAAATTTGGAGTTCAAACTTCCATTTTTGAGACAACTAAGGTGAATTTCGAGTAGAAAAAAGGACATGAATGATGTATAGTAATTATGCATTTCTGTTTCTCCAATGGATCTTGATGAGATTACTACTTTAGCCACTTCAGCCGCATCTCATTCACAAATCACAATAAGAGCATGTCACAACATGATCCTACAGTTTGGACAACCTGCACAGTGCACACCTCATCTGCTGAACCTGCACCTGATTCTAGCTGCGTTTCACCTGATCATTTCCCAGCTAACTCACTCTAACAAAGTTAGTTAGTGCTCCTGTAATAAGCTTAGTATAAATACTGTAATACTTCCTAGTTTTTCATTCATTCAGTTAGTTAATCATTTCCTCAAAACTTACTTGTAAGAATTCTCTCATTTAATGAATTAGCTTCTTCTCATTTCCTTCCAAAAAAGAATAAGAAAAAGATATTTAATATTATGTACTCTTTGCCTTCTTTAAAATTCTTTTTTTTATTCTAGAACTTTTTGTTGGAAAAGACCTATTAAAATGGATATTTTGTTGGGAAAGACCTAATAATTTTTTCTTTTGTTGAAAAAGACCTTTTATAATAATTTCCTTTGTTACTTAAGACCACCTCAACATTTACCGGCCAAAAAGTCAATTTTCCGACATTGACTTTTCTTCCCTTCCCTTTCTCATTAAATGGCACCAACCTCTTTTTTTTTTTTTTTTTATCCTAATCCCTTAAAATAGGAAGCAAGAGGAAAGGGTTTGATAGGGTTAAGGGATTAGGGTACAAAAAAATAGGTTGGTCCAATTTAATGAGAAAGGAAGGGGAAGAACCATCAATGTCAGAATATTGACATTTTCGCCGGAAAATGTTGAAGTAGTCTTAAGTAACAAAGAAAAAACTATAATAGGTCTTTTTCAACAAATATTTTTTATTAGGTCTTTCCCAACAAAATCGCTATTTTAATGGGTCTTTTCCAACAAAAATTTCTTTAGGGCTTCGACATACAACAACCTGAGCAGCGAGGCGATTTAAATTATAACTAATTAATAGTAATGATTATAATTTAGGAAGCTGAACAGGCCGAAATGAAGCATCTTGAGCCGAAATGAAGCGAACCGAACTTAACTAAATTGAGCCCGAAAATAAGCTGGGGAGAACAGACCCTTATTCTATATCAAATTTACATGATTAAGACTAGCTACTTATAAAAACTCGTAACTAATATCATGTAACATCTGGAGGTATCATATAAGATATAAAGGGTATCCTTAGTTGCTGCTTTGCTGGAGTATAGCATGGTGCACATCATGAATAAAGTACTTCGTATATTATAATTTAGGAGAAATGGCTGTAATTTAGCTGGCAATGCCGTCGATTGTTGCCTATAAATTGCAAAAGAGAAGCCCCAACTCCTCAGAAGTCAGATTAAATCATTCTCAAGTCTCAAAGTAAAAGTTTTCTTGGCTTGCTAATACTTCGTAATAATCTAGCTTAGCTTATATACTCCAAATAAAAAAATGGGAGGGGGAGAAGGAAAAGGTTGTAACAATAAGAGTGTGAGAAGAATAGTAGTAATAATGGTAACGATCATGATAATGTTGTTGGCAACTGCTACTACCACCACGGCCAGGTCCATGCCTCACCGTGTTTTGCTTCGAACCCCAGTATCCAAATTGGTTGGTGGCCTTCTAGGCGATGGTGGTGGTGATGGTGGTGGTGATAATGGTGGCATTAGTCAGGAAGAAGAAACTAACCAGGATGAACGTTGAGTGGCTCTTTTGGTAAAATAAATTGGTTTGTATTGTATTTATTGGTGTACGTGCTTTCCTTACACATTTTCTGTACTATTTGTGTGATGATGCGTTGTACCTTTTGTTTTCTTCCTTTCTGTTTTCTTTAACTTCCCTCTTGTGTTGCTATGGAGATGGTGGTGACTTGGTGAAGCTCGGATTTATGATGTTGTACTATTTGTTCACGCGAAATAATATATGATGGTGTCAATTGTGATGTACCATTTGTGGCTACTATAAGTCTAATATATGATCAAATTATATATATGAAGTTCAATTCGCATCTCCATTCTCCAGTACAATATTATTATTTGCATGGAGGTGCCCTATCTGTTTCATAATTCTCAAAAAAAAAAAAAAAAAAAATTTTTGGTTCATACTTCTACAAGGATTCTTAGGACGTTGTAGGAGACGACATAATCAGAGTTGTTTTGGATTTCTTCCAATCAGGTAAGCTTTTGAAAGAAGTTAACTCTACTATATTGACCTTACTTCCAAAGGTCAAATGTCATAGTAGTGTGGCCGAGTTCCCGCCCATTGATTGGCTGTAATGCAATTTACAAATGCATTACAAAGCTAATTTGCAACTGATTAAAAGGAAATTCTTCCGAGAGATTGTGGCTCGGAATGCGGGAGCTTTTATTCGGGGAGATTTATTGCCCATAATATTTTGATTTGTCAAGACTTAATAAAAAATTATGGTAAGAAAAATACAAATCCTGGGTGTATTATGAAAATGGATATGATGAAAGCCTACGATTCCATTGATTGGTTGTTTTTAGAGGACATTCTTGTGGCGTTAAAATTCCCAGATCGATTTGTTAAACTCATAATGCAGTGTGTTTGTACTCCTAGATACTCTTTGATGTTGAATGGTGAATTATTTGGATTTTTTAGGGAAAGGGGGTCTTAGACGGGGAGACCCCATGTCTCCTCTTGTTGTTTGTTCTTTGTATGGAGTATTTGTCTAGAGTGCTAAGGGTTGTAGGTGATCTTCCTCAGTTTAATTTCCATCCTTGGTGCTTGGGGGTAAAGCTTAATCATTTAAGCTTTGCGGATGATGTCATTTTGTGTTGTAGAGGAGATTTTTTAGGATCCTTGGTGCTTGGGGGTAAGGCTTTCAACATTTCTCGATGTTTCGGCCTAATAGTGAACAAAAGCAAAGCTGAGATTTATACCTGCGGGATGAAAGAGGGCGATGAGAAAAGGATCCTGAATGTTTCTGGTTTTAAGAAGGGGAAACTTCCTTTTCTTTACTTGGGAGTGCCTTTTTGTCATAAAAAAAATCTTTCCAAGGAGTGTCAGAGCTTAATAGATAAAATGTCTGCAAGAATTAGAATTTGGAGTACTCGCAACCTATCCTATCGGGGTTGATTGGTCTTTGGTGAATTACGTACTTTTGAGTATTCATATTTTTTGGGCACAAATTTTTATTATTCCCAATCAAGTAATGAAGGAGGTGTAGACACTAAAAATTTATTAGTGTTCTATATTAAAATAAATTGATTATTATGGAGCTAAAATAAATATAATTAGCCCACTTTAATTAATTTAGCCCACTCAAATAAGATATCCAAATTAAACAAATATAATTTGGATTGTAAATATTTGGGCTAGCCCATGTTACTAGTCCAAATAAGATGGTCAAATGGCAAAGGTAAAATAGACTTTCAAGTCATAAACGGGCCCAAGCCCATAAACTACCAAGTCCATGAAGGGATCTCCATTCCCTATAAATAGACCTCACCTCCTTCAGTTGAGGGGGGCAGAAAATCATTATCCTCAAGAGCTCATAAAACTCTCTTGGAATCCTCTCCGCAAATAGTCAACAATCACATCAAATTCGTGCCCTTTGTTCGGATACACTTGAAACACATTCGATTGACATTCAAGCTTTTGACAACCCTCATTCGAATACACTCAAACAAAACTCAAACTCGAGGTTGACGTTAACAAAACGTCAACCCACATTCAAATTCAGGTTGACGTTGACAAAACGTCATTATACACTCAACTCCACGTCGACATCAATACGTGTCACTCTCAAGCTACGGAACAGAATCAGAGGACTTAGTTTATTTTTGTTATAAAGCTGTTTACGGAGATTGTACTCAATACATTTATTGAAATATAATTTCTTTGTTACTTTGTTTCTTGTCTTATATATTTTGACTCGAAATTTGTGTATACAAATTTTGGCACGCTTCGGTGGGACCATATCTCGCCTCTAATCTCTGTTTCGTCATCATCAACAAAACCGAGAAATGGCCTCAAGCAAGAGCATCTCTCAATCTTCGAAAACTCTGCCGACATCCTACGAAAATCCGTAACGTTGGGTGACTTTATGGATGACATGACTCTTGGTTTTCGCACTAGAGGAATGAAAAAAGGCTGTTGTTCTTTTGCTGCTTTGCTAAGCTTCGAAATGCAAATGTTCCTACCAGGCGAGAAAACTCTTTAAGCCTGTTGTTCTTTGAATCATCCATCATGTCGACTCGCACAAGGAGCGTGAAACCCCCGTGTTTGGCTCAAGTCGCTTTGGGTGAACATGAACCATCATTCATTGCTTCTCAAATATGGAAGCAACTCTTATCCGATAAGTCGAACAGGCTGACCGTTCACACTAGCCCTCTCTTTGATCCACTCAATGTAGAGAGTGACAATGAAACAAGTGATGATATTGTTGTCTCATCACCTCTAAAGATTTTCGACTTAGAGGAGCCCTTGTTGTCTTCACAATCGAACACTTGTCTTTGTTATGGTTACCTCGGCTAAGACAGGTTGAGGAGCAACTTGTTGAAATGAATAGCCTACTCCAAAAATTAATGAAGGATGGAGAGGAAAAAGATGCTCAAATTCGACTCCAAAATGAGCAAATCGCTGCCCTCAACAAGAAACTTGAGGAAGGCGACGCAAGCATCAAGACGGGGGTGATGAAAGCGAAGGGGATAGTGGTAAAGACACTCGCCGCCCACCTACAGTACGACAACTTGAGTTATTGATAGCTCACACTGTCAAAAATCAACTTGGAGAAAGTTCTCAAGGCGAGTCATCGCTATGTGAAGCCTTATACCAAAAAGGATCGATAAGGCTGCGAGATGCCTTTTTGGTTATCAACCCCCAAGTTTCAACAATTCGATGGGAAAGGAAATCCTAAGCAACACATTGCTCACTTTGTGGAAACATGCAACAATGTTGGTACCACGAGATGATTTCCTGGTCAAACAATTTATTCGTTCTCTTAAAGGAATGGCCTTTGACTGGTACACAGATTTACCCCTCACAATACATCGACAGTTGGGATCAAATGGAGGAGGAATTCCTGAACAGGTTCTATAGCACTCGACGTATTGTCAGTATGAGTGAACCGACTAAGACTCACCAGTGGAAGGATGAGCCGGTCATTGATTACATCAATCGTTGGTGCGCATTGAGTCTAGAGTGTAAAGATCGCCTAAGCGAAGTCTCTCTTTGTTGAAATGTGCATTCAAGGAATGGATTGGGACTTGCTTTATATCCTGCAAGGTATAAAGCCTAGGACTTTTCAAGAATTGGCTACGCGAGCTCATGACATGGAGCTTACCATTGCCAACAATAGAGGCAAAAACAACACTTCTTGGGAATACAAGAAAGAGAAGAAGGATTTTAAGAAGATCGACAAGACGCCAAAAGTTCGACTAAGGAGTCAATGTCAATCACGACCTCCTCTTTGTCAAGATCTCTAGCAAGGCTGGCACCGAAAAGAATAAGGGTTCATCCTCTCAAGAATCTAAGAAAAATAGGCCAACGTTGAAAGAACTCCAAGCAAAAAAATATCCATTTCCAGACTCTGATTTATCAGGAATGTTAGATGATTTGCTTGAAAACAAAGTCATTGAGTTGCCCGAAGCTAAGCGTCTCCGAGAGGTTGGTAAGACTTCCGATCCTAACTACCGTAGGTATCACGGGTTGATTAGTCATCCCATAGAAAAGTGTATAACACTTAAGGAGAGAATTATGCAACTTGCAAAGGATGGGAAAATTATTCTTTGGATTTTGATGAAGTTCTTTGAAGCTAATCACGCCTCCGCGATGTTAGATTCTTATTGGGAGGCTCAAACTCTACAGTTTGGGAGTTTGGAGCCGGTAATTGTACATGTCTTTGCGACCGGTTCTCCAAGTTGATAATGTGCCATCTGTTGAGCACAGTGTCCCAATTGGCAACCAACATGATGAGGATGACGAAGGGTGGACGTTGGTCACTAGAAAGAGGCCTAGACGACAGTCAAACCCTCAACCAAAGTCTGTTTGTCGTAAGAAGAAACATCAAAAAAGAAAGGGCTCAAAATCCTCGAAAGGAAAGAAAAAATCAAAAAAGCATACATAACGGCGAGTGCGCAATTGACTTGCTCGAACAAGATCCACTTTCCCTGTAACCTTAGAAGAATTCTTTCCTGAAGATTACTTCACCACTGTTACTGTTAATGCTACCTCATTTGTTGAGGATGAAGAAGAAAAAGAAGAAGAGGAGGATCAAGAGCCTGTTAAAGAAAATGAAATCTCTGTTAAAGTGACTGTTCAACATTCAGGGACAGAGATAGATCCAAAGATATTGGCTATCTTAGAGGCTCTTCCTACACGCATGGGATGGAGGCAGATCTTTCATTTGCCTCGAGAAATGTGTCGACAGGTGGCTCTTGCACTTCAGCATCCAGAACTATACCTTGACAAAGTGAAGGATGCTGGAGAGCCAATAGAAAGTTCGGCTAAATGCGCGTCATGTAATTTTGCCTTAGCCTTCACTGATGAAGACTTATTGATGGGCTCAAAACCTCACAACCAAGCCTTGTTCGTTTCTGGTTATATTTTCGGCCAGAGAGTGAATCGTATCTTAGTGGATGGAGGTTCAGTTGTCAACATCATGCCAAAATCCACCATGACTGATTTAGGGATCACTATGGAAGATCTTTCTGATAGTCGTGTAATGATCCAAGGATTCAACTTGAACAGTCAGCGTGCATAGGCATAATACGTCATTACCTTGTAATGGGAGAGTTAACATCATCTACTCTCTTCCATGTCATAGATACAAAGAAGTCGTATAAAATGTTGCTTGGATGACCTTGGTTGCATGAAAATGGAGTAGTCGCATCGACCCTCCATCAATGCCTCAAATTTTATCGTGGACGCGAGAAGAAAATAAATGGGGATGTCAAACCCTTTAGCACGGCAGATTCGTACTTTGCCGATGCTAAGTTCTTTGAAGATGGGAAACCCTCAAGTGAAATGTTGCCATCCAAAATTCCTTCAACAGGGAAAAGGGGTACAAATAAAAATGGTGATATTCCCTCGTCTTCAAGCTCTAGCGAATCAGCCACCAATGAGATGCAACAACAAAACTATAACGAAAAGGTAAAAGAAGAAGTTGTTGCTCAACCCATTAAAGCAATGAAGAATGCACTAACGACTCCGGTCTTGCAATACATTCCTAAATCACGTCGTAAGGAAGGGGAGTCACCTTTTGCAGGGTGTCAGGTTATGAAAGTAGAACCAAAGAAAGAAAAAGGAGTAGATGAGACTACTCTTCAATGCTTAAAGCAAGAAGTGGTTGTTCCTTTACTTAGAGCCAATCACAATAAAATTGCTAAGCCTCCAACCTCACAATCTGTTGATCAATCTAGGAGAAAATGGCTTAACAAGGGTAGGTTTGACCCAAATGCTTATAAACTCTTGGCGAAGTCTGGTTATGACTTCGAGAATCCAGCACCCATGGGAAATGTTATTGAGGATGATCCTCATGGAATTAATGACACACAAAAGAAATTGCAAGAGTATGGTGTTGAGGTACGTCCGACTAAAGTAGGCTTGGGATTTGAAACCCCAACCATCAAAATTTCTGCACGGCGTAGAGGGACAACCTCTTCTTCGCAGTATATTACTGCGGAGGAAGTTGATGAAAATAGTGTGCCTCAGCCAAAAATATCGGTCTTTGATCGACTGCAGTATCCTGTCGTAAAGGACCATACATCGGTTTTTGACAGACTTGGTGAACACGAGCTAAATGAAGGTGCGAAGTCAAAAACACAAACACCCTTGCAAAATCTTCGATTTTCTAAGAAGAAAGCATCTGTCTTTAAACGTCTTGGTGCATCTACCTCAATTGATAAACAACAAAGACGGTTAGTACTAAGTTGCATCATAAGAGAGAAAAATGAAGTCAAAGGCGAGGACGCACCTCAAAGTGTTATCCCATCTCGCATGAGGCGTACACAGGTGGTAGACATCATTGGACATGCACCCTTGAAAGCCAAAGGTCATGTCATAGTGTTAACAAACCAAAGGAGTTCGTCTAGTCAAGAAAAAGAAAAAGATGTTGAATTTTTTTCTTCAAACCATATCACAGGGCATGAGGCTCCTGAAAGTGACGAGGAGATGGAGACAGATGAGGCTCCTAAAACTCTTGAAGATGGGGGGCAAGCCACCGTCGATGAGTTAAAAGAGTTAAACCTTGGAACTCAAGAAGAGCCACGCCCTGTCTACGTTAGCGCTTTTCTTACCCAACAGGAAGAACACAAATATTCCAAGTTACTCTCTGACTACAAAGATGTATTTTCATGGAGTTATAAGGAGATGCCAGGACTTGACCCAAAAGTCGCTGTCCATCGCTTAGCCATCAAAAAAGGTGTCAGTCCAAAGAAGCAATCTCAAAGACGTTTCAGGCCAGAATTAATTCTTGAAATTGAGGCAAATGTAAACAAGCTCATTGATGCAGGATTTATTCGCGAAGTCAAGTATCCTACTTGGATAGCAAACATTGTGCCAGTACGAAAGAAAAATGGACAAATTACGAGTTTGTGTGGACTTCCGTGACCTAAATGAGGCGTGTCTGAAGGATGACTTCCCACTCCCAGTAACGGAAATTATGATTGATGCCACCACTGGTCATGAGGCTTTGTCATTCATGGATTGCACCGCTGGATACAACCAAATTCACATGGCTCCTGAAGATCAAGAAGCAACTGCATTTCGTACCACTAAAGGGATATTTTGTTACAAAGTGAAAGGGCCGCAACATGGAACCATGGAACCAAATTTACATATGCCAGAGTTTGATTTGTGCTTGCAACATGGAACCATGGAACCGCTACTCAAGGTAGCGGTTTATATACATAAACCGCTACTCGAGATAGCGGTTTACGTATATAAACCGCTACTTAGAGTAGCGGTTTATTTTAAAATAAACCGCTACTCTGAGTAGCGGTTTACCTGGGCATATTAATTTGCACGGTCCTACGTGGACGGTACGCTGGGAATTAATTTGCACTTGGGCATATTTCTGGAATTAAAACCCACTTTTGCATTATTCAAGGAAAAAATTTGCCCGTAATATTGAAAGGGAAATTAAGAAAACCATATTGCAAATTTAATTTATAAGCACTAAAATCATATATGAACAACAAACAAATTGGATTACAAAGGTCATCACTCGTCCCATGATAATTGGTAAAGTGAAAGGGCCTGTTCGGTAAAAGTAGTTGTTGCCATTGTTGTTAGAATAGCGAGTCACATTGTAGGATTATACGATCCTACGATCCGATTTTAGCAAAATGATCCAGTTTGTAATCAGAATCGCAAGGCTGGTAGAATCGTAGCAGGATCATCAAGATCGTATAGCACGATCGGTCGGGATCGTAGCAGGATCGGTCAGGATCAATCAGTAGGATCGTACAAGATAGGTAGGACCGGAGTAGCATCAGACGATCCAACTTTTTACTTAGATTGTTGCAGGATCCATCGGGATTGTAGCAAGATAAGTCAGGATTGGTTAGGATCAGTCAGGGTCGGTTAGCATCGGAAGATCCAGCTTCTTTACTTATTAAAATGATCCCTAAAGCAACTAACTTTTTCTTTAAGTCCAATGAATGATAACCCAACTTCATACACGCAAATATTTCTCTTCTCTAATCTTTATGACTTTTGCCAAGCCATATTAACTTTGAAATTTCAATATTATGTGAGAAAAAACTAGGTATTTAGCATTCATATTGTTTGAAAGATGTGTATTTATTCATCTGGAAGCATTTTTTTACCCTTTTTTGCAATTTGGAGCGATCCTACCAATTCTACCCCCCTTACACTGATCCAAAGTGGGCTCTCGTACCTAACAACCTTGGTTGTTGCGGTAGCTATTAGTTATTGTACTAGGTGTCAGATATTAGCTGTTGGAGTTTGACTATGAAAATAACTTTTATGATAACTAATGTTCGGTAAAACTAGTTGTTAGTTTGAATAAATAACAAAAATAAACTATATTCAATCTTCAAAAGTTATTTCAAAAGCTACCTCTATCCTAAAAGCTAATATTTTTCCAAAACACTAGTTCAAACACCAACAACTACTCCAAACACTACTTCACCAAACACTACTTTTCACCGTTATTAGAGTTTTCACTTATCTAAACACTAAAAACTACCTCAAAAGGTATTGCCAAACACACCAAAGTTTTGGTTCACAATTTACGATTTTAGAAATTAGAAATTAAGTAATCAAGACATAAATGTTAAGAGTAAATAAAAAATGTTTATGATTTAGAGATGGTAAAAACTTACTAAAAAGAAACAAAAAAGCAATTTTTTTAAAATAACCGGTTTTTCCGGTCTGGTCCAGGAAAATTCGATTTTGAACCGGACAGAAAAACCAATTTCCAAAATTCTAAGGACTGGGGACTGCCAGTCCGGGCTCTGTTCGGTCCAGGTCCCGTCCCGTTCTGGTTCTGTCCATGTCTGGTTCCTGTTTTATTTTCGGTCTGGTCTGAAACTGCACACCTCTAGCAGTAGCAGTGAGTTTGTTAAAGGAACTTGGGGAAATACTCTCAACAAGTCATTCGTTTAACAAGACTAATTTAGAAAACGTGATAAAAATGTTTTCTTGGAGAATAATCAAAAGATTAATATCCAAAAAACAATTCACAAATATTTTTTGAAAATTACTTTAATGAATTAGCCATACTTAATTAGTTCATGCTGTTCCACAACACTATCCTTAGCAATTCAAACACTTACATTAATCCTAAAAATAAACTCTTATTTTTAATCTTCACACTTTGAAGCTTCAACTCTTAATACTTCATCTTAATTTCCAGCAAACGGTCATAAATCCCCGTAGGAACTTAGTAACATTCATATCGAACCTGCTTCTGGAACTTGCACTTGAATTGATTCTTCTGTATCAACTGATGACTTGTATTATTAGATTGACTTCATCAAGATATATTCCACTTCTGGAACTTAGTTGCACTCCCAAATCTGGAACTTCAATTCTTCTTATAGGAACTCATAATGCAAACTTATCCTCTCATAAATTTATTCCAATTCTAGAACTTAACCTTCACACAAAACCATTAGATGCAAGTTTGCTTGTCATCATCAAAACACTATGGGTCAACATTATATATATATATATATATATATATATATATATATATATATATGTGTGTGTGTGTGTGTGTGTGTGTGTGTGTGTGTGTGTGTGTGTGTGCGCGCGCGCGCACGGGCACGCACATGTATGTGCGTGTATGCACGTGCGTGCGCCTAGTCTATTCAACTTTTTATGCTTATCTGAACTTATTTGAATTTACAACTTATCATAACTTATTGAATTAATTTGAACTTATTAATTAGACCTTATCAGAACTTAGTAGACCTTATTAGTCCTTAGTTGACTTTATCTAAATCAACCATGCCCGCACCCAGGCCATAACCGATTTTTAACATTCAAACCCAATAGGTCTCAAAGTTCTACATCGGGACCCTTAAATATAGGTCGGGTCCAACCATATTTGGTACCGTTCCTGTGTCCATGTCCATCCCTAATACTAGCTGCATTTTTTCATCTATAGTTAAGACAAGAATTGTGTATATCCTATCGTTCATTATCTCTCTGCTCATCATATATTTTGCTTATTTTCCCAATAAATGGGTATCAAGAGCTTCATTAGATTAATCCTCAAAGTAGAGAGAAATAAAAAATATGAAGAAGAGAGTTCCAAATTTATTTTTAGAAAATTCGGAGACAAAAAATTTGCGAGTTTTTTTGTGTTTAATCAAGGCAAATAATGATTTTTTTTTGATTTGATAAGAGTTCCCATTTAGCCCATGAAGATAGGATTTTGGTAACTATGAAAAGGGGGAGACAAGTCATTTGAGGTGAAGAGGCAGTTTTCACAAGCAAGTCAAATAAATAGCAATTTAAAAATGGTGGAAGTCGTAGTCAACACTGAGACAATTTCCGAGGTTGTAGTAGTGGTTGTGGAAAAGTCAACATAGTCAATTTTCAAGACAACATCAAAGAGAGTTTATTATACGGAAAGAAGAGCTCCAAGTTAAATGATCAAATGATTTGTTGTTGATGATGATTGTGCATCAACAATTACAGATGAAGAAGTGTGTTGCGAATAGAAGAAGAGCGTTGGGAATAGGAGAAGTGCTCCAAGTCCAAAAGTTGGTGAGATGTGCATCAATAAAGAAAATTAATGAGGTGCATCAAAGGCCTATTTATATGTTACTAGCTGTGTTTTACCATTTGCAGTTAATACAAGAAATGTGTATTTGAAGCCTTATCTCACTATTCTCCATTTTATTTGCTTATATTCCCAACAATTGAGTGTTGATTATCTTTTTCCAGTATCTAATTTGGTTGGTGGTATATATGTTGGTCCAAGTGAAGTATTAGATCGAGCTGATTATGGTTTATTCGATGAACCTGTTAACTTAGTTAATCAATGCAAGTTGATGATATGAATCCATTTTTTCTTGACCAATTCTTTGATTAGTTGAATAAGAAGTGTGATGTTCTAATTCTACAATTGTAAATTGTGCTCGCTCTAATTTAATGAATCAACCCCTCTCTGTTTCCTTAAAAAAAATGTTGTTTAATATTATGAACTCTTTGCGTTCTTTAAAGCTATTATCTTTTCCTTTATGTTTAAGTCAAAATTACAAGATTAAGACTAAACAGCTAGTTATAAGATCCATAATTGTAATCATGTAACATGTGGACGTATCATAAAAATTATAACAATAATATTGTATGAATATAAGTAATTAAGTATTCTTGCCAATGATATTTTTCGTTCTCTTTATGGGATTGCCATGATGATCTTGACGATGATACGGTCCGGTCTCTCCGCACCTGTTTACGGTGCAACGGAGATGAAGGGTTCCTTAGTTGCTGAAGTATAGCATGGTGCATGCACATCATGAATAAAGTACTTCGTATATTATAATTTAGGAGAAATGGCTGTAATTTAGCTGGCAATGCCGTCGATTGTTGCATATAATAAACTGCGAAAGAGAACCCCCAAGTCACTCCTCAGATTAAAACATTCTCAAGTCTCAAAGTAAAAGTTTTTTTGGCTAACTAATAGTAATAATCTAGCTTAGCTTATATACTCCAAATACAAAAAAATGGGAGGGGGAGAAGGAAAAGGTTGTAACAATAAGAGGATGGGATTGTTGGGACGAATAGTAGTAATGGTAATGATAATGTTTTTGGATACTACCACCGCGGCCAGGTCCATGCATGGCCGTGTTTTGCTTTGGAACCCGGTATCTGGTGTGGTCCGTCGTGTGACTAATATCCTAGGTAGCCTTCTAGGCGGTGGTGGTGTTGAAACCTATTGAAAGTCCACTTGTGAATGTCCCACATTGGAGAAAGAGGAGAGATTGTTCCACTTTATAAGGTAGATGGGTTACTCCTACTATCACCAATTGGTTTTAGTATGGAACCTCCTTTAGGCTTATAAAGTGGATCATATCTCTCCTCCTCCTTGTTCGGGTCACCCAGGCCCGTTTCGTATTGTTTCTAAATTTAACATGGTATCAGAGCCCGGGTTGCGAGTCTCGTCTAAACTGGGTATTTGATCGCTACTGGATAAGGATTTACCTCGATAGGATGTCCAGCCCCTAAGAAGATTATTGCTCGACCTTTCTAGTTAGCTCCGAATTTCTAAGGACACTCACAAGTGAGGGGGTGTGTTGAAACCCATTGAAAGCCCACTTGTGAGTGTCCCACGTTGGAGAAAGAGGGAGAGATTTGTTATGGAACGGAGGGAGTATTTGTTTACGCGAAATAATGCATTGCATGATGGTGTGAATTGTGATGTACCGTTTGTGACTACTAATACTACTATAATAAATGATCAAATTATATATGACGTTGAATTCGCATCTCCATTCTCCATTGTAATATATGATCAAATTATATATGCCATTTACGTTTAGTTGATAGTTGTCAATTGAATAAACTAGTAGTAAGACACTTTTTTTTTGGGAAAGAAGAAAGTGATGATGATTGCTGATGAATTTTATGAAAAATAAGACTATTAAAATTATGGGATTTTTACTTTTTTTGCTATAATTATTGACGTTTTGATTTTTCATAATGTATCCATAATATTGAAAGGGAAATGAAGGAAACCATATTTCAAAATTAATTCATAAGCACTCATTTCATAATTTATGAATGGGTTGTGACTTGTGACATGCACACAAATTATATTAAAAAAGGTAGTAGCATGCATGGTAATCGGTAAAGTGAAAGTTTTGATTGTATCATTTCATATATTTTACGATTATAGAGATAGGTAATTAAATAATCTAGACATAAATGTTTAGAGTAATTTGAAAATGTTTATATTTATAGAGATGACACAAATTTAACTTTTAAAAAATGAAGGTACTACCAAAATATTAAAAACTAACATAACAGTATAATACTTCCTCAATATGACACTACTTACAATTAGAGAGAATTTTCTAAATTATTCTCAATATGATATTTTTTGGTGTTTAAAGAGAACTCAAGCAAGAGATGAGAATCGATTACAAGATCTCCTGGAACCGGGAGAGAAGCTCAAACTAGCTGAGCTCGCTATGCCTCACTCTCATAAAAATATGATATTATCAAAAATAATTCCTGCGTTTTATGTAAATTGTAAGATACTAAGATGTAGAACTAACCTTTTAGAAGAAGAACCAATAGAAATGAGAGCAAAAAGTAATACGAATTTTCGTTATTTTGGTTTCTTCATTTAATTTGGAGCTCCAATGATCCTTCTGTTTTTAATGAGCCCTGCATATTTATCTTTCTCTTTATGGGTTTCTAACTAGTATTTTGACCCGGGCGATGTCTGAGTCAGTTACAATTATCAAATATATTGTTATTCATAAATTTCATGATTGATTTTATTAGCTTTTCGTAATATTTTGTCTAGTGCGATATTGTAAAATAAACGTTATGAAATGATAAGTTGTTTTAAAAATAAAATTAAGGAATTAGGGATATAAATGTTATTAGCTAATAAAAGTGTTAGAGATCAAAAAGCTTGTCTATGTCTCTATAATTACATATAATTATAAGACTTTATTATGCTTTACTTTGAAACATTAAGCATTGAAATTGTAGTAGATTAGTGGTTAAACTCTCACATTTCATTTCAAAGTCATGTGTTCGAGTCCTAGTTTTTTTTTTTTTTTTTTTTTTTTTTTTTTTGATAAGGAGAGAAAACTAGGAGGTGTCTACACAAGAGACACCCCCTAAATCAACCCTAAGAGCATGTACAATGGGGCTCTCCAACTAGTTCTCCAACTAGCTCTCCATGGAGAGAGAAAATGGAGAGCCACCTCTTACCCAACAATGGGGCTCTTGGTGGTGTCTTGGGTGTCTCTCCATGGAGACACTTTGCAAAGTGGCTCTTGGGGGAGATACCTTTGGGGTTGAAGGAGAGATAGCTCTCCAATGTTTGGGGCCCACATGCTATTGCAATTACTTAAGTTTTCTTTTCTTCTTGCAACCGTTTAATAATCTTTTTTATAAAAATAAAAAAGAACATGGTAATAATTACTATCCCAACAACTATAATTTTTCTTTATCTATAAAATGAGCCTAATATTGGATATATTTCATACACAAAATCTACTATCTTTATTTAATTTATGAAATTAAATATTAGCATTCAAAATTAATATTTTTTTTAAAAAAAATTGCACATTACATAAATTATGAAAAAGATAATTTTTTTTGTAATTATATTTAATTTACATGAATAACTTTATTTATATAACTTTAATCATAGTATAAAATGAGGTTCATTTATTGATATGGGGACCACAAACAATGAAAAGTTGAATGGAGAGTTCTTTAAAGAGTTTTATTATTGTTGGGTGTTTTTAGACATAGTTCTTGAGAGTAGCTTGAAGAGAGAGAATAAATGAGAGAGTGTGGAGAGCTAGTTGGAGAGTCATGTACCATTGTACATACTCTAAGGGTGGTTACAATAAGCATCAAGTACACAAATAATGAAGAAAAAAGGAACACTAAGGAACTCGAGTAAATGCTCCGCCGCGGCATCACGCCATCTCCCCAGGCCCAAATCGGCATCGAACCCTTCGCGGGGGAGGGGGGGGAAGACAAACACCATCGAAAATGAATAAGCTCCCAAATCTTCACAAGAGAAGCACAATTACTTGAGGCCACAAGATAAACCACAAAGCTAACCAACTAAAAAATAAGAACTAAATAAAACAGAAAAATACATAAAAACATGAAAAAGAAATATAACCCAGCAACCAACTAAAACGCAAACACAATCACCGCCAACGAGACAACAGCGACCACGAACCACCTTGAGAACAAACTGAACTCGAGCAATGAAGCCCGAACTGGAAGGAGAATAGTCAAGAGAGGAGCCCGAACCCGAAGCCCGCAGCCCAGCAGCGAACCTTCACCCGAAGCCGACGAGCAAATCTCCACCTCCAGCCCTGCCCAAAGAAAGCCTTGACGCTGAAGACGCTGGCTTCGCAAACCCGAGGAAATCGCCAACGAAGCGCAGGCCCACCAAAGACGGAAATAGAAAGGAGAAATGGAGAGACTAGAAGAAGTAGTCCGGCTGAGGACAAGAAGAAATGACCAGCAAAGGACTAGATAGCCATGGAAGAGGATGGAAGTAGCTAAATCTGAGGGGAAAGAGGAAGAAAAGAGCGACGACTTACCGAAATTTCTGAAATTTGGGGCTTAGGGTTTCTAGAGAGAAGGGAGAGCCCCTCTATCTAGAATTTCTTTTCTTATATCTTGTGTTCGAGTCCTAGTAACTACACATTGTTAATAGTTTTAAAGGAGATTATAAACATGTGTATCAGAAGCTTGAGAAGAGTGCCACATGTCACCGTTCCGTTGATAGGAACACCTTTTCATATATAATTGTATAGATTCTTTTGCCATCAACTTTATTTGGCCCAGGTGATTTATCAGCCCTTCTTTTGGATATCTTGTTATGGATCACCTTTTTTTATTACATGTTTTACGATCTAGGCTCCCAAAATCAAAGTGAATGAGATAAAAAAGATGCATTCTTACAAGGAAATTGAGTAAGATAAAAAAAAAAATACACAGAGAGTACTTGTGTTCATTTAAAGTTTTCAATTTTATTCCAATTTCAAGCCTTTTATATATATATTTTTTAAAAATAATAGGCTTCGAGAAAATTTATTTATTCAAATTGATTTAAATTTTAGTGGATCAAATATAATTTTGTGAAAATTTGTGTGGATATTTTCAAATTAATCGCTATTTTAGGAATCTTAAAAGAATACCGATATTCTAGGCTAATTCTTTGCACAATTGTCATGTTTAGTTTAGGATTTTTTTGTCAAGAACAACCTTAGAAAACATGAAATTTGTGAGAAACCACCTTATATAATTTTTTTTTGCGAAAACAAATCTTAAACAAAAAATTTCTTGCGAGAACAAAGCTTATGCTTTATTTCGACCATTGATCCAAGGTTCCGTTGTCATGAATTTTGTTGGGTTTAAAAAGTAACTTGCCTTACACATGACATGGTGAATGCCGGAACCTTGGATCAATGATCGGAATAAGGCATATGGTTTGTTCTTGCCAATGATACTTTCCGATCTCTTTATGGGATAGAATTAAATTAAAAGAATTTTAATTGCCATGATGATCTTGCCGATGATACTATACGATCCGGTCTCTCCGCACGTCGCACGCGTTTACGGTGCAACGGAGATGAAGGGTATCCTTAGTTGCTACCGTGCACATCATGAATAAAGTACTTCGTATATTATAATTTAGGAGAAATGGCTGTAATTTAGCTGGCAATGCCGTCGATTGTTGCCTATAAATTGCGGAAGAGAAGCCCCAACTCCTCAGAAGTCAGATTAAATCATTCTCAAGTCTCAAAGTAAAAGTTTTCTTGGCTTGCTAATACTTCGTTATAATCTAGCTTAGCTTATATACTCCAAATACAAAAAATGGGAGGGGGAGAAGGAAAAGGTTGTAACAATAAGAGTGTAAGAAGAATAGTAGTAATAATGGTAACGATCATGATAATGTTGTTGGCAACTGCTACTACCACCACGGCCAGGTCCATGCCTCACCGTGTTTTGCTTCGAAACCCAGTTTCCAAATTGCTTGGTGGCCTTCTAGGCGATGGTGGTGGTGATGGTGGTGGTGATGATGGAGGCATTGGTCCGGAGGAAAATACAAACCAGGATGAACGTTGAGTGGCTCTTTTTGATAAAATAAAACCACTGCGTTCAACCTAAGCTGCCTGTTGAAGTACTTGTTTGTATTGTATTTATTGGTGTACGTGATTTCTTTACACATTTTCTGTACTATTTGTGTGATGATGCGTTGTACCTTTTGTTTTCTTCCTTTCTGTTTTCTTTAACTTCCCTCTTGTGTTGTTATGGAGATGATGGTGACTTGGTGAAGCTCGGATTTCTGATGTTGTACTATATGTTCACGCGAAATAATACATGATGGTGTGAATTGTGATGTACCATTTGTGGCTACGATAACTCTATAAGTCTAATATATGATCAAATTATATATACGACGTTCAATTCGCATCTCCATTCTCCAGTACAATATTATTATTTGCATGGAGGTGCCCTATCTGTTTCATAATTCTCAAAAAAAAAAAAAAAAAAAAAAATTTGGCTCATACTTCTACAAGGATTCTTGGGACGTTGTAGGAGACCACATAATCATAGCTGTTTTGGATTTCTTCCAATCAGGTAAGCTTTTGAAAGAAGTTAACTCTACTATATTGACCTTAATTCCAAAGGTCAAATGTCATAGTAGTCGGCGAGTTCCGCCTAATTGATCGTTGTAATGCAATTTACAAATGCATTACAAAGGTAATTTGCAACAGATTAAAGGAAATTCTTCCATAGATTGTGGCTCGGAATCAGGGAGCTTTTATTCAGGGGAGATTTATTGCCCATAATATTTTGATTTGTCAAGACTTAATATATATTATGGTAAGAAAAATACAAATCCTTGGTGTATTATGAAAATGGATATGATGAAAATCTACGATTCCATTGATTGGTTGTTTTTAGAGGACATTCTTGTGGCGTTTAAATTCTCAGATCGGTTTGTTAAACTCATAATGCAGTGTGTTTGTACTCCTACATACTCTTTGATGTTGAATGGTGAATTATTTTGATTTTTTAGGGAAAGAGGGGTCTTAGACAGGGAGACCCCATGTCTCCTCTGTTGTTTGTTCTTTGTATGGAGTATTTGTCTAGAGTGCTAAGGGTTGTAGGTGATCTTCCTCAGTTTAATTTCCATCCTAGGTGCTTGGGGGTAAAGCTCAATCATTTAAGCTTTGCGGATGATGTCATTTTGTGTTGTAGAGGAGCTTTTTCTACAGTGTATATTATGCTTAAAGGCTTTCAACATTTCTCTAATGTTTCTGGCCTAGTAGTGAACAAAAGCAAAACCGAGATTTATACCTCTTGGATGAAAGAGAGGGTCGATGAGAAAAGGATCCTGAATGTTTCTGGTTTTAAGAAGGGGAAACTTCCTTTTATTTACTTGGGAGTGCCTTTTTGTCATAAAAAAAATCTTCCAAGGAGTGTCAGAGCTTAATAGATAAAATGTCTGCAAGAATTAGAATTTGGAGTACTCGCAACCTATCCTATCAGGGGAGATTGGTCTTTGGTGAATTATGTACTTTTGAGTATTCATATTTTTTGGGCACAAATTTTTATTATTCCCAATCAAGTAATGAAGGAGGTGTAGACACTAAGAATTTATTAGTGTTCTATATTAAAATAAAATGATTATTATGGAGCTAAAATAAATATAATTAGCCCACTTTAATTAATTTAGCCCACTCAAATAAGATATCCAAATTAAACAAATATAATTTGGATTGTAAATATTTGGGCTAGCCCATGTTACTAGTCCAAATAAGATGGTCAAATGGCAAAGGTAAAAAAAACTTCCAAGTCATAAACGGGCCCAAGCCCATAAACTACCAAGTCCATGAAGGGATCTCCATTCCCTATAAATAGACCTCACCTCCTTTAGTTGAGGGGGGCAGAAAATCATTATTCTCAAGAGCTCATAAAATTCTCTTGGAATATATACTCTCTGCAAATAGTCAACAAGCACATCAAATCCGTGCCGACTGTTCAGATACACTCAAACACATTCGATTGAGATTCAAGCTTTTGACAACCCTCATTCGAATACACTCAAACAAAACTCAAACTCAGGTTGACGTTGACAAAACGTCATCCCACATTCAAATTCAGATTGACGTTGACAAAACGTCATTATACACTCAACTCCACGTCGACATCAACACGTGTCACCCTCAAGCTACGGAACAGAATCAGAGGACTTAGTTTATTTTTGTTATAAACTGTTTACAGAGATTGTACTCAATACATTTATTGAAATATAATTTCTTTGTTACTTTGTTTCTTGTCTTATATATTTTGACTCGAAATTTGTGTATACAAATTTTGGCACGCTCGGTGGGACCATCTCTGCCTCTCATCTCTGTTTCGTCATCATCAACAAACCTGAGAAATGGCCTCAAGCAAGAGCATCTCTCAATCTTCTGAAAACTCTGTCGACATCCTACGAAAATCTATAACGTTGGATGACTATGGATGACATGACTCTTGGTTTTCGCACTATAGGAATGAAAAAGGCTGCCGCTGCTGCTAAGCTTCGAACTGCAAATGTATATACATATAAATAGCGAGGATTGAGGGGAAAGGGAAATCGACGAAGAAGGGGTTCTGGTTTTTTTCGAGAGAGCTCTCTTTTTTTTAGGCCTTCGAATTTAGATGGCTGATAATTAACCTTTAACCAATAGAAGTATAGATAGATTAGTTGTCAACACATTGACCATTTGATTACAGCCTATATAAATAGCGAAGGAAAGAAGCCCACTCTCCAAACTTACAAGTTAAATAATCTCATTCGTTCTCTATACTCTAAACCATAGCATAGCTAGCTAAAAGGTAGTAATAATAATCTATATACATATGTTACTCCACACCAAGAGTGAGGAATAACTTGATGGTTAGAATCTTTTCCGGTTCCAAGAAGTTTTGGGATCAATTCTCACCCTTGGCAAATTGGGATCTCCTTCACTTCCACTAACTTTGTTGGGTGTATATCCCAAGTCCACATTGAGGAGAGAAGAAAGAGTTACCAAATACATATGAGTTCACCTAATATAATAGTATGAGGCCTTTTGGGAAAAAGTCCAAAAAGAAATCCGTGCGGACTTGGCCCAAAACAGACAATATAATACTAATGGTAGAGCTGCAGGTGAGCTCGTGGGACCTATAAATGGTATTAGAGCCGACAATTCGGCTGAGAGAACTCGTATACAATGGTGGACCCCATGAGTGGCTTGCTGGTGTACGCAAGGGTATAGAGCGGTGTAGCTCTAGGGCGTGGGTGCAATGGCTTTGGCGGTATTCTGTATGGTTCTCAACATATTTTGGAGTGTGATTTTTCTTGTGCAATTATAGATCATGCTCGCTCTGATTCAATGAATTAGCTCCTTATGATGATTTCCTCAATAAAAAAAAAGAAAAGAAAAAGTTGTTTAATGCCATCTAGTCTTAGTTCTTTTAAATTCTCTATTTTTTTCTTTCCCTATAATTCAAAATTACAAGATTAAGACTAACTATAGCTAGTTATAAGATCCAAAATTTAATATCATGTAACATGTGGACGTAATGTATCACATAAAATATTAAATGTAGTATTGCATGAATTTAAATATTCTTGGCAATGATACGTTCCGATCTCTTTATGGGTTAGAATTGAAGATTATTAATTGCCATGATGATCTTGACGATGATACGATCCGGTCTCTACGCACGCAATTACGGTGCAACGGAGATGAAGGGTTTGATGGAGTATAGCATGGTGCACATCTATAAAGAAGTACATAGTTTAGGAAAAATGGCTGTTCTTTAGGCTGGGAAGTGGCGGATCTAGCGTGGGTTTAGTGGGTTCAACTGAACCCACGCGGATCCCGGAAAAAACTGGGAAAAATTGTAAAATAAAGGAAAATAAATAAAAGTATAGATAATAAATACGCGTGACATACTACGCTATGCCAATGTGGCTCAGCGGTAGACTTTGCTCTTTTTGGGTACTTGTAATGTTCGGGGTCGCTGGTTCGATTCATTAAGGAACTAAGGAAGTTTATTTTGTCTTCTTTTTCTTTCTTTTATCCTTCCTTTATCTTATGTTTCATTGTTTTGTTCTCTATATTCTTTTTCTTTTTTCTTTGTCCTCCCTTTATTTTTTAGCTCTCCTTTCCATCTATAAATTCCTTCCTCCCACCAAGTACTGAAATAATAGAAGGTAATGAATCTGATTTATTTTCCATTCTCTTCCCATTTCCCTTGCTTAAGCAATTCATGCATTTAGTAAAATTAGTCATAAATTCACTATGTTGATCACTTGATTCACTGCTCATATATTTATATGCAATGAGATATGTGTTAAAATGTGAAGGATTAATGTTATATATTCTTATAATCTTTATATGTACATTTTATAAACTAATTAATGCGCAGATATTAATTTTATACAGGGAAGAATTTGAGACATCACTTCTAAACAAAATTATCGCCTGAGCCAAAACGCAAAGACTTTATTAGTGTTATTGTGTTGATTCGTTGTCAATTAGTCATTTAAGATTTCATATTTGTGCTAGTTGTTAATATTTCTTTTTTTCATGTTTCATATCATAGATATATAGTTTTTTTTAATGTAATAAACAATGGAAGCTCTGCAAAGTACAATTGTTGAAAGTTTTCCTTTTCTTTAAAAAGTGCAACTCTAGTTAGTAAAAAGTAATTTAGAATTTATGTTCGAACAACTTCGAACCCACGTGGCTCAATTCCTGGATCCACCACTGGCTGGAAGGCCGTCAATTGCTGCCTATAAATTGTGAAAGAGAAGCCCCAACTCCTCAAATTAAATCAATCATTCATTCTCAACGTAAAATAAAGTTTTCTTGGCTAGCCAATAGTAATCTAGCTGAGCTTATAGTAGTATACTCCACATACAAGAAATGGAAGGGGGAGAAGGAAAAGGTTGGAACAATAAGAGGGTGGGATTACTGGGAAGAATAGTAGTAATGGTAACGATAATGATAATGTTGTTGGCTACTACCACCGCGGCCAGGTCCATGCCTCGCCGTGTTTTGATTTTAGACAATGTGCTTGGTAGTCTCACTGATGTCCTTGGTGGCAGTGGCGGATCCAGCGTGGGTTCAGTGGGTTCAACTGAACCCACGCTGGATCCGGGAAAAAACAGGGAAGAACTGACAAAAAGGGAAATAGTAAATATATAGCAATACATGGGCATTGTCTCATTGAAATGTATTTGGCTCAGCGGTAAGCGTGTTAGTCTTTGCCTCTTTGGTCTTGTCCATGCAAGGTCGCGAGTTCAAAGTCTGCTGGAGATATTTTATTTCATTTCTCTTTTCCCCTTTTTTTTCTCCCACTATGCTTATTGTTATATTATTAGTTTTTGTCTTCTCTTTTCCCTTTTTTTTCTCCCTTCATGCTTATATTATAATATTGGTCTTTTTTTTCCCCTTTTTTGAATCCTCCCTTTATTTTTTAGCTTACTTTTCATCTATAAATCTCTCCCCCCATCAAGTACAAATTCTTGACAGAGCTCATTATTACTCAAACTAACATACAAGGAACTTATTAGTGTTGATTCGTTGTTAATTATTGTCATTTTAGATTTCATATTTGTGTGCTAGTTTTTCAAGTTTCATATTTTGTTTCATCATTTCATATCATATACTAGCTCGTTTTTTTAAGTGCAACATTTGATTATTTTAATCCACCCACCAAAAAGACAAATGTTTCATCTAGAAAAAGCACAGAGGAAGTATATATATTTTTAGTTTTTAACACTTAATTATAAGTTCATTTAATGAAGAATTTCTAAATAATTGATAATTGATTCTTAGTTTGTATAACTCTATAGTTTATTATAAGAAATTGTTAGTCTTTTGATACTACAAGTAATTAATCGGATTTTTTTATGCCGTAATAAAGAATGAAAGCTTCGCTAAATACAATTGTTGAAGGTTCCCTTTTCATTGAAAAATTGTAACTCATTAATTTGGAACTTATATTCGAACTATTCCGAACCCACGTGACTCAAAGCCTGGATCCGCCACTGCTTGGTGGCATTGGCAAAGGTGGTGGTGGTGGTTTGCTCGGTGGTCTTCTAGGCAGGGGCGGATCTAGCGTGGGTTCATGTTGAACCCACAAATATTTGGAAAAAAAACAAGGAAAAATTCCGGAAAAAAAAAAACAAAAATAGGTTAAAACCAAAGAAGCGCGGAAGAAATAAGTTAGATAAGTTGTAGCTCAGTTGGTCCGCGTGAAACTTAATGAAACTTACCTCCTGTGTCGGGGGTTCGAGCCTTCTCGGCCTTTTTTTTTTTTTTTTTGTTTGAATTTTTTTTTCCCCAATTCCCCCAATAACCCAATTCTCTCTCCTCTCTTCGACATTTCAAGTATTTCACAAACAAAAAAGCTAGGGTTTGGTTTGGACGAAACTCAACGGCACACTCGAGGCTCGCCACTGACGACACAGCGGCAATTTGGACAGTCCACGACACTCGACGGCACACCTCTCGACTGCCGTCCGCCGGCGCCGGCCGTGGCAGTGTAATTCTCATCTCTCCTCTTCTGTTTTCCCTCTACTCGAATTTGTTTAGGTAATTGACTGATTTCTTTCACTTTCATTTACCAATTCATTTAGTAATCAAGTAATGTTTGAATTGGATAGATGGTTATTTAGTATTTACAAATTAAAGGGTTTTTCTACGTTATACCCTTGTGTTTCTTCAGTTTCTACGTTGTGCCCCAACCTTTTAAAAATTACACACGGTACCCTCGAACTTACCTTTTTTAATGCACGATGCCCAAACTGCTGATTATATGTCATTAATTTCGTTAATTTTTTTAAATTTATTGGACTAATTTGACTTATACATAGTTTGACCCTCAGAGGGATTATTCACAAATTAGATTTGTTCCACTGAATTATAATAAGTAGACGAAATCAATGACGCATAATCAGCGGTAGGGGCAGTGTGCATCAAAAAAGGGTAAGTTTGAGGGTACCGTGTGGAATTTTTAAAAGCTTGGGGTACAACATAGAAATTGAAAAAACACAAGGGTCTAACGTAGAAAAACCCCAAATTAAATTATTGGAATGTTTGGATGAATTGAATTGAAATTATTGGAATGCTTCATGGTTCATGCTTGGATGAATTGAATTGAAATTATTGGAAATTATGCTTCATGCTTGGATGAATTGAAATTAGGGATTTAGAGTATAATTTGGTGATGTGAAATTGTCAATTGCCAAGAAAGTTGTTTAATTTTAAGTAATTTGTGAATGAAGGATGAAAAGTTTGGAATACTTTTGGAAGTCTCAAAAGTCTTCCGCTTGTTCTTCACCAAATACAAGGGAGTCTCCAATTGATGAGGATGAACGTCAATCCCATCCCGCTGCCCCTAGTTCACTGCCACCACAAGTTCCACAACAAAGTCAACAAAACACTCCACAAAGAGCAAATTGTTCAAATGCTAATATGGAAGATAAGACTTATGATGTTGAACTTCTCCCTCATGATCCGGGAAAGAGGATTCCGATCATAGAGTATCCTAAAAATGATCAAGATGCCATGCGAAGAGGATATGTTGCTAAGAAACGTTGTGCCCCACGCACTCATCATTTTCCTCAAAGGGGTATTGGAGGTATGCGTCGTTTCAATGTTGATTGGTTTGATAAATATGATTGGCTTGAGTATAGTGTTGAGAAAGATGCCGCTTTTTGTTTCGTATGTTATTTGTTTAGGGACAAAACTAGTTCCCCGGGTGGTGATAGTTTTGTAAATGGAGGGTTTAGAGGTTGGAACAAGATTGAAAGATTTGACAAACATGTTGGTGGTATAAAAAGTGTTCATAAGAAGCTCAAGAGAATTTTAATTTTTTCACAAAGCCTAAATCATCAATCATTGAGTCTCTTAGCTCTTACACCACAGAAGCGAAGATCCTTTACAAATCTCGCTTGACTTATTCATTGAATTGTGTAAGGTTCCTTTTGAGTCAAGGTTTAGCATGTCGTGGACATGATGAAAGTGATGAGTCAAGTAATAAAGGAAACTTTCTTGCACTTCTTACATGGCTTGCCGAAAATAATAAGGATGTTAAGAAAGTTATCTTGGATAATGCTCCGGGGAATAATCAAATGATAGCTCCTAGTATTCATTGATTTGCAACTTCAAGAGCTTAATAATAGGTTTGATGAAGAAAATATGGAGTTGCTTATTTGTATGGCATGCTTGAATCCCGTTAATTCATTTGCCGCATTTGATACTCAAAAGTTGGTTAGACTTGCCGAATTTTATCCAAAAGAGTTTCCAAGTAATGATATGACAAGGCTTCGACATGAACTTGAGTTCTTTTATGATGATATGCGGAAAGATGCAAGGTTTGAAAACTTGAAAGATATTACTGAACTTTCTATGAAGCTTGTTGAAACGGGTAAGCATATTTCTTATCAACAAGTTTACTTGCTTGTGAGACTAGTATTGATTCTTCCGGTGGCGACGGCAAGTGTGGAAAGAGTATTTTCCTCAATGACTTATGTGAAGAACAAGTTACGTAATAGCATGGGTGATCAACTATTGAATGATAGTTTAGTCACCTTTCTTGAGAGAGATCTTTTTTCTCGAGTTAGTGATGATGATGTATTAGAATGCTTTCAAAATATGAAAACTCGTAGAATGATTTTTTAGTTTTTTTTTTAATTGTAATTTAAGAAGTTATTCTCGTATTTATCGGTTGTAATTCCGAACTTGAATTGATGTATTTTATTTTTAAGCAATTTAAATTGATATTTTTTTTTTGTTTAACGTCTCTTTAATTCCGAACCCACGTGGGTGAAATCCTGGATACGCCACTGCTTCTAGGCGGTGGTACTGGTAGAGGTGGTGGTGACGTTAACGTTGTTAATCCTTAACCGTCCCTTTAATTTGATTGGTAAAATAAAAATACGTACTCCGTTCAACCTAAGCTGCCTGTTGAAGTTGTACTTGTGTGTACTTAATGTGTGCTTTTTTTACTCATTTTCTGCATTTGTGAGACAATGCGCTTACCTTCTTTTTTTCTTTCTGTTGTTTTCTTTCAACTTAATTCCCTCTTGTGTTGTGATGGAGATTGTGAAGCTGGGATTTATGATGTTGTACTATTTCTTTACGTGAGATTATATTTATAATACATGGTGGTGTTATCAGTGATGTACCATTTGTGACTATGATATTATGATTCAATTATGCGATATATGGCATTTAATTCGCTTCTCCAGACTCCATTCTTCGTTAGTATAAGATCTGCATTGGGGGGGGTGTCCTATCTGTTTGATAGTTGTCAATTGATCTAAAAGCTGTTTTTCTTTTGAGAAATAGAAAGTGATGACATGATTGCTGATGAAATCTATGGAAAAGAAAGACTATTAGAATTACAATTTTTTTTTTATCGAAATTGTGATTTTCCGTATTTTACCCATAATTGTGAAAGGAAATCAAGGAAAATACTACTATCGGATCGTGACTCGTGATATGCACAAAAATTGGTTTACAGAGGTCCCATGTTCAAGTGAAAGTTTCAGTTTACAATAACCATATGCTATGTTTGATTTTGTTCCCTATTTAAATCTAAATTTCTTTTTATGAGTACTTCCTTTTTGTTCAACGGTAAAATTTTCTTTTGAGAGTAAATTAGATTTAAAATCTTCAAAAGATAAAGTATCAAACTTGCCCTATAACACGATTTCCTTAAAGTGCTTGTAAGAGGGAGGTAGGGACGCAATTAATAAAACAACCTTATCCTCATCATCAATCGTGACATCCAAATTTTCAAGATCAATAAGAATGGAATTAACTTTATTTAGATGAGACTGAATGGAAGTATATCAGCCATACGAATTGCATATAGCCTTTCTTTGAAACGAAGTTTATTGGCGAGACTCTTGGTCATGTACAGAGACTCCAACATGGACCATATCCCGGCTGTGGTCTCTTCGTTGATAACCTCACGTAATACCTCCTTGGCTAGACAAAACTGGATCGCCGACAACTTTTTCGTACATTTGATCTCTTCCCATTGCTCGTCGGTCATCGTCGTCGGCTTTTTATATTTTCCTTCTAAAGCCTTTTTTAATCCGTTCTGGGTAAGAACAACCTTCATCTCGATTCTCCAAATACTAAAGCTAATCATGCCATCAAATTTCTCGATGTCGAACTTAGGGATAGTCGACATATTGAACCGTTAGCTATGATACCACTTTTGGGTATAAGAGCGTAGCGAAAACGTAACAAGGTCGAGAAATTAATAGGAAAATAATAATGCAAGAATAGCAATAAAGGACACGCAATATTTAACGTGGGGAAAACCCTCTAAATGAGGTAAAAAAATCCACAGAGCACCAAAAATCCATTATATAAGTTATAAGAGTACAAGTACTCTAAGTTAACAGGGTAAAAATAAAATTACAACTCTCAGAATATTTGATTACAAACTCACAAAGGAGTTCTTTTAATAAAATAGTGGAGTAGGGAGCTTATGTTTCTTGTGTATTGCCCAAAAATATTGCCCGAAGCTACATATTTATAGTAGTGTAAGACGGTTGTCTATGTCGGCAACATGAGCTTGTATTATCTAGAAAAATCTATCACTAAGGGAGTGATTAAAGCTCTAGATTTTTCCCCAAATGATTTTTAGAGAAATCAGCATCATGTTGATCAAAGCAACTAGAGCACCGAGCCACCAACATATACCATATTTAAGTTAAAATTTGGGCCATATTAAATAAACCTAACATCTATATCTATATATCTATATAAACCTAGAAAAATAAGCTTAGGTGTCAGTCATATACATGATTTCGCCCACATGGCAATAGCACCTAACATGATGTCCACGTGTATAGAGCCTCACTCGTAGCCATGTGGCATCATGAGCAATCACCTAAATAAGCTAAAACCTAGAAAAACGATACTATAGGCGTGATTTACGGCCATGATCTAGGCAATTAATGATATAGTAATCAAATCATCCAATGATTATTGCCTTTTTTGCATGAATTATATTCAAATTTTATGGCAAGTATTGGTTATTACATAGTATTGGAAGTTGGCATTGAAGATGGCGTTACAACTTACAAAAAATTTTACGAGAAAATTGGTTGTAGAAATGCATAATTCTTTATCATCAACATCTTTGGAATCTCCAAACCTTCATGAATTGGATTACCAACCTGAGCCTTATCAAGGGCAATTAGCTAATGATGTTTTGCGGAAGCGCAAAAAGGTTTATGGGTCTCTCTCCTTTTTCCACTACTATTATAAACCAGTAATCAAATACCCTTGATTATCTCGATTAATTTTCTTCAATTTTCTTCTAATTTCAGTGAGGTCGTCGAAGTTGCCGAGTAATTCCGCCAATTCATATTTTTTTTTATTCTAATTTATTTTATTTCAGTGAGGTCGTCGAGGTTGCCTGACTAATATCTCGGAAGTTGTATGAATGGTTGCATATTTGTTTCATTCTAATTTACTTTATTTGAGGGTTCACTTCTTTTTTGGATTCGTTTTTTTATTCCAGTATGATACTTAGTTTGGAGCTTTTTTAATTGCTATATTCTTGCACAAAAAACCTTCTTCTTTACTTTTGTTTGTTGATGCAGGCAAAGAAAACAGAAGAGAATTGTTGTTCAAGGTCTTCAAGCCTTTGTTTCCTTCTTTGCCTATCGATCTTCATTTGCATCTAAGTTCTATTGTACAAACTATTATTATCACTCCATTTCTCTATCTTCATTTTAGTATATTATTGGAATTTTTTCAGTTCCTCTTTTTGCTCGATTGGTTGAAGAACTGACGAAGGCCACCACTGCACCACGGGCCTAGGAAAACAGCACCACTATGGGGCCACTGCCCACTATATGCTTTTGTGTCTATGAACTATTGACGGAATTTCATTTCCAAAATTGGAATTTGGGTAAATTGATATTGATCATGAGGGATCTGATGGTTTGGCACAAATATATAGCTTTGATTTTTCTTCTCTCATTATTCATAACGAGGGATCTGATGGTTCGGCACAACCTGCATCATAGCTAAAGAACGAAGAAAATAACAGAACCTGCCAACTTATAGAAGGTGATACTTAAGGAATCACCTTATGAAGGAACGAAGCTTCGGGTAATACAGTGTGATAAACAAACCATAATATTCAATCTATGAGACAATGACACACATGGCCAATATTAACCTGAATTTTTATTTTAACAATGTAAAGTTCTTATAAGTTGTTAACAAAAGAAGATTTTTTTTTTTTTACGGGAAGAAAAGAAAAAAAAATTACGATAGTTTTTGATAAAAAGTTGTTGGAAATAGGTATTTTTTGACAACAAAAAAAGAAAATATGAAAAAGAAGAAGTTATGTGATGGTCAATTGTAGAAAAAAAAAAGTCAACTCATCGGAAATGAGCAAGTGGTAGCAGTTGACCACTAAAAGTCCTTATAAGTTTTAATATTAAGCTCCTGAAATAGATCAAAATTATATATCCTACAAGTTCTAATGTAATGTCCAAAACTAATGTTTTATGATGCATGAAAAATCTTAAATTCCACATTTGGTGCATATTTGGTGTGATCAACTATTGTTACCATAATTAATAATTTCTTAATATAAAATATTAATTGAAAATCAAGTACACGAAATAATGGCTAAATCACGGGTGTCAAAATAATCTATATTTTCTCCTTATTTTGATTTGCTATGCATATTTTTTCATCTAATATGCTTACAATTTCTTAAAATATGTTAATAGCACTTAGTTAATTGTTTCTCAACGTTGGAATTTAAGCTTTATAATAACAATCGGATGCAATAAATTGGTTTTATATAACAATATAGCCCATGATGGAAAAATAATGAAACATTATAGAACAAGCATAATGTCAAAAGATTTTATTATATGTATTCAGTTGTTGGCCTTATATCTCAACAATAGTAATTGAGATTATCTTAATTTTATGAACTGACATGCTTAACTTGGGCCATGCACTTAACTTTCTTTTATCAAATTATTCAATATCATCGGGCATCATTATGTTATGTATGATAAAGTACTATTTTTAAAAAATGATATTTACAAAGATAAAACTGATAATGTATTTTGATCTCTAATATATAGTACAAAGGTAAAAGGAAAGAATATACTCTGGATAACATATATCATGCTAGCAATTTAGATATAGGGAATTAATAAAATGTAAATCGATTAAATACCTTTTGCTAGATACTTTGCTTTTCCTCTACACTGATATAAATATAAGTGCTCCTCATTGTGAAGGGCTTACCCCAATTTAAACCTAATCTAAATGACTAACTCTTTGAGATTGCATATATATATATATATATATATATATATATATATATATATATATATATATATATATATATATATATATATATATGATTGCATAAAATGTGGAGCAATAATAATAAGTTCTAAATAAAAGTTAAATGCCCATATTCTTAGGAAACTTTTAATGTCTAATTCATTTAAATTATCGTAATGGCTTTTAAGTACGAATTATCGTAATTTCTCATTTAAATTTTATTATTACTAAAGATGTTTATGATTTTATGCTATTGTAATTGCATAAAGATGCTTATTAGTAATGATATATCAAGTATAAAATTAAAGGGGATAAAACACGACCTTTAGAATCTATGTTATCTTTTTTGACAAGAATGATAGGTTACAAAAACTAAAAGATTTAAACAGTAAAAAACCAAAAAAATCAAAAAACTGTTAACTTAGGCAAATAAAAATGAGAATACTATTAAATTATATATAATCGGTGGCCAGTAGGTGGCCTAAGGCGGTGAAAAGCAATAGTGCATGACGACAACAAGAGAGAGAGAGAGAGAAGGAGAGAGACAGGAGTGGGGACTGCCAGAAGCAGTGGGAAAAGCGGGTGTATGGTTGAGTACCAATGGTGGTTTGAATTGTGATTTTATCTAAGCCTTTGAGGAAAGCAATAGGCGGGGCAAAGATTTAATTAACTTTTTCTTTTAAAAATAACATTGCAAATCACATGATTGACCATGACATTAAGTACGTTAACTAGAAAACACATAGGTCATAAGTCAGTTTAAAAATATATCCAATATATGGTTATAAAACTTTAAATCACAAGCTAATATTAACAACATGATTTTAGGAGAAACATTTTAAAATCTGAAATTTATAAAACAAAAATTTTTCTTGCAATTTGCACGGGTCTAAAATCTAAAATATTTTTATGTCTTTTTATCCTTACCATCCCATTTAAGGCTTTTAAATTTTAGCATATAATATAGTAGATGCCTTTGAATGATGAATCAAGAGATGTTTGGAAAAATGAGGACAATACAAAAGGAAAAAATATAAATAATAAGACATCGTACAACTTATAGTTACTTCAACCTTTTTTAGATGCTTGAGAAAAATGCACGGACCCATGTCAATGTAAATTAGTGGCCTTAATTTTAATTAATTTATGTGCAACAAATATTAACAAGCTTCGTGATTAGCTCAATATCCCTTATTCAAATTTCATAAGCAAAATTTGTCAACGACAACAACTATGTACTTATATAAATCGATCAAAGTTAGAGGGTTTAACTTGCCACATGACGCCATGTAATTTGTTGGGTGTTGAAAGTTAATAACGGGACAAAAAAAACAAATGAAAAAGTATATTATATACTTTGTAGGTATAATTTTTTTTTTAGAAGTTATATGTAGTATTTCATTCACTTTTACAAATTCACATAACATAATTTAAGGAGAAATATCATTAAATATATGATTCAATATCTTATAGTTTATCAACTTTTGACGCAATCATGGGATATATGTAATATATTCAGTAATTTAATTTGATGGAATATTTTAGGTCTAAAAGTTAGAGATGATGTAGTATACAATATATTTTTACACGGTTCTAAAGGCTAGAGACCTGTTTATGACTTGGTTAGGAATAAAAAACAACGATTTAATAAACAAAACAATAACCGCACATTATGCACGGGTCCAAATTATATCTACTATAAAACTTCCCGTGCATTTTTGCACGGGTAAAAAACTAGTTTTATATAAATAAAAATGACTCATATAGGACGGATAATTACCCCTACTAACGGATAACTATTTTCCTTAAAGAATAACGCACATGACTTTAAGAATTTGGGAATAAGTAAACCAATAACAAAGTAAACTAAGGATAACCCGATCACATGACGAAACAAAATAAGATAATGTATTTTGTTCAACAATTTAGTTAAGGATAATAATTAAATTAATAGTTAAATTAAAGTGAGAAATTAAAACTCATGGCTATTACCGCTTTAGCTTAATTAACTATTGTGTAGCTCGGGCAATTCTACAAGTTTTTACTTTGAATAATACTTCTATGTTTTGAGCTTATATTTATTCTAGATTAGTTTGTTTATATATTTTTATGTTCCAAGCTATATATATATATATATATATATATATATATATATATATATATATATATATATATATATATATATATATATATATATATATATATATAATGGTTGGTTGAGATGGTAAGATTTTTACTTTACAACGTATTGGACGCATGTTCGAATTACTATACTAATTTTTGTAGTAATTATTCTTTGTTAAGTATAAGCCATGACATGTTTCTAGTGAATAAAGGGTTCCACATGATAGCATATACTCCCACCAAGTGAGGGGCATTTGGAGGAGAATTTCCCTTACAACTCCCCCTCCTTCCAAGTGCTTGGGCCTCTGGATTGGGCCATGTGCGAGGGCAGCCCAGAGGTTATTCATCTTACCAAATCAAAAAAAAAATGACAGCATATACTTTCTTAGAAACACCTTTTAATATAGAAGTATTAGCCTTTTGTGCACGCGATGCGTGCGATGATATTTTTAGGCCTAATACTAAGTAGTAAACAAACTGAAAATGCAAGTTAGTATTTAAGTTCACCTCCATTTTGTGAATAAGATTCTTCCATTTTCTTTTTATGTTGTTATTCATTTTTGTGATTTTGAATAGTTTTTTGTTTCTCAAGTCTTATATGCGCATGTTCTTTTATAATCAATATGATGTTCTTTACTAAATATCGTCATGTTCTTTTTTTTTGGTTTTATTCATTTTTGTAATTTATAATAGTTTTTTATTTCTCACAGAAAAATACAAAATGTTGTAAAGTTTTAAGTTGTGAGAAAAATTATAAAAGATTGTTTCCCACAAAAAAAATAGTACATAAAAATTTTGTTTTCACATATTATCCTTTTTCTTAAGGGAGTAATATGTTCCTTTACTAATTAATTATGTAGTGTTCTTTTCATATAGATATTATATTATAATTTAACTTGCAATATACTTTTTTTACATAATTGGTGAAAAGTGGTTTGTAAGTGGAAAATTGTGGTAGTAATTCTTTGATTTAGATAAGAGTAGTTTCTTTTTTTATCCACATGATGCGTTAGTAGTTAAGGTGATAGATTGAAATTCCATCCAAATGAATCATGATGGGTTGGTTTGGGTTATTTTTATTTTGAGCAATAAAACTTGTGCATTGCCTGTCTGATTTAATTTAGGAGGATTTTTTTTAAAAAAAATCTTGCTTGTTAACCGGGAATAGTTGGTCCATATACTTATTTGCCACCTAAATCGGTGAAGAGTGAAGACCCATCAGACCAACAAAAAAACATTTCTCCAAATATTCATTCTCTCTCTCCTCTCAGTGTATAATTTCAGCAGTTTTCTAACTATTCATTCTCTCTCTCCTCTCAGTGTATAATTTCAGTACTTTTCTAACTATTCATTCTCTCTCTCCTCTCACTACAAATCTACAACCTATATTTTGAAGGAACCTAATTCATATTTGAAGGAACCCAGTTCATCCAAGTATGCAATATACAATAACAAAATCAGACGTGTCAAGTCTTAAGCAGTAAATCTAATTTGCGAACAACATCAAAGAAATACATGCAACAGTAGATTTTCAAGTCAACGTCAAAGAACAACATAAAAAAATCAAGCATTTCAATTCAAGTCTTAAGCAGCAGTAGATCTAATTGGGTCGATTTTGTATTAAAGAAAGGTAATTTCTTAAATCATGGATTTCAGTAATTTCTCTATGATCCCAAAATTGTAACCGAAAAGTATAATACAATTTCAGTTTTTTTCCTTGTCTAACTTCTGAATTCTGATTTCACAAATTGATATTTAAAAATTTTCATCATTTTAAATTTTCTCCTTTTCTAAATGTTCACACTTTGAGTTTCCATTATATTTGAAATGAAATTTTAAATTTTCATACACAATCTGATTTTGCATAAAATGGTCATTTTAATTTTTTTCCTTTTCTAAATTTTAACACTTTGAGTTTCAATTATATTTGAAATGAAATTTTAAGTTTTTCATACACAATCTGATTTTGCATGAAATGGTCATTTTTAATTTTTCTCCTTTTCTAAATTTTAACACTTTGAGTTTCAATTATATTTGAAATGAAATTTTAAATTTTTCATACACAATCTGATTTCACATTAAATGGTTTTCGCAAATTAATGTAAAAATTTTTTTTTTTTCTGAAAATGGATTTTTGCAAAAGTTTTTCGCAAAAAGGTTTGATATTGTTTTGTTTTTCAAAATTTATTTCTGAACATGGATATTTTGCAAATGTTTTGGGCAAAAATTTTATATTCGATTTTTTTAAAAAAAGAACTAAATTTGCAACTTTTTCATCAGTGTCATGAATGAATCAAATTTCATACACATCTTGTTTTCTGATTTTATATGAAAATGAATCAAATTTAAGTCTAATTATATAAAAGCCCTTTTCAACTAATTGATATTATCTCCATTTTTTCAACTACATAACAGTCGACTAATGTGAAATAAGTTTAAAGATTAAAAGAATTATGTACCGGTTTGAAAGTTCGCAAATCCCCGATCGACGATTGTGTGATATCACTGTCAAAATCTTATGTTTTTCTCAGATTTGTGTTTATATAGATAGGTAATTTTTGTGAGTATGTAATTGTGAATGGTTATTGAGAACAATGATTTATAAGTGAATTTTGTGAATGTTTTTGTATGTATTGACGTCCTAGTATATTAGTTTTAGTTTGTAAGTTAATTTTTAGTTTTTGTAAAGTTTCCTGATCATTTGAGTGATTTGCGTGATTTTTACAACGTGATTTTCTCAATTCTATGAGTGATTTGTAAAGTTTCCTCATATAAGTGATTTCTGAGTGATTGTTGAAAATTAATTTCCGGTGGCTTTGTTTGACCCCCATTTTGGTATTGAGATTCCTTTTGTAATTTAGAAAGGGAAGGGGGGGCAAAATAGTCAGTTCAAAAGAGGACACCGTTGCTCCCCCCTTCCCTTATGTAATAGAGATAGTTTGATTAGTTGTCAACACATTGACCATTTGATTACAGCCAGTATAAATAGCGGAGGAAAGAAGCCCACTCTCCAAGCTTACAAGTTAAATCATATCATTCTTCTCTATACTCTAAGTACAACATAGCTTAGCTAGCTAAAAAGTAGTAATAATAATCTATATACATATATTACTCCACACCGAGGGCGAGGGATAACTCGTGGTTAGAATCTTTCCCGATTCCAAGAAGTTTTGGGATCAATTCTCACCCTTGGCAAGTTGGGATCCCTTTTACTTTCCCTAACTTTGTTGGGTGTACATCCCAAGTTCACATTGAAGAGAGAAGAAAGATTTACCTAGTATATATGAGTTCACCTACTACATTAGTATGCGGCCTTTTGGGAAGAAGTCTAAAACAAATCCATGCGGACTTTGCCCAAAACGGACAATATAATACTAATGGTGGAGCTGCAGGTGAGCTCGTGGGCCCTATAAATTGTATTAGAGTCAACGGTTCCGCTGGGAGAACGCGTATACAATGGTGGACCCGATGAGTGGCTTGCTGCCTTGCTGGTGTACGCAGGGTATAGGCGATGTAGCTCTAGGGCGTGGGTGCAAAGGCTTTGGTGGTATTCTATATGGTTCTCAGCATATTTCGGAGTGTGATTTTTCTTGTGCAATTATAGATCATGCTCTTTCTGATTCAATGAATTAGCTCCTTATGATGATTTCCTTAAAAAAATAAAAAGTTGTTTAATGCTATGTAGTGTTTGAGTTCTTTCATTTTCTCTCTTTTTTTCTTTCCTTATAAGTCAAAATTACAAGATTAAGACTAGCTAGTTATAAGATCAATAATCAATATATATATATAAAGGAGGAACTTTTCGGGAGTATAGGGAGCTCCTCAAGATTTCGAGCTCATAGAGCGCGCCACATATGATTGCCACGTCATCAATTAAAATTTTTATTTTTTACAAAAATTGAGTTCCATGATTGAAATACATATAAGGAGATTTGGATAAGCAAATATTAGAGTTTGAATTTAAATCAACAACCTAAATTATTATATTATGAAAATTGTGTATAACTTTTGCTACATAATTCGGAATATTATAATTTTTGTACCATTGGAGAGCATTCGAAATATGCTTCGAAATAAGATCCATTTACAATATAGTTCTACAACTTATGAAATATAGAGCGCAAGGTAGGATTGTCATGTCATCAAGTGTTATTTTTATTTTTTTCTAAAAATAGAGTTCTACATAGATTTTAATACATATAAGGAGTCTTGGATAAGCAGAAATTAGAGTTTCATTTTGAATGAACAACGTAAATTGTTATATTATATAAATTGTGTATAATTTTTGCTACCTAATTTAAAATATTATAATTTTTGTACTATTAATTAGTGCTCAAAATAAGCTTCGAAATAAGATTCATTTACAGTATAGTTATACAATTTATGAAACAGAGAGCACCACTTAGTATTGCCATGTCATTAGTTTTTATTTTAAATATTTGAAAAAATAGAATTCTACATATATTTAAATACATAAAAGAGTTTTGGATAGGGGGAAATTAGAGTTGCGTTTTAAATAAACAACATAAATTATTATATTATGTAAATTAAATTTAACTTTTGCTACCTAATTCAAAACATTATAATTTTTTTATTATTGGAGAGTGCTTAAAATATGCTTCAAAATAGGATCTATTTACAATGTAGTTTTACAACTCATGAAAATGTATTAAATTAGATGAATCGTGTGACATTATTTAGTCCTTTTTTTTTTAGAAAAATATATTAAGTATAGTGTATTATATGTGATTATAACATTTGATTATAGGTCCAATTTACAAGGATTAAACATATTATCTTTCAAAACTCAACCTTACTCAACTAAACCAAAACAATATAGTATTGAAACAAAATTTATTAAGGAAACTTTGTTATTACAACAAAAACTAAAATCTATAGCGATAAAGTTACATATATATTAGAGTTTGATTAAAATAAAACAACCTTAGAATATTATATAGAGCTCCACCAAAGCATGCCATGTCATTCTTATTAATTTTTAGTTTCTTTAAAGAAAATATTGTTCAACATAGATATAAGTACATATAAGGTGTTATGGATGAGTGAAGATTACAGTCTAATTTTAAATAAACAACCTAAATTATTATACTATGTGTTTGGGCTCATTTAATCAGCAGCCCAATAAAGGAGCACAAAAGCCTACTAAAGCCTGGGACAGGTGGCAGCTGTGGGTCCCACCTGAAAGTTGACCTAATCACCAGTATTTGGGAAACCTCTAAAGGGGTTATTGCCTAAAAAGGTAACATGCCCATTGGTGCCAAAAAGGCCCATCTGAACAATGTTTCATGTCTGGGAAATCCCCAACACTATAAAAACCAACTGCCTCATCAATGAACAGGTATTCAATTCTCACCTAACAAAACTAGAGCATCTCTCTCTAGACTTTACTTCTCTCTCTACCTCAATCACATCTGACTTGAGCGTCGGAGGGGCGATCCTGGAACCACCCCCGGAGTAGTCTAACCTTGTTTTACAGGATTCCGGCGTACGGATATCGGAGCTCAGGCGATCGCTCCTGGGGCCCACATCACATCTCCCAACCAATTACAACCCTTAATTTCTTAGCAGACACAGTTTGGCGCCGTCTGTGGGGAAGTTACAATCAAAGTCGCTTCGCCACCACTTAGTAAGATCGACTCTGCCATGGCCCCAGCCAAGAGTACTCGCACTCGCCAGCCCTCAGCACAGGCTCAGAGATCCGAGAGGAGTCCGTCCCCATCTCTTCAGCGAAGGTCTGAACGGCCCAAAATACCGACGGTTCAAACCCTTGATCATGAAGAAGAAGAACATTCCATAGAAAACAGGCAGGACCCCTCCCGTCAGCTGCAGCCCGCTGACCCCCATCCTATATCCACGGCGGATATAAACATGATAGCCGCCGCTCCCTCCAAAGAAACCTTGCACAGATGCACGATAGATATGTTGGCCAACCTACAGCAATGACGCCCCCCTTCGCCCCCTAAAGACCAAGCCCTGGTCCCCTTCCCTTCGGGCGGAGAACCACGGTCGGCCTTAGCCGGCAGCAATCGGGGGCAAGGGAATACGATCGGCTGGTCGGCGACGACCAAAGCGGGGGAGGAAGACCGACGCGAGTCTAAAGGAAGATCAGCTAGGCATGCTGAAGAGACTCACATATCCAAGTCCCCTCGGAGCAACGCGGGTCACAAGCAAAACGATGCCCGACACTTCCTCAACGAGAAGCGCCTCAGCAAGGGTTATGATGCGAGGCACATATTAAACAACACTAGTAGAATAAATGCATATTGCTGCGGTCATTAAGTGGCCTATTGCGGCGGTTTTGACCGCGCAGCAATTAACGGCGCAGCAATAGGTAATTAATCTATTCTTTGCGGTTTTAAACCGCATGACAATATTAAAACATATTCTTTGCGGTCCCAAAACCGCGAGCAATATAAATTTTTTTTATTATATAAATAAGGTATATTCTTTCTTGTTTCTAAGAAAAACCGCAAACAATATAAATATTTTTTATTATAAAAATAAAGTATATTCTTTGCGGTTTCTAGGAAAAACCGCAAACAATATCTTGTAGTTAATAATAAAAAATAGGCATATTCTTTGCGGTTCCTAGCTAAAACCGCAAGCAATAGGTATGAGTACAGGTAAAAAAATTTTTTTTTTTTTTGCATTATGTCATCAAATTTGATAAATAAAAATGCTGAAAAAAATAAAACACAACAAATTCAAAGTAATGATAAACAAAACTTTGTCATATAATTGTAATATTAGTTTCAAACACAAATTTCTTATGTAAAAAAATGCAAACATCACTCAATCATTCAAGAAGATGAACACAACTAAAGCAACACAATGTATATAAAAAACAAAAAAATATATTACAAAAAAAAAAAAAGAAACCGAAAATAAAAAAAAATCCTAAAACAAAAATCTACAACCATATCTAAAAAACGAAAAAAAAAAAAAAAAAGAAAACGAAAAACGAAAACAAAAAAAAAAGAAAAACAGATCTGAATCGAAGAAGAAAACAAGGGCCGGTGTTGATGGCGACGAGATCTCGAACGAGTTGATGGCGACGACGAACGAACGAGGGCCGGTGTTGATGGCGACGAAGAACGGAAGAGTTGATGGCCGGAGTTGATGGCGACGAACGAACGACGAGGAAGCGTCGATGGCGACGAGGAAGCGTCGATGGCGACGAGGGAGGGGAACCCTCGTGGTCGGCGTTGTTCGAAGGAGGACGAGGAGGAGGACGAAGGGTTGAGAGTAGAAGCGCGAAGCAATGGCACGGACGAGGGAGGGGAACCCTCGTGGTCGGCGAAGAACGGAAGAGTCGTGGTCGGCGTTGAGAGGAGAGATAAGGGGATGAGAGCAGAGTGAGAGGTGAGAGGGAGAGATGAGGAAACGGCGTGTGAGAGGGAAAAAGTGATAGAAAAAACCTAAGCGATACACGCATATTTATAATTTTTTAATATATTTTAATGATATTGCTTTGCGGTTTTGCCGAAACCGCAGCAATATCATTAAAATATTATTTTTTAATATTATTTTAATATATTGCTTTGCGGTTTTTGACAAAAACCGCAAGCAATATGTCTAGTCAAATAGTCAACGTTTTTTCAAAAATTTCCTCGTTGATAGCATATTGCTGCGGTTTTGGCCGAAACCGCAGCAATATCTTTATTTTATATTTTATCTTTTCTTTTTACGCGATATATTGCTGCGTATGGGTAAAACCGCAGCAATACCACCGCAGCAATAAGCAATTATTCTACTAGAAAGGCCGCTCAGCGCGAGGGTCATGGTGATTCTGCTCAATCGAACCCCATTCGGATCAACAGTGGGGCATGCAAGTTCATGGTCCCATTCAGTTAGGCCATACTCGAGAAACCCAACTCGGGAAAGGTCAAAACGCCCTCTGTCGAACCATTCGCGGGCCTAACCGACCCGGATGATCACATGGCGACATACAAAGCTCAAATGAGTGTTCAAACTGGATGTGAAGCCACTTGGTGCCGTTTCTTTCCAACAACACTCAAAGGTCTGGCCCTGAGCTGGTTCCAAGAGCTCCCCGCGGGGATCATAACTGATTTCTCGGTCCTCGAAGACCTATTCATCCACCAGTTTGTTGCGGGAAAAAGACAAAAGAAAACGAGCCTCCATTTAATGGGGATCAAGCAGGAGAAGAATCAGAGCCTGGCCGACTACATTAAAAGATTCAAAGAGGAGTCATTGAAAATCTCAGATCTACAGGATGCGGTGGCATTCGCCGCCCTAATGTCTGGACTTCAGCCTGGTCGGCTGAGATGGTCCTTGGCCGAAAACGAAGTCAAAACCTTCTCTGAAGCTATGACTCGGGCTCAAAGATTCATCCAAGCGACAGACATATGCCGTCACTCAGACGACGGGAGCAATAAGAGGAAGGATGAAGGAAATCACAGGGATCAGTCAAAGCAACAGAAGACGGGCGGTCGGTCAGACAGATTTAACGACCATGGCATCGACCCCCGGTCAAAGAAAAACGTAAGAGAGATATACTTGGACATAAAAGACAAAGTCACTCTCCCCCGCCCACCTCCCATCAAAACGTCGGTTTGCTCGAAGAGATAAGAGCCTCGTGGTGCGAATATCACAAGGAATGTGGGCACACCACTAAAGATTGTAGGGAACTCAAGAAATCCCTTAACAACCTAGCTGACCAGGGGAAGCTGAACCGATACCTCAAGCACTCTAGTGAAGAAAAGGGCAAGCAAAAAGTCGGTCAATCCAACAGTGGAGACACGGAGGGGTTCATCGGAGTCATAGCAGGTGGCTTCGCGTCGGGAGGCCTAACCGGCCGATCACGCAAAGCCCACCTCCATAATCTTAAGCATCAGGTACTCGATGTCAACCACCCCCGACCCGACTGCCTTATAATGACATTTGGGGAATCCAGTCGGCCACTACACACGCCCCACGACGACCCCTTGGTCATCGAGCTCAAAGTGACCAACACTAGAGTCAAACGGGTGCTAGTGGATAGTGGATCTTCAGCTGATATAATCACGTTAGAGTGCCTCAGGAAATTGAAGTACCAGGAAAGGGATGTAACCCCGCTCAATCAGCCACTCATAGGCTTCGGGGGAAACTCGGTACACCCTGTCGGATCTATAAAGTTGCCTACTCGGATAGGAGAGAAGGCCAAAGGAAGAAGCCTACCGATTGACTTCCTAGTGGTAGACATCCCTCTGCCATATAACATCATAATGGGAAGACCAACTCTGAACAAGGTCAAGGCAGCAATTTCCATTTATCAGCTTCTTATGCAGTTTGAAATCGACGAGGGTAAAGTCGGAAAGATCCAAGGGGATCAGCAGGCAGCTAGAGAATGCTATGTGAACAGCATGAAAAGCAAGATCGACGTCCAAGAGGACTCGAATAAAAGAAAGCGAGAAGATGGTCAGCCCTCAAGTGGCCTCGGGGTCTACATTGCCGAAAATCCCAAGCAATACGAGCGTCCTCAGCCAGCCGAGGAGGACGAAGAAGTCATCATTGATGAGAAACAAGGTCGGACTCTGAGAGTAGGCAAGGCCATGGACCCTCAAACAAGAAGGGAGATCATTCAAGTTCTAACAAAATACAGAGACGTCTTTGCCTACGAAGCCAATGAAATGCCCGGGCTCAACCCTAAAGTGATGTGCCACGAGCTAAACATCAAATAGGGGTTCAACCCGGTCAAACAAAAGTTGAGGCATCAAGGCCCCGAAAGGAACGCCGCAGCAGCGGCAGAAGTTAAGAAATTGCTCGAAGCGGGGTTCATTAAAGAATGTCAGTACTCGAAATGGCTGGCCAATGTTGTCCTGGTCAAGAAGTCGAGTGGGGCGTGGAGAATGTGTGTAACAGCCCGCTCCAAATAGCAGCTTAATTAAGACCTAATACTGCTAATTACAAAGTTAAGCTGTTATTTAGATAGACTGTTAGGGAGGACTTCCACACCTTCCCTCCCTAGGAAAGGTAGGAAGTTTCGCAGTATCCAAGCATAATACGAAAATAGGTTAAAATCAATAGTTATTACCATAGGTTTGGAGTACTTAGATTACAAATCTAAAATACATGCTTAACTTGCAAAAACATTATATAGTTCGATTCATAACATAGCAGCGGATTTAACGCATTGACCACAACTTCACGTTTGCACACAAAAGCTAACTTGAACATTCTCTCTAGTCCTGCAAAACAGATGAATCTACCCCCACCAGGACAGGTTCAAAGAACAAAACAGGTCAGCTTACGCTGGTACACAAGTCCCACCAATTGCAAAATATTAAGGTGACTGAAACTATTCAATCGTTTCTTAAACTCAAACATAAACTTATAACAATCATAACTTCATTTTCTTTTTGCTCAGAAATTCATTTATGCACTGAGATGGTTCTCGTTCTTATTCGGAAATACGTTTATACCTGCTCATAAATACGTTGACTCTTTCTTTTAACTTCCATAAAAATTACATTGCATACGCAGGAAAAATTCTTCAAGAATTATCTCAATTCTTATTCAGAGATACGTTAATAATTACTCAGAAATACGTTGGTTCTTTCCTGTAAACTTCCATAGAAATACTTTTGCATATACTGGAGAATTTCCAAAAATTATCTCAAGATATTACACATCATTCTCCATATATAAACACAAATAATAATCTTATACTTATCACAAAACATAGCATAACTCCAGGGAAGGAACACGAATGGAGGCAAACCCGGCTCTCCAAACTTTTGAGGGACGTCTCCCTACCTTTCTTATTTTCCTGCTTGCAAGACTTCCTAGGTCATGACCCTTCATAATGGAGCAATACCCGCTCCGGAGCAATACCCGCTCCAAACTCATAATGAGCAAACCCGCTCTGTGAGTGTTCTTCATCACTGCTTACGCAGCTACTTCCCCTTATAAAACAAAATTTATACTTATACCGAAATACTTATGCTCAATACTTATACTGAAATTCTCATACTCAAATACTTTACTTAAATCTTATTCGTAATCAATTACAACAACTTCTAAAGCGAACTTAACTCATGAAAACATGTTCCGGAAAACAAGCTTGCTATGTCAAGTTCCACTGTATTCGGAAAGGTGACTTAACAATCAAGTTTCAAAAGAATGATGTGATTGGTTGAGGTAGCTAAAGGTGGTATTATCAAGACATGGCAGTATATAAAAGGTTATAGAAGAGTTCTTAATATATGGAATATTATCTCACACAAACACCACATATATCAATTCCCATGGTTTTCGGTTTGGTGTTCAAGAACAATGGTTTTTATGCAAAGATCACTTGTACTTCTTGGGTTTAGCCAAAGTTTAGGTTCCACACTTAATATATATAAAGGACAGTATGTATTTATCATGGAAAAATATTGAAAGGATCAAAGGCACAAGGGTTTACAAGTTCAGAAAGTAATTAAGCGAACAGTCAAGTTTTTAGGTGTTGTTTACTTGTCAAACAGAGGTTACACTTAATAAAAGAGGAAGATGTGATCCAAGGTTGATCAATACAATAATTATAAGTACTTTACAGTAGGTTACCGTAAAAAGGGCAGCAACAATGAAGACATCTAAACAAAGCACAATCGAAACAGGATCTTGGTTTGATCGGTTTTAGAGGAACTTGACATGCAACAATTTCTAATTCGAAAATCATCAACCATGAATCATATTCAACACATTGAAATCAACTACTTATAACTTCTTAACAAAACAGTAGGTTTACCACACAAAACATATTCGTAGCTTTCATAAATTCCATAAACAAGTGTTATGATAACAATTAAGAAGTAAAGCTTCAAAAGGGTGGTTCTTGTGTACCTTAACTTGGTGTCTAGGAATCAAATCTTACTTAGTAACATTTACCACCACTCCAGCAACCTCTTAGGACCTTAGGCAAAACATTCATCATCTTAAAGTTAGTAATTAACCCAAAGAATTCAAGTTTCAAACCAAGATACCTCATGCATGCTGAAATTGAGCCATACCTCACCTTGTTGGTTTTTCTTAGGGTTACAGGAATGGAACTTCAAAACTAATGCTTGCCCAGTATGGAGAACACCTTGATGATCCTAGGGAAGTGTTTGCATGCACGTTTCAGAGCAAGGAGCTAAAGAAAACGAGCTGACAATGGAGCTGCCTGCACTCGCCAGAAATGGCGTGAGAAAAGGGGGAGGAGAAAGAAATGTATTTTGTGTGTTTCTTGTGAAATGATTTTGGTGAAAATGAATGAGGACCTTCCTCTCATATATATAGAGAATGGGTAAGGGCAAAATCGTAATTTTTGGTTTAGTAATGAGGACAAAATCGTCTTTTCACAGTTTAAGGACATTCCAAAATTTTCTAATTTTACTTAATCTTTAACCCTCTGTAATTAAGCTCTAATCCTTCATTATACTTAAACTACTTCCTTAAAATATGTCTTATAATTTAATAAACATATTTTGGCTCATTCAGCCCTTAAATCATAAAGACAGAGTATCTCAAACACAATACACTCAAAGTCTCAAATTTCATAATATTGCTCAACCGTATTAACGTAATTCGTTAATAACTTATCTTAACTCATAATTTACATTCATAATCACATAATAACATATAATATTTAGATTCACAGACAGACTTCATATAGGGCTATTCACAATTATCTTATTCCTCAAAGATGCAATTGATTAAGTACTGATTAGTATGTTAACGTATCTCGTTTATCTTAATAATATCGTCTTAAAAAGTGAGGCTATTACACTCTACCCCCCTTTAAGAAGTTTCGTCCTGAAACTTATATCGTACCTTAGAATACTGAGGATGTCGATCTCGCGTATCTAATTTATTCGCACATGCTGCTCTTCCTGTTACCTGATTTGTTCTTAGTTCCTTGGCTAAAATAATGTCGGCCTTGTAATACCTTTCTTTTTATCAAGAGCCCTAATGTAACATTATTTAATTCTTAATTACACAGATTCATATCCCCAAACTCATAACTCAAAGTTTTAAAACTTTTATAACATATACCCAAATCTCTTAAGGTAGTAATATCGTACAACTTCTTCCAGTAATCCAGAGGAGAACCTGAGCTACAAATCTATTAACAGATTCGATTGGTCGTAACCATGCCATTTAGTGCAACAAATCGCGGAACATAAGTTTGTTCTCTCTAAGTCACTTAAAAGGAAACAATCCAGATAGAGCATATCGGAATTCATGTTGCTTCTAATCGTACTCATAACGCTTTTATGGTGGAAATTGATAACCACATATAACAATCATAATTATGACAAACACCTCTCAGAGTATCGGTAAATTAACCATTATAACTCAAAGTTTCAAAACTTTTATAACATATACCCAAATCTCTTAAGGTAGTAATATCGTACAACTTCTTCCAGTAATCCAGAGGAGAACCTGAGCTACAAATCTATTAACAGATTCGATTGGTCGTAACCATGCCATTTAGTGCAACAAATCGCGGAACGTAAGTTTGTTCTCTCTAAGTCACTTAAAAGGAAACAATCCAGATAGAGCATATCGGAATTCATGTTGCTTCTAATCGTACTCATAACGCTTTTATGGTGGAAATTGATAACCACATATAACAATCATAATTATGACAAACACCTCTCAGAGTATCCGTAAATTAACCATTATAATTCTTGAAACAAAGGTTAAATGCCCATAATCTGAACTATCTCCATTTTTTTTTCCTCGAATTCTCGCACTCGTTTCTTAGTCTCATGACTTTACAGGTCCTACGAAAATTTCAGGCTCACGTCATCCCAACAATAAGTATTCGACCTTTATCTTCACACAGAGCTTCATACGAAGTTATGCCCAATTGATAACTTTTGCTATAGAAGACATTCGTCCATGTTAGTTTACCTTTCCATGAACCCTTACATACCAATACATAAGCTTGTAACATATATTTCAACATTCAATAGAACACCCTATTTGCTCATGCCACTTCTCCCCTCACACTTCCCTTCTTGGCAATTTAAGTATTATGCGACATATTGCGGCACATCTTGCTTCAACTCTCTTCATCAAGAATGCCTCTTTATATTCTGAATCATCATGCCCCTTTAATGATGAATTGAGTACTCCCTGCTAAGCACCTCCCTCCTAACCCTGTTTTTTGGGGTAAAAGGGGGTAAGTGCCTCGGATTCCTGGTTGATGAAAGGGAAATCGAAGCAAACCCCGACAAAATCAAAGCTGTAATAGAGATGAAGTCTCCTCGGAATGTAAGAGAGGTACAACGCCTAACCGGCTGTCTGGCCGCCCTCGGTCGCTTCCTATCCCACTCAGCGGATAAGAGCTTGCACTTCTTTAAAACTCTGAAGAGAAAAGAGTTTACATGGGATGATGAAGCCGTACAAGCCTTCACCTCCCTAAAAGAACACCTCCTAACCCTCCCAAAATTAATCTCACTGTTCATTTATTTGGATATTTCGGAATACGCGCTCAGCGCTGTTTTGATAGCCGAAAGAGAAGAAAAACAACACCCAGTCTACTTCATAAGCCACGCCTTTCGAGGAGCAGAGGCCAAATACAGCGAAGTGGAAAAAATGGTTTTTGCCTTAGTAATGGCTAGTCGGAAGCTCAAACCTTATTTTCAGGCCCATCCTATTAAGGTCCTCACTAGTCAGCCGCTCAGGAAGCTCATTGAAAGCGGGAACCACTCTAGTCGGATGACCGATTGGGCGGATCAGCTAGCTGACTTTGGGTTGGAATATGAGCCCAGAAGGGCGATAAAAGCCCAGGCCTTGGCTGATTTCATAACACAGTGCACATCCAGGCCCCCAATCAGCAGGCAAGACAGCTGGGAGCTGCAAGTGGTAGGCTCGTCTACCAAGACAGGTTGTGGAGCCGGACTGGTCATCAAACCCCCGGTCGGAGAAAAGATGGAATATGCCATCAAATTTGAGTTCTTAGGCTCCAACAATGAAGCAGAATATGAAGCCCTGATCCTCGGATTGGAGTTATGCATCTTGGCCGGGGCAACCGTGATTAATGCTAAATCCGACTCGCAGTTGATAGTGGGTCAGGTATCGGGTGAATACGAGGCCAAAGAAGACAACATGAGAATGCATTTGGCCAATGCCCAGGACATAATCAAACAGTTATCTGATAAATCATATTTACATATAGTTTTAAGGTGCATTTAGGTTGCATTTTAGAGCATTTAGGTTCATATTTAGGTTCATTATTGCATTATATTCTTAAGTTATGTTATTCTACTCCTATTCGGTATGTTTTCTTGTTTTTGATGAATTTCAGGTAATGAGAACGTATTTGGAGTATATTTAGCTGAGCTTGAGGATAGGAGCACTTGGAAATAAGCTACGATGCATAAGGATAGTATGGATACGTCTTAGTACGAGTTTGAGCGAAAACGAAGCGGAAAATCATTAGAAGAAATGTGAAAAAGGAGTCATGTATACTCTTTTGATCATAACTTTTGATGTGCTTCTCCGAATCAAGAAATTCCAGTTGGGTTGGAAACTAGACTTGAAGGGCTTTCCAACGATAGGTCACACGCCCCAAATGGACTTCCGGTTCGAGAGATACAGCCTTCGCAAGTTGACGCAAAAATCACTGTTTTCCCGCCCGGTCGACCGGGCGGTTTTGCCCGACCGGGCGAAATGAAAATTTCAGAGGATGCAAAGCATGTTAGCCCGGTCAACCGGGCGAGAAAGGAGCCAAAATCGCTTGCGCGCCCGACCGGGCGGATTTGCTTTTCTGTCGAAGTTCCTCAATCACCGTCGCCCGACCGGGCGGATTTCGCCCGGTCAACCGGGCGGTTTCTCGAGACGGGTTTATTTGCTTTTTTTAGCCGGTTTTGTAAAAACTATAAATAGTTCTTCTCTCTCTCCCCAAGAGAACCTCTCTTTTCTGACAATATATTTTGTATTCTTAGGTTTAGCTTTAGTTTCCTTCTTCATTTTCTCTCTAGTTTTTCATGGCAAACCCTAGTTTCTCTTTTCTTCATTAATTCATGAGTTTATAATTTTCATCTCTTTTCTTTCATTGATTTCTTTGATCATGCTTTTCTTTGTAGATTTAAATTTCTTTATTTATTTCATGATTGAGTAGTTTATATTCTAGGGTTTGGGAATCCATGTTTATATGCTATGATTCTTGATTGATATTTATTAATGGTTTGATTAGTTATTGATATCTCTAATTGATTAGTGTTTTTATTGTTAATCTTGCAATCGATCAATTGTCGATTAAATATTGCTAATATCGAGTCATAGATCGAGAGATAGTACTCTTTAGAGGCTTACCTACAATTAGCAAATCTGATTATGTTGAGCGACCGTACTAGCATATGTTGATTTGAGAGCGTTAAGGCCCGACCGTAGGATTAACATGTGCTCTAGATATCTGATTAATTGAATCATTGATGATATTTTGATAGATTATAGTTATGAACATGGTGAACCATTGCCCTAGATCCTTTTTAGCTTGATTTTCGTAGTTTGTTTAGTTTAGAAATATATATTATTCCTGATCTTGTTTAGTTTCTCCATGCATTAGAAGCTAGATTAAAACAACCATTTCTCTGTGGATTCGACCCTACTTACCCTACTACATTGTTAGAAGGTTTTGCGGGAATTATTTTTGAAAGGTGTACGACAACCTATCAAATTTTTGGCGCCGTTTCTTGGGAGACAATATTGTTTTATTTTGTTTTTATTGTTGGTGATACTAAACTGTATATATTTTTTTCCTTTCATTCTTTTTGTGAATAGTTTTTTTTTTTTTGTTTTCCTCTCTGTTTTAGTGTGTTATGGAGTCGTATAATTTTAGTTCAGAGGGGGGTGTTTTTTCGAATTATCAAGAGCAATATGATTATTTTGGGTATAATAATGCGAATGATTATGTTTATGATGCATCATGTGATTGTCAAAATTCACAAAATCTAAGCATGAATGCCTATGAATATTCCCATTACCCTAATGAGTCTTATGTGCCTGATTATACTCAATGTTATCAACCTGAAGTGAATAATTATTTTCAACCCGAAACATCAGAGCGTCAGGAACTATTTAACATGATGAAAGAGTATATGGTTAAACAGCATGAAGATTTAAATGAATTAGCTCATGATTATCAAAACATAGCGAAATCTATTGAATTACTTGTTGTGCAACAATCTACTAATCAACAGGTTATACTTGATGATGATGATTTTGGTGTTGAGAATTATACTCCGGAGGAGAAAGGCGTTGATATGACTCATGATAGTTTGGTAGAAGGTAAGGGTGTAATTGGTGAAGTTGGTAGTGAGTGTCTCTATGTCGACGAATCCTTAGTTGAGAGTGAAGTGTCTCACACTTCTTCTATATATTTTTCATCTGCATATGAGTCTAAAGTTGAGAGTGAGATAATACATGAGTCTTTGTCGGTTCCATCTGATACTGTTTTTGAGTCTCATGTTCCCTTCTCTAAAAAACTTGATCTTATTCCTTCTTCCCCTTTATTATATCCTCCATCGTTCCTTCTTTCTCCCCTTTTAAATGACTCTCATGATAATGTAAATGATGTACAGTTAGTTTCTTTTCCTTCTTTTGATTCATGTAAAAAGACTAACAATTTTTCTTTTTCTTCTTCTTGTAAATATAATTTTTCCTTTGATTTTTCTTTTTGTAGTTTTAGTAATATTTTAGTACTAATTTTTTTCATTTTTCCTTTCCACTCTTATATAATATGCTCTGAGATGTTTGCAGGAACATATGATAAGCTTCTTAGAGCATTGAACTATTATGAGTGATGTACTAGTCTTAAACGGTCATGCAAGACCTTAAATCAGCGCTTATCGGGAGGCAACCCGACTTTGTTCATATTTTTTTAATTTTTATTTTTTATTTTTTTTTGGTTTGACTAACTTTGCTAATGTGTGATGAAATCTTTTGCTAGGTGCAAGCATAGTCAATTTTTTTGGCTAAGTTCATTGCCTCATTACAACTATCGATTGTGGTGGAGGTGTCGATGCTTTTTGACACTCCCTTTGATTACCCACCCCTTTTGTAAGTTGTACCTCTCCCTCATTTAATTCCTCTTTGTTCACATTGAGGACAATGTGTCATTCAGCTTGGGGGAGGATGTTTGTCATCATTACTTAGCGCATGTTAGTTGCATTTAGAGTAGTTTTTTCATTGCTTTCATAGGATGTTGCACGGTTTGTACCGCTCACTAGGAGTGGGAGTTTACGTGTAACCAAAAACATTGTACTGCTTTCTTAGTTGCATTAGCATATTTCATTTCATATTAGACTTCATCTCATTTTAGTTGCATCTATAGGACTATTGCTGGCACTCTTTGAGAACTTTGATGATATTTTACTACATTTCCTAAGCGTCATTCATCTTGAGCATGATACTTTATAGCACGATTGTTTCGCAATTGATTGTTTGTGGTAAGATTGATTGATCTCTTTCTGGTTCGATTTAACTTTATTGTGCAAACACCTTAAACTAAGTGAGCTTTTGTGCCTATAAACTGACGTATCTGTGTCAGTTATGTTCTTTCATGTGTGATTAGTTCCTTAGTTGTCGCATTGATCTTGATTTTGACTTGGTACTCTTTGATATTTGATAGTGCATACATTTTGATATGATTGGGGCATTTTATTTCATGATCTTAGCTCCGAGTTACTCTTGTTTTCATATTTTCCTTCCTCTAGCCCCCGCCGAGCCTTTCGACTATGTTTGATTGCTACTTACATTAGAAGCCATTGGCCTCATTTGATATTTGTCCTAAGCCTAGCTTGGGGGAGCACGTATTAGTTTTGGTTTGGTTTTTATTGAATTGAAATGCTCTATTTGTGGTTTAGAAGGATGGAAAAGTATGTTTAGTGAGCTTTGAAACTGAATTGAAAGTTCGAAAAAAAAAAGGAAAAAAAAAGTGAAAAATGAAATGAAAAAGAAAGTTGTGAATAAAGTGAAATAAAAAGGGTTATGATTGAATTTCTTGAGTGAATAAGGTTGTTGATTATATTTGGAGATTGTTGGTTGTTGCACGGAGTTGTTGTGACCTTTCTTGGTCATGTTTTCAGTTATATGATGCTCCCCCTTCTTAATTTTTCCACCACAATTCCCAAATTATTCCATACCTTTAACCTCTGCCCCATTACAACCCTTAAAAGTCCTCTTGATCATTGTGTATTGTATTGTATTGTTGAGTGTTAAGTGAGTCAAAAAGTCAAAGTTAAAGAGTATTTGCTTCATCTGAGTCGACTTGATTAGGTTGAGTGTCATCATTTATCCTTTAAACACATGAGAGATTTGAGCGCACATGACTATAGTGAGGTCTGTCAGGTTTGGTTAAATCCAGCTTGGGAGAGATGGTATGTGGTATGATTGGAGAGTTGATTGTGATACATGACATGCTATGAGGCTTTGTTCGAGATTGTTTCGATGCTTGGTTTGTGTAGTGATTATATCTCTTGTGTTTTCAGTTGAGTGTTTAGCCCTGTTTTAGTCCTATATTGTAGGTTGTCTTACTTTTCCCATGTCTATGTCTTATTGCTTGGGGACAAGCAATGGTTTAGCTTGGGGGAGTTTGATAAATCATATTTACATATAGTTTTAAGGTGCATTTAGGTTGCATTTTAGAGCATTTAGGTTCATATTTAGGTTCATTATTGCATTATATTCTTAAGTTATGTTATTCTACTCCTATTCGGTATGTTTTCTTGTTTTTGATGAATTTCAGGTAATGAGAACGTATTTGGAGTATATTTAGCTGAGCTTGAGGATAGGAGTACTTGGAAATAAGCTACGATGCATAAGGATAGTATGGATACGTCTTAGTACGAGTTTGAGCGAAAACGAAGCGGAAAATCATTAGAAGAAATGTGAAAAAGGAGTCATGTATACTCTTTTGATCATAACTTTTGATGTGCTTCTCCGAATCAAGAAATTCCAGTTGGGTTGGAAACTAGACTTGAAGGGCTTTCCAACGATAGGTCACACGCCCCAAATGGACTTCCGGTTCGAGAGATACAGCCTTCGCAAGTTGACGCAAAAATCACTGTTTTCCCGCCCGGTCGACCGGGCGGTTTTGCCCGACCGGGCGAAATGAAAATTTCAGAGGATGCAAAGCATGTTAGCCCGGTCAACCGGGCGAGAAAGGAGCCAAAATCGCTTGCGCGCCCGACCGGGCGGATTTGCTTTTCTGTCGAAGTTCCTCAATCACCGTCGCCCGACCGGGCGGATTTCGCCCGGTCAACCGGGCGGATTTCGCCCGGTCAACCGGGCGGTTTCTCGAGACGGGTTTATTTGCTTTTTTTAGCCGGTTTTGTAAAAACTATAAATAGTTCTTCTCTCTCTCCCCAAGAGAACCTCTCTTTTCTGACAATATATTTTGTATTCTTTGGTTTAGCTTTAGTTTCCTTCTTCATTTTCTCTCTAGTTTTTTATGGCAAACCCTAGTTTCTCTTTTCTTCATTAATTCATGAGTTTATAATTTTCATCTCTTTTCTTTCATTGATTTCTTTGATCATGCTTTTCTTTGTAGATTTAAATTTCTTTATTTATTTCATGATTGAGTAGTTTATATTCTAGGGTTTGGGAATCCATGTTTATATGCTATGATTCTTGATTGATATTTATTAATGGTTTGATTAGTTATTGATATCTCTAATTGATTAGTGTTTTTATTGTTAATCTTGCAATCTGATCAATTGTCTGATTAAATATTGCTAATATCGAGTCATAGATCGAGAGATAGTACTCTTTAGAGGCTTACCTACAATTAGCAAATCTGATTATGTTGAGCGACCGTACTAGCATATGTTGATTTGAGAGCGTTAAGGCCCGACCGTAGGATTAACATGTGCTCTAGATATCTGATTAATTGAATCATTGATGATATTTTGATAGATTATAGTTATGAACATGGTGAACCATTGCCCTAGATCCTTTTTAGCTTGATTTTCGTAGTTTGTTTAGTTTAGAAATATATATTATTCCTGATCTTGTTTAGTTTCTCCATGCATTAGAAGCTAGATTAAAACAACCATTTCTCTGTGGATTCGACCCTACTTACCCTACTACATTGTTAGAAGGTTTTGCAGGAATTATTTTTGAAAGGTGTACGACAACCTATCAAATTTTGGCGCCGTTGCCGGGGAGACAGTATTGTTTTATTTTGTTTTTATTGTTGGTGATACTAAACTGTATATATTTTTTTCCTTTCATTCTTTTTGTGAATAGTTTTTTTTTTTTGTTTTCCTCTCTGTTTTAGTGTGTTATGGAGTCGTATAATTTTAGTTCAGAGGGGGGTGTTTTTTCGAATTATCAAGAGCAATATGATTATTTTGGGTATAATAATGCGAATGATTATGTTTATGATGCATCATGTGATTGTCAAAATTCACAAAATCTAAGCATGAATGCCTATGAATATTCCCATTACCCTAATGAGTCTTATGTGCCTGATTATACTCAATGTTATCAACCTGAAGTGAATAATTATTTTCAACCCGAAACATCAGAGCGTCAGGAACTATTTAACATGATGAAAGAGTATATGGTTAAACAGCATGAAGATTTAAATGAATTAGCTCATGATTATCAAAACATAGCGAAATCTATTGAATTACTTGTTGTGCAACAATCTACTAATCAACAGGTTATACTTGATGATGATGATTTTGGTGTTGAGAATTATACTCCGGAGGAGAAAGGCGTTGATATGACTCATGATAGTTTGGTAGAAGGTAAGGGTGTAATTGGTGAAGTTGGTAGTGAGTGTCTCTATGTCGACGAATCCTTAGTTGAGAGTGAAGTGTCTCACACTTCTTCTATAAATTTTTCATCTGCATATGAGTCTAAAGTTGAGAGTGAGATAATACATGAGTCTTTGTCGGTTCCATCTGATACTGTTTTTGAGTCTCATGTTCCCTTCTCTAAAAAACTTGATCTTATTCCTTCTTCCCCTTTATTATATCCTCCATCGTTCCTTCTTTCTCCCCTTTTAAATGACTCTCATGATAATGTAAATGATGTACAGTTAGTTTCTTTTCCTTCTTTTGATTCATGTAAAAAGACTAACAATTTTTCTTTTTCTTCTTCTTGTAAATATAATTTTTCCTTTGATTTTTCTTTTTGTAGTTTTAGTAATATTTTAGTACTAATTTTTTTCATTTTTCCTTTCCACTCTTATATAATATGCTCGAGATGTTTGCGGGGAACATATGATAAGCTTCTTAGAGCATTGAACTATTATGAGTGATGTACTAGTCTTAAACGGTCATGCAAGACCTTAAATCAGCGCTTATCGGGAGGCAACCCGACTTTGTTCATATTTTTTTAATTTTTATTTTTTATTTTTTTTTGGTTTGACTAACTTTGCTAATGTGTGATGAAATCTTTTGCTAGGTGCAAGCATAGTCAATTTTTTTGGCTAAGTTCATTGCCTCATTACAACTATCGATTGTGGTGGAGGTGTCGATGCTTTTTGACACTCCCTTTGATTACCCACCCCTTTTGTAAGTTGTACCTCTCCCTCATTTAATTCCTCTTTGTTCACATTGAGGACAATGTGTCATTCAGCTTGGGGGAGGATGTTTGTCATCATTACTTAGCGCATGTTAGTTGCATTTAGAGTAGTTTTTTCATTGCTTTCATAGGATGTTGCACGGTTTGTACCGCTCACTAGGAGTGGGAGTTTACGTGTAACCAAAAACATTGTACTGCTTTCTTAGTTGCATTAGCATATTTCATTTCATATTAGACTTCATCTCATTTTAGTTGCATCTATAGGACTATTGCTGGCACTCTTTGAGAACTTTGATGATATTTTACTACATTTCCTAAGCGTCATTCATCTTGAGCATGATACTTTATAGCACGATTGTTTCGCAATTGATTGTTTGTGGTAAGATTGATTGATCTCTTTCTGGTTCGATTTAACTTTATTGTGCAAACACCTTAAACTAAGTGAGCTTTTGTGCCTATAAACTGACGTATCTGTGTCAGTTATGTTCTTTCATGTGTGATTAGTTCCTTAGTTGTCGCATTGATCTTGATTTTGACTTGGTACTCTTTGATATTTGATAGTGCATACATTTTGATATGATTGGGGCATTTTATTTCATGATCTTAGCTCCAGAGTTACTCTTGTTTTCATATTTTCCTTCCTCTAGCCCCGCTGAGCCTTTCTGACTATGTTTGATTGCTACTTACATTAGAAGCCATTGGCCTCATTTGATATTTGTCCTAAGCCTAGCTTGGGGGAGCACGTATTAGTTTTGGTTTGGTTTTTATTGAATTGAAATGCTCTATTTGTGGTTTAGAAGGATGGAAAAGTATGTTTAGTGAGCTTTGAAACTGAATTGAAAGTTCGAAAAAAAAAGGAAAAAAAAAGTGAAAAATGAAATGAAAAAGAAAGTTGTGAATAAAGTGAAATAAAAAGGGTTATGATTGAATTTCTTGAGTGAATAAGGTTGTTGATTATATTTGGAGATTGTTGGTTGTTGCACGGAGTTGTTGTGACCTTTCTTGGTCATGTTTTCAGTTATATGATGCTCCCCCTTCTTAATTTTTCCACCACAATTCCCAAATTATTCCATACCTTTAACCTCTGCCCCATTACAACCCTTAAAAGTCCTCTTGATCATTGTGTATTGTATTGTATTGTTGAGTGTTAAGTGAGTCAAAAAGTCAAAGTTAAAGAGTATTTGCTTCATCTGAGTCGACTTGATTAGGTTGAGTGTCATCATTTATCCTTTAAACACATGAGAGATTTGAGCGCACATGACTATAGTGAGGTCTGTCAGGTTTGGTTAAATCCAGCTTGGGAGAGATGGTATGTGGTATGATTGGAGAGTTGATTGTGATACATGACATGCTATGAGGCTTTGTTCGAGATTGTTTCGATGCTTGGTTTGTGTAGTGATTATATCTCTTGTGTTTTCAGTTGAGTGTTTAGCCCTGTTTTAGTCCTATATTGTAGGTTGTCTTACTTTTCCCATGTCTATGTCTTATTGCTTGGGGACAAGCAATGGTTTAGCTTGGGGAGTTTGATAAATCATATTTACATATAGTTTTAAGGTGCATTTAGGTTGCATTTTAGAGCATTTAGGTTCATATTTAGGTTCATTATTGCATTATATTCTTAAGTTATGTTATTCTACTCCTATTCGGTATGTTTTCTTGTTTTTGATGAATTTCGGGTAATGAGAACGTATTTGGAGTATATTTAGCTGAGCTTGAGGATAGGAGCACTTGGAAATAAGCTACGATGCATAAGGATAGTATGGATACGTCTTAGTACGAGTTTGAGCGAAAACGAAGCGGAAAATCATTAGAAGAAATGTGAAAAAGGAGTCATGTATACTCTTTTGATCATAACTTTTGATGTGCTTCTCCGAATCAAGAAATTCCAGTTGGGTTGGAAACTAGACTTGAAGGGCTTTCCAACGATAGGTCACACGCCCCAAATGGACTTCCGGTTCGAGAGATACAGCCTTCGCAAGTTGACGCAAAAATCACTGTTTTCCCGCCCGGTCGACCGGGCGGTTTTGCCCGACCGGGCGAAATGAAAATTTCGAGAGGATGCAAAGCATGTTAGCCCGGTCAACCGGGCGAGAAAGGAGCCAAAATCGCTTGCGCGCCCGACCGGGCGGATTTGCTTTTCTGTCGAAGTTCCTCAATCACCGTCGCCCGACCGGGCGGATTTTCGCCCGGTCCAACCGGGCGGTTTCTCGAGACGGGTTTATTTGCTTTTTTAGCCGGTTTTGTAAAAACTATAAATAGTTCTTCTCTCTCTCCCCAAGAGAACCTCTCTTTTCTGACAATATATTTTGTATTCTTAGGTTTAGCTTTAGTTTCCTTCTTCATTTTCTCTCTAGTTTTTCATGGCAAACCCTAGTTTCTCTTTTCTTCATTAATTCATGAGTTTATAATTTTCATCTCTTTTCTTTCATTGATTTCTTTGATCATGCTTTTCTTTGTAGATTTAAATTTCTTTATTTATTTCATGATTGAGTAGTTTATATTCTAGGGTTTGGGAATCCATGTTTATATGCTATGATTCTTGATTGATATTTATTAATGGTTTGATTAGTTATTGATATCTCTAATTGATTAGTGTTTTTATTGTTAATCTTGCAATCGATCAATTGTCGATTAAATATTGCTAATATCGAGTCATAGATCGAGAGATAGTACTCTTTAGAGGCTTACCTACAATTAGCAAATCGATTATGTTGAGCGACCGTACTAGCATATGTTGATTTGAGAGCGTTAAGGCCCGACCGTAGGATTAACATGTGCTCTAGATATCTGATTAATTGAATCATTGATGATATTTTGATAGATTATAGTTATGAACATGGTGAACCATTGCCCTAGATCCTTTTTAGCTTGATTTTCGTAGTTTGTTTAGTTTAGAAATATATATTATTCCTGATCTTGTTTAGTTTCTCCATGCATTAGAAGCTAGATTAAAACAACCATTTCTCTGTGGATTCGACCCTACTTACCCTACTACATTGTTAGAAGGTTTTGCAGGAATTATTTTTGAAAGGTGTACGACAACCTATCATTATCTCAGTTCAATATCACCCACATACCCCGATCGGAAAATCAGCAAGCTGATGCTTTAGCCCGAATGGCCAGTTCGGCAGAAGGGTCGGCTCCCCGAACAATCATGTGGGAAGTCCTTCGGCAGCCCAGCATCAATATCAAGGAACAGCTTGTATTAAATCGGACATCTGAATGGATGGACGAGGTAGTTGGATATTTGAGAGACGGGAAACTACCTGAGGATCCCAAGGAGGCTGATCGGGTCAAACACAAGTCCGGATGGTTTCTATGGCATGAGAATCAACTCAACAAGAAGTCCTTCACCCATCCCTTACTTAAATGTGTCACCCCCGAGGAAGGAAATTACATCCTCAGGGAAATCCACCAAGGGGCTTGTGGGAGTCACCAAGGGGGAAGAACCATAGCTGGAAAAGCTCTCCGAGCCGGATAATACTGGCCTACTATGAAAACAGACGCTCAGGAGCTGGTAAAGAAATGTCCGTCCTGCCAGATTTGTTCGGACATTCCCCGAGCACCGACCACCCCCTTGACAACAATTCAAGCAGTCTTGTCATTTGATAAGTGGGGCATGGACCTACTAGGACCATTTCCCCCAGCCTCAGGTAAAAGAAAGTTCATGATAGTCGCCATTGACTACTTCACCAAATGGACTGAGGCCGAATCACTCTCCTCCATAACGGATAAACAAGTTCAAGCGTTCATTTGGAGGAACATCATCACCAGATTCGGAGTCCCCAGAGTACTGATCTCCGACAATGGACGCCAATTCAACAGCGGCCCAACCCGGGATTACTGCGCTCGGTTCGGAATATGTACCAAATTCTCCGCATTCTCAAGGCCCCAAACGAACGGGCAAGCTGAGTCGGCTAAAAAGATAGTCCTCAAAGGGATCAAGAAATCTCTGGAGGCTGCCAAAGGGGCATGGGTCGATGACCTACCAGGAGTCCTCTGGTCGGCAAGAACCACTACCAAGGAAGCAACAGGGCACTCGCCGTTCAGCCTCGTGTACGGTAGCGAGGCGGTCTTACCCGTAGAGATTGGCATCCCATCTCCTCGAATGACATTCTATGAATTCGAGAAGAACGAGGAAGACAAGCCGATTAGCTTGGACCTGCTGCCGGAAACAAGGGGCAACGCGCTGCTGAAATCCATCCAGTACAAGCAAAGAGTTACTCGGATGTTTAATCGCCGAGTGAGATCTCGGCCAATTCAGCTCGGCGATTGGTCGTTAGAAAGGTCGAGGCCACTGGGCTCTCACACTTGAAAGGAAAGTTGGGACCTAACTGGGACGGCCCATACAAGGTCACAGGGGTCATCAAGCCTAGGACTTTCCGACTAGAATCACCCGAGGGCGTTCCCCTGGCCCGACCATGGAATGTGGATAACCTTAAAAAATACTTTGTGTAGAGTTTATTGCTTGCAATAGGGGCATACATTGTAATAGCTTAATTACTGCCGATCGGCATTCATGTACTTAGACTTAACCAGTCAAAACAGTTGGAATTTTTCCTGGAAGTTATTGTTGGTCAGCAACTTGATTAACAAACAAGCCAGCCGGAATTAGTTTAGACTTAACCAGTCCATGTAATTGGCTTTCATGTACTTAGGCTTAGCCAGTCAAAACAGTTGGCATTTTTCTGGAAATTATGGGGGATCGGAATTTTGACTAAGCAAACAAGTCTGTCGGAAAGAATAAAAGTTAGTCGGGCAATATTGCAATCAACAAACAAGAAAACAGAGGCCAAAAGATAAGCTTTCATTAAAAACAGGTCAAGCATTACAGAAGAAGTGATTACAAAGGCAACTAGTATAGAATGTAATAGCAAGCTAAGTACAAGGGCCGCATAACCTAAGAACTAGGAGGAGGGGGAAGATCGGTCATGCTCCCAGCATTAGGTTCGGTATTATCTCAGACCAGCTCCTCCCCCCGACCGACATTATCGGCTGCATCAGCATCATCATCATCATCATCACCGTCGACGACGTTGACATCTACTCGGCCCTCATCATCCTCCTCATCATCGTCATCGGAGCCAGCCCCCTCCGCTTTGAGCTTAGCCATAATCGCGGCGTTGTCAGCATCAACCGACATCTGATAGCCTGACCAGATGTCGGCCCAGACCAAGTTAGGGTGGGACTCGGCCAAAACCTTCTTCAACCGGTCGAGGGCCTCGTCCTCCCCCATCTTGTGCGCCGTGCTGCCTACCTCGTTGGCATAGACTTCGGCCGCTTCAGATTTCTCCCAATCGGAGAACCACTGCTCCTCGGTTTTAACTTGGCCCTCTTACTCAGCCAACTTGGCCTCAAGATCGGCCACCTTCTGCTCGGATGTAGCCAGCTTGGTTAGGGCATCATCCCTAGCAGTCCTAGCCAAATCACGGGCAAGAGTAAGGTCGGCCTTCTCCTTCGCCCATTTTTCCCGCTCTACGGCAAAGTCCTCTTGGTCTTTCTTTATGGTGTTCTCCGCATCCTCGAACTTGGACTCGGCAATCCGCTTGGCCTCCTTGGCTTGATACACCTCATCAAAGTGCTTCTTGGCCTTCTCTTTGAGGACGGCTACTTCCTCGGCCAGGCTCACCCGATTCTGAGCAACATTGGCCATCCGAGCAGAGAACCGAAACAAAAGAAAAAGGTTGGTTAGAAATAGCAAAGTAAAATATGAGAAGGTCAAATAAAAAGCGCTTACCTCGAGCCAAGAGCGAAAGAGCTCGTTGGTCTCGTTAGGACCATGAGTAACCTCGATATACTCCCGGTCAGCAGGAGTGTAAATGTGTTCGAGGGCCGTGGTCCAGCGCCTATCTTTCTCTTTCCTACTTAGCCCCGTGAAAGGAACGGTCGGCCTCACCGCACCCCTCGAGCTATCCCCGGGCAGCTCTTCAAATGGAGACAAAGGAGTGTATTGGGGGCTCCCGACAGGTCGGAAGTCAGATGAGTGAAGGGAGATGTCGCCCCCGTCGGCCTGCTGTGTGAAGCCCCTCAGGCTAACGACCTCCACCGACTTGCTCCTCTTGGCCTCCGCAAGTTCGGCTTTGGCTCTCTCCCGCTCGGCCTTCGACCGAGCCACAGCTTTCTCAGTCTGAGCCACCTTGTCGGATGAGCGTTCCTTCCTCTTCTTGGTCTTCGGCTTGGCGGGATCCTGAGGAAAAAGCAAAAGAATAACAATTACAGAACAAGTAGCCACCCGGTAAAAAGGGGGAAACCACTCGGCTAAAACAAATGGGGAGTTTTTACCTTGGGAGGGGCGGGAACCTTCATAGTCTTCGCCGCAATCTCGGCCTTCAGCCGAGCCGCTCTCATTGCTGCTACCTTCAGCTTATCGGCCATGACTGGGTCAACTTCTTCTATATTGGCTCGGGCGGGCTCTGCAAAACAAGGCATAAAAAAAGTCAGTCAAAATAAAAAGCTGAAAATTGTGATACCCCTAAACCACCTCCTCGGCTAATTACCCTTCGGGAAAGTCGTACTCAGGCCCATAGCCGAGAGAAAGTGTTCATCCTTGAAAAGTGTGCAGTCGGGAAGCCATTGGCCGGGTACAAAGACCTCGCCCCCATCGACAATTCTCGACTCAGTCTGCATATAGCAGGCCGCCGCACCTTCCTCGTCATCCAGCTCCCCCACTCGGTAGTTCAGAGCGAGAATGGGCTCGTCCGAAGGCGGGACCAAGAGAATACCCCAGTCTCCGCCAAAATAAATGAAGGCGAACTCCCTACGAAACCCCTTCTGGGAGGTAGGGAGATTGAGGACCGTCCGATAACCTGGTCGGACTTGGAAGCTCCTCCAACCAGGCCCATTCTTAGCAGCCATGACTTCTACCAATCTGTATAGATGCCTCCATAGCTTGAGGGTCGGTCGGACATTTATTAAGTTGCATAGAACCTGGAAGGCAGTAATGCCACCCCAGGAGTTGGGAGATACCTGGCAAATCGCCAAGTGATAGGCGTTCAGCAGCTCCTTAACAAAAGGAGTCAAGGGAAACCGAAGCCCCACATCCATTGACTTATAGTACACTGCAACGCAACCGGGAGGGGGAGAGATAACGGTATGGTGGGCCTCTGGTCGGACCAAATAGAAGGGATCTTTTATTTGGAACCTTGTCGCTGTACCCCGGAGGTCCTCGGTCAATGACTTAATAACCCCTGGCTCGGGAAAGAATGAACCCGGACCTCCTTTTGGATCGAGGTCGGGATTCTCCAACTCCCGACCCGACGTAGACGCTTCTCCTGCTCCCCTCGGCATGGCCCTCACTACATCAGAAGATAGATACTTATCTAAGTAACTCCTTGAAGGAGGATAGGCCAATGAAACCTCCCAAGGGAAGGGGATGACTCCCTCGGCTTCCTCCTCCACCGAAGAAGACGGACTCGGGAGAGCAACCGCGTCGGGCACAACCGAGGGGTCGGGACAGTTTATTATCGTCGACACCAGTGTTATTCCCATCCCTCTCACCTCCTCGGACAAATTGTTGGGAGGTGAAGCTGGAGGTATCGACGACTCGGACGAATCTCCCATTATTTATGGACAAGGGAGTCGGCCGAGATTATTAGAAAGAAAGGAAAGAAAAAGAAAACTTAAAAGAGCAAAAGCGTACCTGGTCGGACGAAGAAGCTTGAGGAAGAACTTGAGAGAGACTTTGAGAGATTTTGAGAGAGAGAAATTGAAGAAGTGAGCAAATGATTCTGAAAATCTCTCCCCTCTCATACATATATAGGAGGACCTCGGGGGATGTGCAACGCAAACCCCCCCCGCGTCGCTCTAATGGGATTCCAATTGAGGCACAACTGGACCTACTCAGCCCATTCCATGCAAAGTCCAATAAACTCGAGGAAAACACCCCTTAAGCCCGAGGAAGTTGAAGCGTCAAAAGTTCCTAAAGACACCCCTTCGGCTCGGCCTGTAACAAAGGTCCAAACATCCCAAGTATCAAGAGTGGCCATGTGGCGTTTCAAGTCGGACCTACTTGGTCGATCAAAATAAGCGCAGCCTCATCATCCGAAATGTGAAACCCACTCGGACCATCTTGGGGCTCATTAGCCCCTCATCCGAGTGGCTCCATACCCTACTAGGTCAACAGGAGCCATCCACCTTCGCCGAGTCGCTTCTATACTTGGTCAAGTATGGCCAAGTATCAGCTAGCACCCACTCGGACCATCTTGGGGCTCACCCCTCATCCGAGTGGCTCCATAACCTACTCAGCCAACAGGAGCCCTCCTCCTTTGCCGAGTCGCTTCTATACTTGGTCAAGTATGGCCAAGTATTAGCTAGCACCCACTCGGACCATCTTGGGGCTCATTAGCCCCTCATCCGAGTGGCTCCATACCCTACTCGGCCAACAGGAGCCCTCCTCCTTCGCCGAGTCGCTTCTATACCTGGTCAAGTATGGCCAAGTATCAGCTAGCACCCACTCGGACCATCTTGGGGCTCGCCCCTCATCCGAGTGGCTCCATACTCTACTCGGCCAACAGGAGCCCTCCTCATTTGCCGAGTCGCTTCTATACTTGGTCAAGTATGGCCAAGTATCAGCTAGCACCCACTCGGACCATCTTGGGGCTCATTAGCCCCTCATCCGAGCGGCTCCATACCCTACTCGGCCAACAGGAGCCCCCCTCCTTTGCCGAGTCGCTTCTATACTTGGTCAAGTATGGCCAAGTATCAGCTTGCACCCACTCGGACCATCTTGGGGCTCATTTGCCCCTCATCCGAGTGGCTCAAACACCCTACTCGGCCAAAAGGGGTTTCCTGCTCACACTCGGCCTAAGTATCGGCTAGTAGTGACCCGGTCGGCCACATCCCCTTCAAAGGAGAGATGACCGGGTCGGCACTCTTCCTGCACCAGGGAGTGACCCGGTCGGCGTCGTCCCCTTCAAATGGGAGATGACCAGGTCGGCACCCTCCCTTCACCAGGGAGTGGCCCGGTAGGCATCATCCCCTTCAAAGGGGAGATGACCGGGTCGGCACTCTCCCTTCACCAGGAAGTGACCCGGTCGGCATCGTCCCCTTCAAATGGGAGATGACCGGGTCGGCGCCTTCCCCTCACCAGGGCGTAACCCGGTCGGCAATTGTCCCATTCGATGGGAAATGACCGGGTCGGCGCTCTCCCTTCAGCAGGGAATGACCCGGTCGGCCTCATCCTCCTTAAGATAGGAGGAGACTAGGTCGGAATCTTCTTGTCAACAGGGAATGACTCGGTCGGTCCTCTCCCTGTTCACTAAGAGATGACCGGGTCGACATCTATCCTTCAGCAAAAAGGGGACACGGTCGGCGTTCCTCCTTCCAGCAAGAAGGGGACCCGGTCGGCGTTCCTTCTTCCAGCAGAAGGTAAGGTGGTCTGCGTGAACCTCCTCAGCAAGGGTGAACTCGGTCGGCGTCATGGTCCATTCCACCTGCCTACTCAAGCCGGTCGCCAACCAGTCAGGAATAAGACGGCCGTTACTCCGCCACAGACAGGCTCCCCTCCAGTCAGGTTTCCGTGAGTCCCCATCTATGGCGTGGGGCTAATTGTTTGGGCTCATTTAATCAGCAGCCCAATAAAGGAGCACAAAAGCCTACTAAAGCCTGGGACAGGTGGCAGCTGTGGGTCCCACCTGAAAGTTGACCTAATCACCAGTATTTGGGAAACCTCTAAAGGGGTGAAATAATCATTGCCTAAAAAGGTAACATGCCCATTGGTGCCAAAAAGGCCCATCTGAACAGTGTTTCCTGTCTAGGAAATCCCCAACACTATAAAAACCAACTGCCTCATCAATGAACAGGTATTCAATTCTCACCTAACAAAACTAAAGCAACTCTCTCTAGACTTTACTTCTCTCTCTACCTCAATCACATCTGACTTGAGCGTCGGAGGGGCGATCCCGGAACCACCCCCGGGGTAGTCTAACCTTGTTTTGCAGAATTCCGGCGTACGGATATCGGAGCTCATGCGATCGCTCCTGGGGCCCACATCACATCTCCCAACCAATTACAACCCTTAATTTCTTAGCAGAAACACTATGTAAACTGAATATTACTTTTGCTACATACTTCCTCCGTTTCACAATAAGTGAAACATAGAGAAAGTGGGGGAGTTACCAAGAAATGTATAGAGAGAAAGTTGGGACCACAATAAAGTAGAGTGAAGAAGTATAGAAGTGGTGGCCCGTTCTTGCTTTTTGGTGGCATATTTGTAATAAGATTGAATTTTTTTTTACCATTTAGAGCTTGGTTTCACTTATTGTGATTATTCCAAATAAGGGAAGTGTTTCACTTATTGTGAAATGGAGGAAGTAATTCGCAATAGTATAGTTTTTTTTTACCATCGAGAGTGCTCGAAATATGCTTCGAAATAAGATCCACATACAATATAGTTTTACAACTTATGAATATTTATTTATTTAGATGAACAGTAACGTATTATTTATTCTTTATTTTAAATACATATAAAAATAACTATAAAAATAGCATATAATATATATGTGACAATAGTAATTATGTCTTTCAAAATCATACTTTTAAAAATTGAGTTATATAAAGATAAAAAATTCATATCTATAGATTTGAACCTATAACATTCCATGATGGCATTACATGAAGAATCATATGAAAATTTGTCATCGAGATTGCAGAGGTATTATGCAATTAACTAATTATTTTATTCTTATAATATTTATTGTATACATAATTTTTTTTCTTCCATATATCTATATGTCAGATCTTATTCTTTTCTCCATTAACTTAATTCTACTAAAGCTATTTGGAAATCAAGGTTCACGTTTCTAGACTATTTGAGGTCACGGATCATAAAAAAGGGGGAAGTTTGATAAGTCTTGATATGGTCATGATTGAAGAAGATGTATTTTTTTCTCTTAAATTGTATTTTCGATTATTAATAGAGGTTAGTTTAATATTTAATTAATTTTCTTCATGATACTTATCGTTATGATCTTCATTTTGGCTTTCCCATCTTCCATTCTATATGCGTTATTGTTTATGTGCTATATTAAAAGTTGAAGTTGTGGCTGACACTCATGTTTTTCTCGATTATTTCTGCCCTGCATCTATTAAATTATTACCCTCTACTTAAGTATCATTCGGTATTATTGATGTTAAAACTGTATTAGTTATTGTTAATCATACCTGTTATTGGGATACCATTTAATAATAGACTTAGCTACAATATTCAATAGAATATTAAAAATTATAAAATTTATATATCGCAATAGCAAATCTAGAAATTATAGTATAATGACAAACACTTTCCCCGTTTTTTTTCTGCTTCAACAATTGGTTTGGGCATGGATTTTTAGGAAATAAAAAATGGGTAGGTTAGCATAGAGGTACCTCTTTAGTTAACTAGAGTAGAGGATAAATAAATCCTTAATAAAGTAAACGCAACTTAATAAGACAATTTGGGTAATTAGTGATGGTTTTATTAACATAAGTAAAGGTAATATTGTCAATTGTAGTTGCTTTTTTTTACCAAAAGTGGAATGGGTCCAAAAGATGAAACTACCTTAAGCGGTTATTGTTGTAATAGATAAAGAACGAAGGAAATATGTAAATACAATGGTGTTGAAAAATCTCATTTCACAGCAACACAAAATCAACAATAATATTAACAAAAAATTTGCAATAAAATAAAATAAACAACAACCCGTGCAACGCACGGGCTTCAAACTTATTTTTTTCTCCATGAACTTAATTCTACTAAAACTATTTGGAAATCAAGATTCGCATTTCTAGACTGTTTAAGGTCACGGATCATAAAAAAGGAGGAAGTTTGATAAGTCTTGATATGATCATGATTGATGAAGAGGAATTTTTTTCTCTCTAAAATAGTATTTTCAATTATTAATAGAGGTTAGTTTTACATTTAATTAATTTTATTCATGAAACTATCATTATGATCTTCTTTTTTGCTTTTTCATCTTCCATTCTATATGCGTTAGTGTTTATGTGCTATATTCAAAGTTGAAGTTGTGGCTAACACTCATGTTTTTCTCTATTCTTTATGTTCTGCATCTATTAAATTATTGCCCTCGCTCTACTTTCTTAAATTATCATTCGGGTATTATTCATGTTAAAACTGTGTTAATTATTGTTGGTCATACATATTATTAGGATACCATTTAATAATAGAGTTAGTTACAATATTTATTTGGATATTAAAAATTATAAAATTTATATATCGTAATAATAAATCTAGAAATTATAGTATAATGACAAATACTTCCCTGTTCTTTTTCTATTACAACAATTGGTGTGAGCATGGTTTTTAAGGAAATAAAAAATGGGTGATTTAGCATAGAGGTACCCCTTTAGTTAACTAGAGTAGGGGATATTGTCAACAATAGTTGCTTTTGTTTTACCAAAAGTGAAATGGTTCCAAAAGATGAAACTACCCAAAGCGGTAATTGTTGTAATAGAAAAGGAATGGAGAAAGTTATAAATACAATAGTGTTGAAAAATCCTATTTCACAGCAACACAAAATTGACAATGATATTAACAAAAAAATTTACAAAAAGATAAAATAAGCAACAACCCGTGCAATACACGGGCTTCAATCTTCATTTTGGTTTTCCCATCTTCCATTCTATATGCGTTAGTGTTTATGTGCTATATTAAAAGTTGAAATTGTGGCTGGCACTTATGTTTTTCTCTATTCTTTCTGTCCTGCATCTATTAAGTTATTACCCTCTACTTTCTTAAAGTATCATTCGGGTATTATTTATGTTAAACTGTATTAGCAGTCATACCTGTTATTGAGATACCATTTAATAATAGCTAACTATAGTATTCAATTGAATATTAAAAATTATAAAATTTATATATCACAATAACAAATCTAGACTTTATAGTATAATGACAAATACTTTCTCCCTTTTTTTCCAACATCAACAATTGGTTTGGGCACAGTTTTTAAGGAAATAATAAAGGGTCCTTTTAGCATAGAGGTACCTCTTTAGTTAACTAGAGTAGGGGGATAAATGAATCTATAATAAATTAAACACAACTTTATAAAGCAATTTGAGTAATTAATGATGGTTTTATTAACATAAAGTAAAGGTAATATTATCAACTATAATTAATTTTTTTTACCAAAAGTGGAATTGTTCCAAAAGATAAAACTACCTAAAGCGGTAATTATTGTAGTAGAAAAAGAACGGAGGAAGTATGTAAATACAATGGTGTTGAAAAATCTTATTTCACAGCAACACAAAATCAACAATAATATTAACAAAAAGATTGGAATAAAATAAAATAAACAGCAACCCGTGCAACGCACGGGCTTCAAACCTAGTTAATATCACGTAACATGTGGACGTATCATACCATATAAAATATAAAATTTAGTATTGTATGAATTTAAGGTTTCTTGGCAATGATACGTTCCGATCTCTTTATGGGATAGAGTCGAAGAATATTAATTGCCATGATGATCTTGACGATAATACGATCCGGTCTCTCCGCACGCATTTACGGTGCAACGAAGATAAAGGGTTTCCTTAGTTGCTGGAGTATAGCATGGTGCACATAAATAAAGAAGTATACAATTTAGCTGGCAATGCCATCGATTGTTGCCTATAAATTGCGAAAGAGAAACCCCAACTCCTCAGATTACATCATTCTCAAATCTCAAAGTAAAAGATTTCTTGGCTTGGTAATAGTAATAATCTAGCTTAGCTTATATACTCCACAAATAATGGGAGGGGGAGAAGGAAAAAGTTGTAACAATAAGAGGGTGGGATTGTTGGGAAGAGTAGTAGTAATGGTAATGATAATGATAATGTTGTTGGCTACTACCACCGCGGCCAGGTCTGGACCTGGCCGTGTTTTGCTTGGAGACCCATTATCCGATTTGCTCGGTGGTCTGCTTGGTGGCAACGGTGGTGGTGATGGTGGTGGTTTGCTTGATGGAATTGTAGGCAGTGGTGGTAGCGGTGGTGGTGGTGGTTTGCTCGATGGAATTATAGGCAGTGGTGGTAGCGGTGGTGGTGGTAATTAATCCTTGATCCTCCCTTTGATTGGTAAAATAGAAACACTCCGTTCAACCTAATAACTAATAAGCTGCCTGTTGAAGCACTTCTGTGTACTGTGTTAATTGGTGTATGCTTTCTTTACTCATTTTCTGTATGTGTTTGATGATGCGTTGGAACTTTTTTCTTTCTTTCTTTCTTTCTTTCTTTCTTTCGTTCTTTCTTTCTTTCTGTTTTCTTTAACTTCCCTCTTGACATGTTGTGATGGAGATGGTGAAGCTGGGGTTTATGATGTTGTACTATTTGTTTACGCAAAATAATACATGATGGAGTGATGTACCATTTGTGACTACGTACTATAAGTCTATAATATATGACCAAATTATATATGACGACGTTCAATTCGCATCTCCATTCTCCAATAATATTATCTGCATGGAGGTGCCCTATCTGTTTCATAATTCTCAAAAAAAATTCAAAAAGTACGTGTTTGATAGTTGTCAATTGATCTAATAGTAAAACTGTTTTTTTAGGAAGAAAAAGAAAAGAACAGGCCCTTATGCCACAAAGCATAGTGTTGAGATCCTCTAGAGCTTCAAAATAACTCTAGACGGTAGAGTTCGTTAAATATCAGTCGTTGATTAAGAAATCAAAGGCTTGTATTTTCTCTCCCAAATATCCCCCTATTTTTCCGCCGAATATCCTGCCCATATCTTTTCCTTTCCCACTAATCATGAGCCCTTGATTTTATAATATATGGTTAGGATTCAACTCTACTTTGTAGAGTTTTCATAAAACTCTAGAGGATCCGGACCCCAAAGCATAGGTTAACAATTTCAAGATTTAATTTAAAAAAAGGAAAATTTCCTCAGGTACTCTTGAGGTTTGACGTAATTCTCATATTACCCCTCACATTTGGGGAATTCCTCAAATATCCCTGAACTTTGTGTTTGGGGTCAAAATACCCTTATCATACACCGAATTTCAAGTGCATTAATTTCCTAAGGTACCCTTGAAACTTAAACTTTGAACTTCAAAATTCAATAAGGGTATTTGGAGAATTAAGCCAAATTTCCTTTAAAAAAAATATAATGCAACAAGATTCTATTTGGAGATAATAAATAAATAAAGATATTAAAGATAAAGAGAATCAAATGTAAGATTTTTTAGTTTGATTGGTTTTTGAACAAATAGAAACTTTTTGTATAATGATATCTTACACTTCCTCCGTTCTGTTTTAAATGAAACGTTTGCTTTTTCACGCAATCCAACGCACTTCTTTAATCGTTAATATCTTTAGTTGTGCATACGTAAAAAAAATATAAAAAGAGTTATAATTTGATAGTATGCATCGAGACGAATCTAACAAGATCCCACATGACTATGTTTTTCTTTATATAATGGCGATAAATTGGAGTCAAAATTGATCAATAAATAGTGTCATTTCACCCAATGTTTCGTTTAAAACAGAACGTAGGAAGTATAAGAATTTTGATGCTCTTACCCTCTGCTTTGTGGTATATGTTAGAAAAATCCTTTTATATTTAATGTAATTAGATATTCTTTTAACTAAAATTGGTCATGATTCACTAGTGGAAAAAATTTCATGTGCTACTTTACAAATGCTTCGGTTATATTTAAAACGGAGCACTTGAGACACGTAAATTAGTATTTTTTGTGAAAATTAACAAGTGCTACGATTACCCAGAGCATTTCACTTGTTGTCTCTTCTTTTCTAACTGGGCTGGAGTACTTGTTTGGACCCAGCCTAAGTAAAAATAAAAAATTCCTTCCTCTCTCGCCCATTGCTCTCTTTATTCTTGCTGATGCTCTATTGTCTATTCAACTCTTTCTCTCTCTATTCTTATTTTTTCTCTTCCTTGTTATGAGATCTCAACAAAGGTATCCCTACACTAGTACAGAAATGTCAATTTGCGTCGGACCTAAGGACCCCATTTGCGTCGGACATAGGCTGCTGCATCTACCATCTTGAATGAGTGATTTGCGTCGCACATGGCTAAGGGTGCGACGCAAATTGCTTTTTAACAAAACCAAAAAAAAAGGTCCACCATTCCAAAAGTTGAAACAGATCAAAAAAAAATCCACCACAGTCGTTCTCTACAATCATTCGGTTAATTGAAACCATGAAACGAAATTCTAAACTGATAAAAAATCTAAACTTATAAAAAAGAAATTAACCAAAGTAGAATTGTATTACGCAAATAAAAAACTTGTACAAATTATACAAAATTCGCACAAATTTTGTGTCTCAAAAAGAAAAGTTCACCATCAAACAACCATAAAAGACCAGTAACCGCCGGAAAAGTTCGCACGAATTCTGAACAATATCTAGATCTGACAGAAAGTTTACGTTGAGTGGGAAGGCGGTGGAATTTCGGCGGAGAGAAAGACCCACAGATTGGAGATGTACGCCACGTGTCCTTCAGAAAGACGTCGGGGCTGCATCGGAGAGACGGCAGTGGTGCTGCACTCCAATGCGGTGCCAAAACGCATCTCCCCTCCTCCTCCTGAGACTGAGAACACCAAACTCTCACTTCAATGACTTGAATTTTCAACATTGAAATTCTTCCACAGGTAAATTCGCCATTAAAAAGAGCTTTACAAAAAGAGAGAAAAGAGGAGAGAGAAAGTAACCTGTGTCCGCCATTGAAGAAGAAGCTTACCCCCGGTGGTCTGAGGTATTGCGCAGCATAGGAGAAACAAACAAAAAGAAGGAAGAAACTTCCATGGAATTCCACCAAAAAAAAAGGAGATTAAAAAAGATTGATGATGATTTGGGGGAGCAGTTTTAATTAGGGTTTTCAGAAAAAATTGGGGAGATGAGAGAGGCGCTGGAGAGATAGAGGCTAGGGGTTTGAGTCTTTGAGAGGCGCTGGATGGGTTTGAGAGGGATTTAAACGCGTCTAATTGAATGGGCTTTTAGAATGGGCCGTGAGGATCTGCGTCGCACCATACTAACATGCGACGCAGATAGCTAACATCATTTGCGTCACACAGGAGAAACACGCGACGCAGATTGATAGCACGCCTACAGCAGCTGAGAGCCCTTCTTGCTCATGTGCGTCGCACCTACAAAGCACGCGACGCAAATCATTATCTACGTCGAAGGTCTGTGATATCCGACGCAAATAGTGGGGTTATTTACGTCGCGTCCTCAAAGCCATGCGACGCAAATTCTTCCGCAATTCATATCCTGTGCTTATTTGTGTCGCACCTTCTATGATATCCGACGCATATCATTTATTTGCGTCAGGTTTTCGTGCATACGACGCAAATAGACCGACGCAAAACGTGAATTCTGTACGAGTGCTAACTCTCTACTTTAATCTTTCTCGTCTCTTTCTCTCGCCTGGCTCTTTTTTGCTTATCTTTGAAATCTAAATTTTGGTAGGATTTTTGGTGAATTAGCGTTTATGAAGTTGTTCGACATTCAAAAGAGGACAAAGGTTCGATAATTTTTTGGTAATTTCTTCCTTCTTATTCGCTCTTGTTTCTTCTTTTTTGTTTTCGGATCTAGGTTTGTTTCCTAGTATGTTTGTAGCATCTTTACTAGCTGGAATGGTTAGTTTGAGAAACCCACTCATGAGTTATAGCCACCGAAAATTCTGATCCATTGGCATGAGTAACCGACCTCCGAAGTTTCTTATTCTTTAAATGCGTTATGGGAGACCTGCTCATATTATTTAGCGAGGGGAGGAAAATTATACTCTCTTTTTGGGTTGTTAGGGTAGTTAGTGCCAAACATATACATTGATCAAAGAAGATATTTATACATTGATGAAATATGATGATTCGTCTCAACTTGTGCTCCGCTTATATTTTTGTCATCATATGATATGAAGCTGATGCCATTTTCTCAATTGAAAATTGGCAAATAATATTTTTTTTGAATTCGAAAGAAGATACAGAACCATAAAAATGTTGTATATGTCATTATTTAGATCGGTTTTTTCACCATATACCCCTGACAAATTTTGTTTTGCACCATATACCCTTTCAACTTTCCAAATTCACCATATACCCTCCACGTTTCAAAAAATACATCCACTTACCCTTAATGACTAACGGCGTTAAACTCCGTTAGTCATTAGGCCCTAAACCCTCCTCTAACACTAATTAGCTAACCTAAATCTACCCCTAACCCTAACCCTAACCCCTAATGTAATACTTAACACTAACCCTAACCCTAACCACCTCCCCCCACCCCTTACCCTTTCCCTTCCCCCCACTGCACCACCACCCCAACACCTTCCCACCACCCCCATTCCTTCCTCCCCTCCCCATGCCCCCCCTCTCCCCCTTCCCCACGCCCCCATCCACCCTCCTCGCAGCCCCCCTCTACCCTCCCGCAGCCTCCCTCCCTTTCCCCTTCCCCCGAGTCCCGTAACCTCTATCCCCTTCGAATTTCGAACCCAGATTTTTGGTTTCGAACCCGCATTTTTCGATTTCAGGTCGGTTTCGAATTCACCATCATCCTATTCGATTTTTGGTTTCGAATTCAACAAGGTTTTGAATTTTTTTTAGCTTCATGGGTGCGATTCAGTAGGGGAAAGGGGAGGGGGAGGGTGGGGTTGCAGGGGAGTCGGGAGGGGGAGGGGGATGCGGGGGAGTGGGGAGGGGTATTCGCGCGATGGGGAAGGGGAGAAGGGTTCGCGATGGGGCGGGGAGAGGGGAGGGGGTTCACGACAGGGGAAGGGGAGAGGAGTTTGCGACGGGCGGGGAGAGGGGAGGGGGTTCGCGACGAGGGGAAGGGGAGAGGAGTTTGCGACGGGGCGGGGAGAGGGGAGGGGGTTCGCGACGAGAGGAAGGTGAGGGGAGGTGGTGGTGACGGGGAAAGGCAGGGGGAGGAGGTCGGTGGGGGAAGGGGAGGGGGAGGGGTGGTGGTGGTGACGGGAAGGGGAGGGGGAGGGGTGGTGGTGGTGACGGGAAGGGGAGGGGGAGGGGGTGGTGGTGGTGACGGGGTGGTGGTGCAAGTGGGGGTAAGGGGTGGTTAGGGTTAGGGTCCAAGTTAGTAGTTAGGCCCAAGTTAGTGAATTGGGTTAGAGTTAGGATTAGGGTTTGATTTAAGTTAGTTAATTAGGGTTAGGGGAGGATTAGGGCCTAATGACTAACGGAAGTCTAACACCGTTAGTCAAAAGGGTAAGTGGATGTATTATTTAAAACGTGAAGGGTATATGATGAATTTGAAAAGTCGAAAGGGTATATGGTGCAAAAAAAAATTTGTCAGGGGTATATGGTGAAAAAACCGTATTTAGATTTTTGGTCGGCTATACAAATTCTCAATATGTTTCTTGGCTCTATGTTGTTTATAACGGGTTCATAGTTCTTTCAGGGATTTATTTTTGCCAACTGAATTTCAATGCTCTAGTACATAATCCATCCACAATTGATTATCTCGTTTTTTGACAAATTTTTAAAGTATAATGTAAGATCATTTTTTTATTCCTTTTTTTCGACAAATTAGTATCGCTTAAAATGTGGTCAACTTTAGTGACCTTTATTATTATCACTTGAAATGCCAATGTCTGAGGTCTTAATAAAACTTTTAATACTTGAAGTGCATATGATGATTGTGATTTACGATACTAAGTCGAAAGAAAATATATAGGAGTGATCAATGTTGGTCTCATGCTGTGTAATTGTATGGTCAGGAGGTCTAGCTGAGGAGTCCTTTGTGGAAGGTACCTACTCCTCTTGTGTGTTTAGTCATTGGTGATCCTTTTAGTGAGCTTTTCTTGGTTTAAGTTGTTGCACATAGGTGTTATATGTGTGTTTTACTTAGTTGCTTGAGATATAACTTACTCCAATTAGTTCACACTGTGCATAACTCAAGGTTATGATTTTCAGGTTAAGGCTTTGGTTACATAAAAGAATGGCAATGATACTATTATTTTGGCATTGTTAAATAGCTCTTAGTGAAAGATATGCTTTCAGGTCGCATAATTTAGAGCATCTAGTGCTCATACGAACTGTAGCTAGTACTCCATATAATAATCTTACTACTACTTGCAGGTTGCATAATTTAGAGCATTTAGTGCTCATATGCTTTGTAGCTCTATATTATATAATAATCTGACTACTCTTCGGTCTTCACTTCTTGTTACTCAAACTTTGTTACATAATTTCTTTTGGTTTGAGGGTGTTATTGGTAACATATTAAGATTTAAAAAATATATTGTCGTTGAACTTGTAGCTAATTACTTTAACTTCTAGAAAATTACTTTATGTATGTTCTCTTGCACTGTTGGGCCCTTTTAATCAATTGAGAATTACCCTTCTATATATTTGAAGAAATTGAAACAAGAGTGATTTGAGAAGATTATCTCATACAATCACTTCAACCATGCGGCCAAGGCATACAATATATACAAACAGTATAACTTTGGTACTCCTATAAAGTAGGAAACTAAATAACTAACTACCCTAAATATATGATACATATCTCACCTTACCTCCTAACAATATACATCATATCTCCTAAGAATAAGCAAGAAAATATTCCTATCTTAACATTCCCCCTCAAGGTGGAGAACGAGGTAAACCGAGTCCCAGCTTGAACTGCAAGTGATCAAAAGATTCTCCTCCTAGCGCCTTTGTAAATAAGTATGCAATTTGCTCCTTGCTTCGCACATGAGAAGTGCTAATTGTTTTGGCCACGAGATGTTGACGAATGAAATGACAATCAACTTCTATATGTTTCGTCCGATCATGAAATACCGGATTTTTAGCAATATGAAGTGCCGCTTGATTGTCACAGTATAAAAACATGGGTTTAGTGTGAAAAATACCAAACGAGCCAAGGAAGGACTTGAGCCAGATGAGCTCACTAGTAACTGCCCCCATTGCTCTATACTCGGCCTCTGCGGTTGATTTCGCTACCGTGACTTGCTTTTTTGCACGCCATGATACAGGGGACTGACCCAAAGCAACAAAATAGCCACTTAATGAACGTCTCGTGAGCGGACAACTTGCATAATCCGAGTCACAATATCCCCTTAACTGAAAAACTCCATCTTTCTTGATCGTAAGCCCTTTGCTCGGATTTCTTTTGATGTACCGAACCACCCTAAGTGCTGCATCCCAATGCGCTACCTTTGGTTCATTAACAAACTGAGATAAAATGTGTACTGCATAAACGAGGTCAGGTCTTGTTATTGTAAGATACACCAATCTCCCAACAAGCCTTCGATACTTCATAACATCCTTCAAAACACTGCCCTTGGCTAATGCTAAATTATGACGTGGCTGAATTGGCGTGTAAACGGGTTTCGCACTTGCCATTCCACTGTCCTCTATAATATTCATTGCATACTTTCGCTGGTTAAGGAACAAACCACTTGCGCCATGAGCTACTTCAATTCCCAAGAAAAATTTCAACCGACCTAAGTCTTTAATGCCAAACTTTGTATCAAGAAATTGCTTGAAACGGAGACTAGCATCATCACTATTACTAACAACAATCATGTCGTCCACATACACAAGGACTCCGATAAAAATGCCGTCACGGTGAAGAGTAAATAATGAATAATCCGCCAAAGATTGAACAAATCCATACCTCCGCAGTGAATGAGTTAGTTTTGCAAACCAGTTTCGAGAAGCCTGCTTTAGCCCATAAATTGACTTAAGTAATTTGCAAACTTTGTTTTCTTTGTCTCGTTCAAATCCTTGCGGTATCCGCATGTAAACATCTTCATTTAAATCGCCGTGTAGGAAGGCATTGTTAACATCAAGTTGCTCTATTTTCAATCCCTTCATAACAGCCAATAGCGCATACATCGAACACTCGTCATCTTTGCTACTGGTGCATAAGTCTCATGAAAATCAATGCCTTCCACTTGAGTGAATCCTTGAGCCACAAGTCTTGCTTTGTACCTCTCAACTTTACCATTAGCCAAATATTTAATCTTGTATACCCAGCGACACCCAATGGCTTTCTTTCCCTTCGGCAGCTCGACAATATCCCAAGTCTTGTTTTTCTCCAAGGCTTCGATTTCTTTGTGCATGGCGTCTCGCCACTGCTCACTTTTTGCTGCTTCTCGGTAATTCATAGGTTCTTTCTCTGCATCAATTTTTGCTAGAAAAGCTTTGTGTGACGGTGAAAAATTATCAGTAACAACGTATTTAGATAAAGGATAGCGAGTACCTGACGATGAAGACGTTGATTTTTCTGGATGAGCATTCGACATTGGAGCAAGTACTTTCACTGATTTACAATAATAATCCTTTTTCCATACCGGTTCAAATTTTTCTCTTGCTCCTCTTCCCATCAATTCTTCTGCATTTCCATCCGGCTGTCTCTCTATCTCTCCGACCAACTCCGCTTCTTCCACCGTTGCCCTTTGTCCCGTCACTTGGACCCTCATTCATGTCTCTACTCGTCAACTACGAGAGTTTCATCATCAACCTTGGTTTCTTGTGGTCTTTCGTGATTCCCCCCATCCTCGGCGTGGAAGCATCAAATTGTTCATAATCAAGAAAATATTGGTCGGGAATTAATGGATTCCCGTCCTCCGCCTGAGTGTCCGTATCTTTGGCAAGATGCAAATACGGACTCACATTCTCATAAAAAACTACATCACGAGATACAAAAACCCGTCTTTCTTGCAAATCATACACTTTCCATCCTTTTTTACTATGTGGATACCCTATGAAAATGCATCGTTTCCCTCTTTCTCCAAACTTATCTTTCGGCCTCGCCTTATTGTGAGCATAACACAAACATCCGAGAACTTTAACATTATCAAAGCAAGGTTTTTTACGATACAAAATTTCATATGGTGTCTTTCCCCCTAACAATGGTGTGGGTGTTCTATTTATTAAGTAGGGGGCTTTGTTAAGGCACATTCTCCCCAAAAAACCAAAGGTAATCCACTTTCAAAACGTAAAGCCCTAGCCTTCTCTAAAATATGACGGTGCTTTCGCTCTACTCTTCCGTTTTGTTGTGGGGAGTCGACATTACTAGTCTGAAATTTAATTCCATTTTCTGCATAATAACCCAGCATCGGACCAGATAATAATTCCGTTCCATTGTCACTTTGGATAGTCTTAACACATGTGTCAAATTGAGTTTTCACCATTTGACAAAAGATTTTTAAAAATTCACCTGCTTCACTTTTGTCTTTCATTAAATAAACCCAAACCCCTCTACTGTGATCGTCAACAATGGTTAAGAAATAATGTGATTGTGTCAAACTTGCTACCCGATATTTCCCCCATATATCACAATGAATTAATCCAAACAGAACGTCACATCTCTTATTATTAAGTTTGAAAGGAGATCGAGTTAGTTTTGCTCGACAACAGGAATCACACAAAACATCCATGTTCCAATGTAAACTACACCCAATTAAACTAGAAAATTGCGAAAAAATACTCCTTGACGGATGTCCCAATCTCCTATGCCATAACCGAGCATCCTTGGTCACCGTCACTTGCTGCACCATCTCCTCCTTCCTTAATTGATAGTAATATACTCCATGTCGATGCTCACCCCGTCCAATCGTCATCTTCGTAGTCAGGTCCTGCATTTCACAATAATCCGAATAGAACGTTATTACACAATTATTTTCACGTATTAGTTGTTGGACAGAAATGAGATGACATGTAAGGTTTGGAACAAACAAAACATCTTTCAAAATAAAATGCTCATTTAATTGAACTTGTCCATGTATACTAGCTTCAACTATTCTGCCATCAGGTAAACTGACTTTTGATACTTCCTCCTTCCATTGATTCATCAACAAATCTTGTCTTCCTGTCATATGGTGCGAAGCTCCGCTATCAATCATCCATTCAACATTAACGGTTAATTTCATACCTTTGAGTTTCTCATTACCGTCTGGACTCGCGCCAAGCAAAGTTTTCAATTTTTCAATTTCTTCATATGTGAATGAGAAATGAGATGGTGCGACTTCAGTCCCCTTTGAGACTGCATTTGCACTTACTGCATTTGCTTGATAATTGCCTCTGCCTCTGCCGCGGCCACGACCACCTGCTCCACGGCCACCAGTTCCTCCGCGTCTACCACGACCCCTCTCTCTTGCTCGAACCTCTTCATACCCATGTTTCTCGTAACAATTGGCCTCGGTGTGGTAGTACTTTCCGCAGTGAGTGCACTGAGGTGGAACATACGCTGCATCTTCATCATTCTTGCCCTTACTTGCATATGTTCTCGTTGCCATGGCTGCTTCGACACGATCTTCCTTGACTTTCGTCATTGATGCATGACGTTCTTCTCTTAAAATCAATCCATACGCACGAGTGAGTGTGGCAATGGGATCTTCCATGAGTAAGTTAGTTCGAATATTTCCGTACGATTTCGAATCTAACCCCATTAAAAATTGATGAACCTTCTCCTCTTCTCTCTCCTTGGCAATCGAAGCAGCAGCTCCACAGGTACACTCCTTGATCTTACTGTAATTTCCGAGTTCGTCCCAAATGGTTTTCAATCGAGTATAATACTCAACCACCGAATCGGATTCTTGCTTACATTCAGTGAGTTCAACTTTTAATTGATGAACTCTTGGTGCGTTTCCCGCCGAATATCTGTCACGAAGTTCTTCCCAAATCTCTTGTACCGATGTTGAAAAAGTTATGCTTGGATGTAATTTGGGGTCAATCACATTACGAAGCCACGCCCTAATCATCGCATTACACTGCCTCCATGCCACAGTCTCAACGGTTTCGTCTCCGTTGATACAAAGAGGTTTCTGTACTTTCCCTTCAATGAAATCAATTTTATTTTTCGCATCCAATCCATTCTTGACAGCCTCAGCCCATAAATCATAATTATTTCCATTGAAAATAATTTGTGTAACCATTAAGTTTGGATTATCCGAAGGATGCAAAAATAATGGTGAGGTTGTGGGAATGGTCTTTGGTCCTCCCCCAGTTCCTTTTTGTTTTTCTTCTTCAGTCATACTTTGGTTGATGGAAAAAAAAAATTAGGATCGAAATGAAAATGCTCTTGATACCATGAAGAAATTGAAACAAGAGTGATTTGAGAAGATTATCTCATACAATCACTTCAACCATGCGGCCAAGGCATACAATATATACAAACAGTATAACTTTGGTACTCCTATAAAGTAGGAAACTAAATAACTAACTACCCTAAATATATGATACATATCTCACCTTACCTCCTAACAATATACATCATATCTCCTAAGAATAAGCAAGAAAATATTCCTATCTTAACAATATTTGTATGTTCTTTTGCAACTTATTGCATGCTATTTCTTTGAAATGAGTGTCTGATGCACCCACGTTAAAATTTGCACTTCTAGCAGAAATAATTGGACTTGACAATTCCCTCTTACTACTTCTTAATATGTTATGTGAGAATAGAAGTACTACCAGTTGCTTTCTTTTGATCTGACCTCACATCACTGCAAATTAAATTGCCCTTCTTCTCACACTTTTGTATATATGTGAAACTTGTAGTAGCATATCCTTGAGAGGATATCTGATCGGCTAACACAGTGAAGACATCTTTAATTACAAATCATTTGTTCATAAGTGGAGCACTGGCTGCTAGATGTGTATAAACACACCGGCATCTAGGAATCACACATGTTCTCTGCCTTTGTTCAAATGAAATTGGACAGTCAGACTCACAGAAAATTCATGGAGGCTATAGATAGGGGAAGAGAGGTATCCAGATATTTTGAGATTATTCCTTGAGTAGTGGGAGTGAGCTGATAGGCGTGTCGCGCACCTAACAAAAATAAATAACCTAACTAACCTCCTAACTATGTAGTAGGGTAAGTCAGAGTCGATCCCACAGAGAGAAAGTTGTTCTATGATTAGCCCTTAAATAATGGTAAGACTAAAGGAAATTAATATCAAGAATAATGGTCGTCGAATCAACTATACTAATCAATCTATAAATAAAGACTCTATAGTTAAGTATCCCCACTAGCATGAATTAATACAATAATAATTCCTACCCCAAACTAGTCAATTAAATGCTCACAAGGAAAAGTACACCCTATAAAATACCATAAACCTCTCCCGAGTATCTATGGCTTCTCTAATATGTACTCAAGCCTACTCCCGTGGAATTATGCAAATTAAAGACATTAAACGCAGCACTATAACTTCCTAACAATCCATTCTACCTACTCCCGTAGAGAACTTCATGTCCTTAATTGAAGTACCCAAATCCGTCAAAATCCAACTCCCGTTGTGGTCAAGACAATGGAATCATAACAATACTAGTTATCCCTAATCTAGTATTGAATATGCACAATCAATTAAGCAAGAACAATTGAACAATTAATTTGGGAATTTGAAGAAATAATCATGAATTAATTCATATTAGGCTTCAACTTAACCATAGATAAAAGAACTACTCAAGCATAATTGAAATAAGTAAAGAAACTAGAGAAGAATAATTAAAATTCATAATAATAAACAAAGGAAAAGAAGGAGAAAATAAATACTTGAATTGATGGAAAAAAGGTAGAACAATAAAGATCTACAAGTTTCTCTCCCTAACTTCTCTCTAGAAACCCTAAAAAGTGTCTACCATCCACACTCTTTTTGTCATTAAACGAATAAAATAGTATTTATAGCTTTCTAAAATAATAAAACCGACATCGCTACGGAGCAGACCAACACGGACGTGTCAATTATGACACGGACGTGTTGACCTGTTACTACATAAATATCCTACGATAGAAAAGCTACTGCCCCGAAGAAATCAGAGTGACACGGACGTGTCATAAGTGACACGGACGTGTCATAAGTGACACGGACGTGTCATAAGTGACACGGACGTGTTGTCCTGTAATCGTCAGATTCTTCAGCTCAACTTCAAACTGCTATCACTTTTGATCTAGAGCTTTGTTTGGTACATGTAATATATCGTTGGAAAGCTCTTAAAGTCTAGTTTCTAACCCAGTTGGAATCACCTCATTATCAATTTTGTGTCAAAATTTATGAGTAAAATGGTGCAGAGGTGTCATATTTTGCACAAGTACACAAAGTCCTTTGTATCTTTTTCAATTCCAATCCGTTTTGGGCACATGGTATATCCATTTGAAGGTAATACAAGTTCCTTAATCATCATGTCCTTAAAAAGGAGTCCAAAGCATCTGAGATAACATCAAAAGACCAAAAAACCCGTGAAAGCATCGTAGCTTATAAAAAGTGACCTAAATATGCATATATGCAATGTAATGCTCTAATACAACATGAAAATGCACCCTAATATGCAACTAAATTATGTTAGAATATGCACTTATCATGAGCCAGCCACTCAAAAGCTGTGGAAGTTGTGCTTGGTGGTCGTCATTACAATGCAGTCTCTTTCTCTCTTTTAATTCTTCTTCTTCACATTTTTATTCTATTGTTCTTCCGTTATAAACTCCTTTTCTTCTCCAATTTGCTTGTTCATTTGCTTGTGATGCCTAAAAGCATGGACCTCTATCTTCATTCGTACTTATTCCGATGTGTGAATTTGTCAGCATGTCTAGAACTGAACTTTGAGTAAAACTTTAAAAGCTTTTGTCTTCGAGTTTTTTTTTTGGGTTTTCAGTTTTTGATGTGTATATGACTTTCTTTTTTTTGCAGGTTTATCATGAAGTAATGTCTAATTATCGATTATAGAGTTATGTAGAGCTCAGTTGAAAGTGGCACAGTTTACTAGCTCCATGTCAGCTTCCTTGTCGTCGCAACTACTCTGGTAAGGTCTTTATTGGTTCTATGCTTTTGGTCTTTCTCTACTTGGTTGTCTTCAAGATGTACGTTAACTGTTATGTTGTTTGTTCATCCTTACTAGCAAAATATACACACAAGGACTATTAGATTAATAAAATGATTCTTGGGAGATAAGCCAATGTCAATGGCTAGAGATTAGGAGCAGCTCTTGAACTAATTCTACATGAGGTTGTTTAGAGCTAGATCTTGATTGAAACTGAATAAAACAATCCAATTCTCTGGATCTTTCTTAGAGATCCTATATGTCAGTTTTTTCTGTTTCTGAAACTTCGTGTGTGGTGTAGGCTTGCTTTTGGACTATCGGAATTGAACCTTTCGTGACTTCACTTTTCCCCCTTTCAACTCACTCAAACACAATAAATTTATTAATCTTGATGCTATCAATATGTTGGCACATTATGGCACAGTTTGAGCTCAAAGCATTATGGCAGTGGATCAATTCTCCATGCTTGCACTGTGAAGGCTTAATATCTAAAGTCTAAACAATGAGCTCAGAGTTCTTTTTTGTGATTGAATCACTCCTCCTATAAAGACTCTCTTATAAAAAATCTTACTGTCATTTTCTTTTTTGGAGTAGATATACAAGGTTGCAACTTTAAGAATACTGAGATTGCTACTACTTATGCAGAGTGCCGGAACGGACTCATCTCTGAACTTGTGGCTAGCTCCTTCACAAAGCAGTGAGGAAGTCACATCTGAAAGTTGTTTTTCTAATCATTATTGTGGTGCTCACTTTATTTTACATGTGTAGTCTTGATTTACATAAATTTGATTGCTTGTAGTTTGTTGGGTCCCCAACCAAGCGTGTAGACCATTTACTGTACTCTTTTAATAACTATGAGATATTAGCTTTTTGTACTTTTTATTCTTTTCTAAATGTAACTTACATTGACCTGGAATCATGTTTCAGGCCTTGCTTGGAGTTCTAGGGAGCCTTGGGTTTTTGCGTCATTGTCCTGTGATGCGAGGGTAAGCACACTTGCTCTCAAGTAACTAGGGAAAAGGCCTTAGAATAGAGTTTCCCTTTAGGAGTGTAATGTATTCTACTTTTCTCTCGCTCTCTCTCTCCAAGATTGGAGCAAGCAATCTTCTGGCGAAATCTAGGCTTTCACTTAATAATTATAACCCCAACATAGCTCAATCATTTGCTATAAAGAAACGTGTATAATTTGATATGGACTTCATGTTTTTCATCTAATAATAATTGTTAATCTATAAAATGAGATTATGTCTTTTACTATCTGATTCAATCACTTTTTGGTGTGTAAATTGCTTGCTTTCGCCAATACCTTGCTTAAATCTATGTGGTGCTTATGAAATGTGGGAATTTATAAATTTGTGGCCTTGTGTATTTGATTTGTGAACCATAGAATGTGTAGTTACAATTGTAACTTGTGAATCTATAATTTGTTCTTGATGTATGCATATTGTTGCTGTACAACAACAATATTTTTTTTTTTAAAAAAAATTATTAGCAAGTGCTCCAGTTGTTAGGAAAAACCGGAGCACTTGATTCACAAGTGCTCCGGTTTTCTCTTATCAACCGGAGCACTTGACATATTTTGAACATACAAAATCCACAAGTGCTCCGGTTTTTAAGACAACCGGAGCACTTGTAAAACTAAGTGCTTCGGTTTTCCACCGGAGCACTTGATAAATATTCAAGTGCTTGTATGACGTCTGCTACTGGTCAAATACGGAGCACTTATACGCTTTTTAACCGGAGCACTTGATATTTTATCCACTAGTGATTTAGTGTACTTTTATACATTACTTTTCAAAATGAATATAATTGGTTAATTTTTTTTAGTAGTTTATTAACAATCAAACTCTTAAATGATATATATCCTAATAATTAATTTTGCTTCTTTTATGGCATTTTAGGTGGCATAAGATTTCTATAGCGTAACTAGTGTGTAAGATGGATGATAATTGATACCAAAAAAAAAAAAAAAAAAAAAAGAAAGAAGATGGATGATAATTTTAACCGTTTTTTTCACCATATACTCCTGACAAATTTTTTTTGCACCATATACCCTTTCAACTTTCCAAATTCACCATATACCCTCCACTTTTCAAAAATACATCCAATTACCCTTTTGATCGACGGTGTTCGACTTCCGTTAGTCATTAGGCCCTAATCCTCCCCTAACCCTAATTAACTAACCTAAATCAAACCCTAATCCTAACCCTAACCCTAATATAATACTCCCTCCGTTTCATTTTAATTTACTCACTTCACTTTAGAGGAGAACCAAGGAGAAAGTGTAAAAGTATGAGAGAGAAACTGAAAAGGTGGAGAGAGAAATTGAAAAGTGAAAGAGATAAATTAAAAAGTGGGTTAAAATATGAAAAGGTAGATGACATGGGTGGAAAAAGAGGAGAAAGTAGATGTGACATGTTACAAAAAATAGAAAAAGCAACAGTGTGTACATTAAAAAGAAACAGACCAAAAAGGAAAGTGTGTAGATTAAAAGAAACAGACGGAGTACACTAACTTGGGCCCTAACCCTAATTAACCACCCCTCCCCCACCCCCTTACCTCCACTGCCCCATCACCCCCTCACCACCACCCACCCTCCCCTTCTCCCTCGACCCTCCTCCCCTTCCCCGGTGATCCCATCCCCCTCCTCTGCTGTCGACCACCCGCTGAACCCCTCCCCTCCCCTCCTTGTCGGCCACCCGGCTGAACCCCCCTCCCCTCCCCACATCTTGTCGGCCACCCGCCGAACCCCTTCCGCTCTCCACCTGCTGTCGGCTGTTGCGAACCCCCTCCTCATCCCTTCCTCCGCAGCCGTCACACAACCTCCCTTCCTCCCCTCCCCTCCTCCTTCCCTTCGCGCGCCCTGAAACCCTCGCACCTAAAACCCTCGCACTCGAAACCCCTTCAAACCGTCGATTTTTTGCGGCGAAAGGGAAGGGAAGGGGATTGCACGGCGTTTGCGGGGGAAGGGGAGGGAAGGGGGTTGCGCGGCGTTTGTGGGGAAGGGGAGGGGAAGGGCCGCACGGTGTTTGCGGGGGAAGGGGGAGGGGGTTGCGCGGCTGTTGCGGAGCAAGGGGAGGGGGCCGGCGAGGCTGCGAAAGTGGGGGGAGGGAGGGTGGTGGTTGTGGGGGGTTTGGTGGGGGCCGTGGAGGTTGTTGGGGGGGCGAGGTGGGGTTGGGTTTTGGGGGGTGCAGTTAGCTGGGGGTGGGGGGGGTTGGGTTTTGGGGGGGTGCGGTTAGGCGGGGGTGGGGGGTTGGTGGGCTTGGTTAGAGAGAGTTAGGGTTTACTTAGGGTTAGGGTGGGGGGGGGTGTTTAGGGTTAGGGTTAAAGTATTAGATTAGGGGTTAGGGTTAGATTTAGGTTAGTTAACGGCCCAGGCATTGCCCCGGGTGCTACCGTTTTTACTTTTTTGTATGGCTTAACTATTGTTTGTATCGTTTATGGAAATTGTGTTATTTGCTTTCTGTCGTTTGTAATAGCATTTAGTTTGTAAGTTGTGTTATGCAATGGATAATGTTATCCGAAGTTTAGAGTCGTTACTTTTCGATAGTAGAAATATATCAAGTGGGTAAGTTAAACATCATAAGGTGCATAAAAAAATTGTTTTGCAGACAATGCTCTTATTCTAGTTCCTTAGGATCATAATTTTTTTCCTGCTTCGATTGGAGCTTTGATATGTATTTGGTTGGCTACTTGTTGGTGGTTGGGTTGTCCTCATGATCTTCATCCCTGCATTTTTGTAATATGTATAATACATGTATTAGTTTTTGTAATGGTTGTTATGGTAATCCTTTGTATTGATTTCGTGAGTGTAGTTGTCTTACACAATGTTTTTGTTCCTCTTTTTTGTTGTCTCTTTTGATTGCTCCTTTTGGCTTGGTTCACCAAGGACTTGACTTTCTATGTGTGTGTCTTCTCCATTTCATCGAGTAGTTGGCTTCCTTTATATGTGTTAATTGTTTATGGTAATAATTGTACTTAATTTATTTATTGTTATATACTTTTTGAATGCTTTCCATTTCTTTGTGTTGCTGCTCCTCGTATGACTTTTCTAGTTGGTAGTTTGTCTCAAATGTCTTCTGGCAAATCAGTTCAGTTGTCTCACTCCTTGTGCTGAGCTTGACCCTGAACGCAAATCGTTTTCCAATACAAATTTGTAGTCGGTCTATCACCTTCTCATTTCCATTATCCTGCAATGTATTTTTTATGTTAGTAATTTTGAAGTGTCATCCATGTTAAAGCGATTGTTGGGGTGTCCCCTAATTTTCATTATTTACCTTTTTCTGCAAGTCCAACAACTTGTTTACTGGTCTCTCGATAACTCTTTTGGCTTCCTTATAGAATAATGCGAGTGGAACGCACGCACTTCCGTCATTGATGTCAACTGTTAGAAGATACCTTTAGTTGTCAGCAGGTGAATATAGTTATTTATCAGTCCTAAGATTGGAGGACAACAAACTCAAGCATTGCATAAAATATTAGTTAAATAACTCTCGTAGCTTTCTGTTTATTGTATAAGATCATAAATTTGTAAGCAAAAGCATCCTAAAGTTTGAATACCATTATGTTGTGCTAATTAGTGTTCATGTTGTGGATAATTAGAAATGTAACAAAGTTGATTGAGAACAACCATTTTGGTTTATTATTACTGATTAGTAAATGTAGACTTTTCGAAACAAAGGGAACAACTTGTTTTCAGTTGTTTTTTTTTTTTTTTTTTTGACGGGAAACCATAACCTATAGATAGATCAAGCAAAAGCCTTATCCGCAAGGATAAGGGACAAAAGTTCAGGGGGGTGATCCTCCATCCACACCCTCATTTCAGACAAAGAAAATGAGAGCTTGGCCATGGAGTGAGCCACCTTATTACATAATCTACTAGCATACTCAAAAGAACAAAAAACAAAAGAGTTTTTAAGAGCTAAAACATCATCAATAATAACTTGGGTATTAGTTCCGGTTCTGTTCCTGCAAGAGATTGGATCACCCGCAAGCAATCTCGATTCCACTTGAATATTTCGAAAGCCCGCGTCAAATGCAATTCGCATTCCAAACAATATGGCTCGAGCTTCGGCTTCCTCGGGTGTCCAATCGCCAACCTTCCATTCTCCAGCTATGAGAAGCACATCCCCAATATCATCCCTAACAAAAGCCAATCCACACTTTCCTTCGCACAATGCAGCGTCGGTATTGAGCTTCACCGGGGCTTTAGATGGCCTAGCCCAGGTGCGGTTCCCTTCCTTCAAGCAGCACGAGGAGGTTCGACATTATCACGCGGCCCAGCCGCCTCGAACTCCCGAGCAAGTGCAATGCTCTTTGGCAGGCATCGAGAGGGTCCATCTTACGTTGTTCAAACACCCATAAATTCCTTGTATTCCATATTTGCCATAGCATCATCATGGTAATCGCCCAAGCTCGTGGATCATCACACCTAGCCATCAGATCACAACACCAATCCGCCATCGTCACACCCTCCAGCTCCCAACTTTCGACCCTAGCAGGCGACAATCGCCACAGCAGCCTAGTTTCCCTACAATCCAGCATCACATGCTCAACATTTTCTCGCCCTTCACCACACCGGGGCGGTGGCGGTCAATCCGCAACCCTCGATCGGTCGGCTTTCCTCGAGTTGGTAGACTATTCGTCACAGCCCGCCACGCAAGATGCTGGACTTTGCGTGGGACTTGAGCCTCCCATATTACCTTCCATAATTTCTTTAAGGGGTCACCATTCAAACCTCCAATATTGTCGTTCCGTCTCTCAACCTCCAAGTGGTAGGCGCTACGCACACTAAACTCTCCATTTTTTGTATGACTCCAAGTAAGAAAATCTGGATTTCCACTCTCCCCACCTCTGATTAATTCAATAGCAGCCCTCTCGTCATCCGTAATCAGGTGGGCAAGCTCTTCCATCCGCCACCCCTCCCCATCTTCATTCCTCCAATAGCCAACCATATCATTGCAATGGTCCTCCGGTGGGATGGAGAACAACCGACCACCCGGCAACGAGGGAAGCCATTTGTCCTGCCAGAACCTCACCTCATTTCCATCTCCTATAACCCATTGCGAGCCATGATGTAGTAGTTCTCTTGCTCCCAATGTCGACCGCCAAGTATAGCTTGAGTTAGTTGGAATTTTTGCATTCCAAAATGAGGTGCGAGGATAGTACTTCCCCTTAAGCACTCGAGCCGCAAACGAGTTTGGGGTAGTCACTAATCTCCACCATTGCTTGGCTAGTAGGGCATCATTGAAAGCACTTAAGTCTCTAAAGCCAATCCCTCCTTTTGACTTCGAAAGGCATAGTTTGTTCCAACTAATAAGGGCCATCTTCTTTTCGCTTCCTTTTTGCCCTCACCAAAAATTCCGACATATAGCATTCATACTACTCACCACACTTTCCGATATTTTGAAACACTGCATAGCATATGTGGGGATGGCTTGGGCTACTGACTTGAGTAACACTTCCCTCCCTGCTCTAGATAATGATCTCTCTTTCCACCCATTGACTTTCTTCCACATTCGGTCTTGGATCACTTGGAAAACTACTTTCTTCGATCTTCCCACAAAAGTCGGAAGCCCAAGATATTTTTCGTGGTCTACAACAGCTTGAAAACTCAACTTCGAGAGAAGAATATTCTGCAGCTCATTACTAACATTCTTGCTGAACGAGACCTCATATTTTTCCAAATTGATTTTTTGACCCGAAGCTAGCTCATACATTAATAAAATATCCATGATAGAGTCAGCTTCTGCTTCAGTAGCCCGAGTGCATAAGAGAGTATCATCTGCAAAAAACAGATGAGAGATAGGAGGAACGTATCTGCCAATTTTAATTCCATGGATGTGTTTCCTGGTCTCTGCATCCTTAAGGAGGGAAGAGAGACCTTCAGTGCACAACAAGAATAAAAAGGGAGAGATAGGGTCCCCTTGTCTGAGTCCACGCGACGGAGAAAACTTTTTAGTGGGGAAGCCGTTGTAAAGTATAGAGTAAGAGACGGAAAATATACATCTGAAGATGAGCTCACAAATTTTATTATCAAACCCCAATTTCTTCATCATCTCAATCACAAATTTCCATTCCACTCGATCGTAGGCTTTGCTCATATCCAGTTTCATAGCCATGAACCCCTTTGCACCCTTCTTTTTCTTTCGCAGATAATGAAATAATTCATACGCAACAAGCACATTATCTGTTATTAATCTGCCAGGAACAAAAGCACTCTGGCACTCACTTATTATATCAGGAAGAAATTTTTTAAGTCTATTCGAGATTGTTTTCGACACTAGTTTATACAAGACATTATATAAACTAATAGGTCGGTAATCTTTTGTAGACTCACATTCTTTCTTTTTTGGGATCAAAACGATATGGGTGTCATTAATATGATCTATAGGGCCTTCATTATTAAGAATGTCAAGCACAGAGTTCAGTACATCCTCACTAACCACGTACCAGAATTTTTTGTAGAAAAGGGCTGGCATTCCATCTGGACCAGGTGCTTTAGTAGGATGCATTTGCTTGAGGGCAATCATCACCTCTTCTCTCGTATACTCAGCACACAACTCCGCATTCATATCCTCCGTGACCCTCAGTTGAACAGTTTCCAACACCTGCTGCATCTCCTCATTCTCGCCATTTTTTAGTGAAGAGGGATTGGAAGTAATCAAGGAAGACTACCTCCGCTTCGGCTTCATTCGACCTCCACACACCCCCATCATCCCTCACTCCTTTTATTGTGTTTTGTTGCCGCCGTTGGTTAGCTTTCCTGTGGAAGAAGGCCATATTTTGATCTCCGTCACGCAACCAATCTTGGCGACTTCTTTGAGCCCAATAGACTTGTTCCCGCTTTTCCAACTCATCTATTTCACTATCAACTTTGCGTATCTCCTCAAGAACTGCTGCTGTAGGCTCGTGGGCTATTAGATCACGCATTTTCTCTCGGCATTTTGCAACTTCGTGCTTGAAGTCACTTGGGCGCTTCAAACTCCATCCCCGCAACTTAGTGGCGCACAATGCAAGTTTACCCTTCACGCTGTTATTTGGGATCAATTGCCAAGCTTCATTCACAACTTCCTTACACTCTTCATCTCGAAGCCATTCTTTCTCAAACTTGAACCCCTTCCATCTTGTCTTCTTCCTAGAACCTGTGTCTATTTGACGTTGGATGGTGATTTTCAAAGGGAGGTGATCGGATCGACGCTTTGGTAAATGTTCCGTTTTTGAGCATGGGAACATGTCGTGCCATCCTTCATTCCTTAAAACTCGATCAAGTCTCTCTTGAGTATTTGCTCCATCCCTGCGATTATTGCTCCAAGTAAAAGGGTGCCCTTCAAACCACATTGAGCTGAACACATTCAAGGTCTCCCGAAAGTCATCAATCTCCCTTTGACTCTTCATCGGCCCTCCCTGTTTCTCGTCGTGAGCTGCTATACAATTAAAGTCTCCAAAACAAAGCCATGGGAGGGAAAATCTAGCGTGCAACGAGTTCAGAAGTTCCCAGGTCATATGCTTTTGGTCCTCTTCCGGATAACCGTAAACCCCTGTAATTCTCCAACTTTCCCCACAGCTTTCTTCCACTTTTAAATCCATATGATTCAACGATTGAGAGAGAAGAGTTAAGTTGATGCACTCACTCCAGAACATGGCTAAACCACCACTTCGCCGTCTTCCCTCCCCCCACACAATCCACACACAAAAAGTTTGCAAAATTGAGCTTTCTTCTTATCGAATCCCATTCTTTACCTTTCAACTTTGTTTTCGAAAGGAAGACAAAGTGGGGCTTTTCAATACGAACAACACCTTTTAGGGCATTCTCCGCCCGAGGACTCCCCAATCCTCGGCAACTCCATGCAAGGCCTATCATTGCTGTTCACGGGGTTGGCTCATCCCAACCTCCGCTACTTGGACCAAAGCCTGATCCGAGGCATCTGAAAATCGCATTTTCTTATTCTCCATTTCTCCCTGGTCCAACTCCACATCATGATCATGCATAGGCAATTTACGTTTCCCATTGGAAGCATCCTCAAGCTCACATCCAGTCATATTAACATCAAAGTCAGCAAGTATCACAGGGGCCAAGTCCATGTTAGCAGCTAAGTCGCAAGTTGATTTTGGGTTATTTTTCATTAAGAATGATTTTTTACGGTTTTTGTGTTTTTAGGACTTTTAGTGAAGCAACCAACCTGAAATGAGGCCATATTCATCACATGGGGAAGGGACAAAACAGCTTCCCTCCCTGGGTCCACCGACGCCACCTCCACAGAACATTTATGTATAGGGGCATTAATTGAGTCAAACTCCACCTTATTCCTTGTTTCCCCAATCACACCATCAATTTTTCCTACTACCTCCTGCACTTCCCCCAAAGCCAATGATTTACTCCCTTTCTTCTCACTCACATCAACGAATAATCCCGTTGACTGCGCTCCTTCAGTAGGCTTTGGGACATGCGCTGTTTTGTAGACATTCCCTCCTTCCTCCTTAGTCACAAACAGAATCTTCTTTTGGGCTTTAATAGCAGCCACTTCTTCTTTATTGCGTGCCATTCCTTTGAATGGAGAAGCTTTGAGCCATGCCCCCCACCCCAATTCCTTCTCCACATCCTCTGGAGCCTCCTGTGAGCAGTCTTTGTAATTGTGATCCAAGAGCCCACATTGAAAACAAAAATGGGGTAGGCGTTCATATTTGTATTCAATGAAGGCAATAGACCCATCCTTCCTGCGGATCCGTTGCTTCCGACGAAGGGGTTTGTAGATGTCTAATTCCACTTCCACTCTACAAAACCGTTCAAGTCAGAAGTCATCGAGATCTACCTCAATCACCTTACCTAAGCTCGTAGCAATTGCCCTAACCGCTGCATCAGATCTGCAATTGAAGGGTAAGTTATAAATCCTAACCCAAAACGGTGATGAATCAAGGACCACCTGAGATGGTTGCTCATCCCCACTGATTTCGCCCAACGCCAGCAGCTTTTGGTCAAAGCACCATGGTCGTCCAGCCAGAATTTCTCCTTATCCTTCCAATGAAAAAATTGAAAGACAAAGGTATTCACATCTAAAGCCCTAATCACCATATTACGATTCAGGGCCCAGATTTGTGTCATAGTTCATCGAAGTGCATCAAGATTTACCGCCCGATCCGAGACAACCCGCCCCACCAGCATCAGCTTTGTTTTCGCCTCGGGAATTCTAGCCCCAATACTACCTAGATCAACAACTTCGTTCTCCTCATCAACAATTGTTAATTGTGAACACTTTTCAGTGAGTTCCTCCGCCATCTCGCCGGAAGAATTTGGCCGCAAAAATGCAGCGACGCAAAGCCAGACGTGCTGGGGATCAAACCCTATCCCACTCAGAGAGAGAGAAGGGGACTTTTTTTTCAAGCGATAATTCGTATTCGTTTCGCTATATTTGGCGCGTGTGAGTTATAAGGTTTTGTTTTTCATTATGTTTTCAGTTGTTATTTACCTTATTTTTAGGTATTTCACCACAACGTCACACTTGGTACAATATGAAATCTCATCAATCTTCTTCTTGCATGTGTCTCAAGAGTTGTAACGCCATTTGTTGTGAAGATGTATGCTTGTAATTGTGGCACTGCAAGTAAAAGTCTCTTGTACATTTCGATTTTGAGTTTAGTTTTCACTAGTGGAAAAAACCTCATCTGTCACTTAGTAACAGATACGGTTTTTATAAAACCGCATCAGAAAATCAATTAAAAAATAGGAAGGAAAGCTGAAAAGAAAATCTGATGCGGTCCTCTTGTGGACCGCATTAGATTAAAACAACTTATGCGGTTTTTAAGAAATCGATGCGGTTCCTAGGACCGCATCAGATTTTCTTAAAAAAGTGCGTGGCCCATTTCCCTCCCTTACAACCCTAGCCCACATAACTCTCCCCACTCAACCCTAATCCCCCTTCTCCTCACTCAACCCTAATCTTCCTCACTCCTCTCCCTCATTCACGGCGCCCTCTCACTCCTCTCTCCTCTCTCGTTCTCTCGTTTCCTAGTTCTCAAACACAATCACTTCGTTTCCTCGTTCTCAAACACCACCACCACACATCTGTCGTTCTCAAACACCGCCAACGCCGCCAAACACCAACGGCAGCGCCACCGCCAACACCAAGCCACGAAACCCTAACGACAGTCCGCCAACGCCACCAACACCGGGCGCCACCAACCACGAAGGGAAACGACCGCATCCTAGTCTTCAACGGCGCCCGGATCTAGTCTTCACCTCCTCGAAATGCCGACCACCACCCACACATCACGTTTTTTTCGTTTTTTTGTTGAATTTGTTAATTTCGTTTGTATAATTTCATTTTTCGTTTGTATAATTTCAAATCTAGTCTCATTTTTCGTTTCCTTTTTTTCTGTTAATTAGTTTATATTATGTAATTTCATATTTGATTAATTACTTTATTTTTTTCATTTAATTTCGTTTGTATAAATTAAATCCACTAACTTCGTTTGTATAAATTTCATTTAGTTAGTTTCTTATTTTTCGTTTGTATAATTTCATTTACTTTATTTTAGATTTTCGTTGTCTGTAATGGGCCCATTTCGTTGTCTATAATGGCTCCATGATTTCGTTGTATGTAATGGCCTCATGTTTTCGTTAAATGTAAACGAATTTATTTCTTGAACTTTTTTTTTTTTTTTCAAAAAACAAACAATCTGATGCGGTTATTTTTGAAAACCGCATCAGATTGTTACCATACTGATGCGGTTTTTTACCGCATCAGTTTTTTTTGTTAGCGGCTGCGGGTCCATCTGATGCGGACCAAAACCGCATCCGTAAGCCGGATTTTGACCGCATCAGATGGGTATTTTCCACTAGTGTTTTTTTTTTACGTATTTGGTAGAGAAGTTTTTTAAAACTACCTTAGATTATTAGTGTGTTATGAGTTATATTTTACCTTTTCTAATGGGTCCTTTTGCAAAATGTCCTCAAGTTTTTTCCATTGCATCCCTCTAATTTATTCATGCATGATTTGGTTAGTGTTTTTTTTTTTTTGTATGTATCAATTTTTGCTTGGAAATTTGATCCATTGTTTGGAAAGATTTTTGTGTTTTTGATGACGTACCTTTGTTGCAAGCCTTCTGTTTCTGGAATTTCTTTGTTAAAGTATATATGTGTTGCGCTGGTTGAGTTCAGATGTCATTATCCTGTAAGATATGTATGTCGTGTCATTAATGCATAGTTTGTTCCACTGAATTGTATAGAAGTTATGCTTACATCGCCCATGACCATATTAATTCCAATTAAGTACCCATTGTTTTGATTATATATTAGTTTTTTTTTTATATTTCGAAAGGGGAGATGGAGCAAGGGGATGATTTATTGTACAAAAGTAACCAATAATGTTTATGGTTGGAAGTAGGTGTTGACTGCCATATTACTAATTACAACACATAGCTATAATTTTGTGAAAACATGGATCACTAAAAGACCTTAGATCAAATGGTATTCTTTGGAAATCCTTACATATAAGGTCAGGGGTTCGAGTCCAAGCTTCATCATATTTATTTTTTAAATAATGACCACTTGACTTTGTTGATTAATAGACACGTGGCAAAATTCTGGTGGCAGGAGGAGAGTGCCACGTGGCGCATACATGTTGTCAAGCACGCCTTTTAATATATTTGTATAGATTAGGGTTAGAGGGGGGGTTTAGGGCTTAATGACTAACGGAGTTTAACGCCGTTAGTCATTAAGGGTAAATGAACGTATTTTTTGAAAAGTGGGGGGTATATGATGTATTCCAAAAGTCGAAAGGGTATATAGTGCAAAAAAAAATTTGTCAAGGGTATAATGATGAAATAACGGTAATTTTAATTCATCCACCAAAAATTGGCATCATCATTTGACAATATGATATAAGAAATTGATTAGCATAATGTGGTTGTTATAATGTACTCCCTATGTTTTTTTTTTATCTTTCTCACTTGGAATCTTGGCACTATTCATATTTAGAGAGAATCTTCTCAATTTTTTTCAATTTATAAGAAAAAATAAAGTCATGTGGGATCTTGTTTGATTCGTCTCAATTAGTACATTATTAATATTCAATCGTTATAATTTTTACTAATATATAATGAAAGATATTTAAGTTCAAAGAGATGCATTGGGGGACGCGCACAAGAAAGTGAGAATGATAAAAAAACAGAGGGAGTATATATGGAGTTCTTGATAAGAGCTATAAAGCTAAGTTATTCTTGATACTAAGGCTATGTTTAGTTCACCTTATTTTTGCTTATTTCAGATCAGATCAGATCGGATCAGACCAGATCAGATTAGATCAGATCAGATCAGAAAAAAATAAGTTCAGATCAGATCAGATAAGTTCAGATCAGATCAGATCAAATCAGATCAGATCAAATCAGATCAGGTCAGATAAGTTCATATTATGCTTATATTTAAAAACTTATTATTATTATTATTATCATCATGATTATTATGATTATTAGTATTACTAATGCTGTTATTGTTATTGTAATAATTATTATTATTGTTGTTGTTGTTGGTATTATTATTATTATTATTATTATTATTATTATTATTATTATTATTATTATTATTATTATTATTATTATTATTATTATTATTATTATTATTATTATTACTACTTTATACAATTACTATTACTACTAATATTACTATTTACTAGTACATTTGTTCAAAAAGATTATTATTATTGTCATTGTTGTACTTATTAATTATTAATATTGGTAATTATTATTAATGTCGTTGCTATTATTATAAATGTCATTGATATCACTATTTGAAGCTATTTGTGTTCAAGAAGAAGAATGTTCTTTTGGCACTTGTAAGTGTTCTTTTTTATATTTATACTAATTAATGATTTTGATATGTGATGTTCTTTTTGATATTGTACATGTAACGAACATGACAATAGTATATGATGTTTATTTTTTAAAATAATTTTGGTAGAATAATATAAATTATATATTACTAGTTTATATAAAACATGAGTAGCATGGGATAACCTAATGGTGTTGTCATCACGTTCAAAATTTTCCCTACAAAGAATTTCAATTTATCTTTAAAAACAAAGTTTATATAGAACAAGACAACGACATAAGAAGAATATTTAACCATTTTGTTCAAGATCATATGATTATATATATTTATAGGTTTATTTATAATAAAAAAGAATAATTTATTGATATAACAAAGAACATGTTGTTAGTTTTTTTTTTTTTTTTTGAAAGAGAAAATTCATTAATTGAAGGCCAAACGGCATCTACAATAGGTATTAAAGAAAAACAAGATAAATTAAACAAGGCTAAATCAAATTCGTCTTCGAGCTAAAGATACAGACATGTTGTTAGTTAAATCCAAACATGTCATCAATATAAAAATAACATCTATCTTTTATTTTTAAAATGTGTTCTTTAAATAGATCTTGTATGTTCTTTCATTATATGTTCTTTTTTTAATATCATTATATGTTCTTTTCATTACAATATAAATTCTTATTATTAACGGACCTTGAACATGAGTGTTCTTTTATTTTTAAATTTTTTGGGCCCCTTTCGGGAATTCCGTGGTAAAATGAATTTTCTCTGGGCTGCCCTCGCACAGGGTCACTCACCTAAAGACCCAACAAGCCCCAACCCCCCTCCCACACCCACAACAATATTGAAATATATGCTTCCACCAATGGGAGGTAAGAAGCCATACCATTGGACCCAATAGTCCTTAGTCTTTTATTTTTAATTTTATGTTCATATACTAATGTGCTCTTTTTCAAAAAAAAAATAATAATGCAATAATAATAATAATAATAATAATAATAATAATAATAATAATAATAATAATAATAATAATAATTATAATTAGTATTATTATTATTATTATTATTATTATTATTATTATTATTATGTTATCTATATTATTATCATTCTTATTGTTAATATAGTTATTATTGTTATTATTATTATAATATAATTTATATTATTATTATTATTATAAAATTATTATTATTATTAGTATTATTATTATTATTATTATTATTATTATTATTATTATTATTATTATTATTATTGAAAATTGTATAGTAATAAAATGATAGTAATAGTAATACTAGTAATGAAATACAAAGTAATAATAATATTAGTAATAATATGTTTTTTAAAAGATAAGTTCAGATCAGATCAGTTCAAATCAGATCAGAAAAAATAAGTTCAGATCAGATCAGATCAGAAAAAATAAGTCCAGATCAGATCAGATCAGAAAAAATAAGTTCAGATCAGATCAGATAAGTTCAGATCAGTTAAGTTCAGGTGAACTAAACATAGCCTAATTATGAAGTTACTAACATAAACAAATGAAGTTACCGATTATGCATACATGACCTTATATACGATATCGCGAGCTTGCGACTTATCATATGAGAGACTGGATTTTCCAGAACACAAATTTAAAGCATTCAAATGGGCTTAATAGTCAAAATAATGGGCTTTCTTTTTCTTCTTAATTTGGGATGGATAGTGTCATAGTGATACATGCTAAAAGTGTACAAAATCCATATTGGATGGATCTTTACCCATGCTTGATTGGTCCAATGTCGTTATAGCGCTCTTAGGAGCACGTAAAAATATGTGTTCTAGGGCACTTATTTTTTCCTAGATGCTACATTGCTACGTGCTGTTAGAAGCACATAAGAATTCGCAAGATTGGTTAGGGTCAAGACTCAAGTAGGGATGGCAATGGAACGGAGATGGGTTGGGTGGAGCTCCATCCGCCCCATCACCAGCGACCCAAAACTCTATCCACACCATCCATCACCCGCCAAAAATTTCACCCATATCCGCTCCACCCATCATCCGCGTGTTGAGCGGGTGGAAAACGGGTGATACTAGGAACAAAACTATTTTTTAGATTTAACAATTTTAAAGAAAGTAATATATGAAAAATTAATTATAGTCTCATAGATTAACAATAAAGTGACAAAATATCAATCTTATTACACACCGAAAAGTAATTATAAGTATTTTTTTAATCCCTTAAAAAATTAAGTATTTTTTTTTAATTACCTTAAATGACACGTGTCAGTAAAAAAACAATATTTTTATATTATATATATATATATATATATATATATGTGTGTGTGTGTGTGTGTGTGTGTGTGTGTGGATGGAGCGGGTGATGGGTTCAAAAAAATCATCCATAGTCCACTCGACCCACCATCCGATCCATCCATCACCTGCCAGTCACCCGTTTCACCGCATATGATCACCCATTTATTAGGGGCTGATGGGTGGATAATCCACTTCCCATGGATAATTGTCATCTCTAGACGTCTAGACTCAAGTGTACAAGGTTTGGGACTTTGGGTGAGTTGTTTTTCGTTTGGGTAATTGGGTTGTCTCGGTGAATCAAAATAACCAGTTTTCTTTCATGATCGTCAACCTTTTTTCTTTGGACAATCACTCACTAGCGTGAAGCTTCGTCATTCGTCAACCTTTGCAAATTTCCCCATTTTAGCAACCTTCAAAAACCAGAGTTCTAAATCTAAAACACAACTTTTACTTATTGCACTACACAAATTTTCCTTGATTATTCAAATCCAAATAAACTTGAAACAAAAACCCTTCAATTTTCATTCTTCAATTTTGTTGATGATCTCTACAATTCTCCTCAATTATATGCAATCAGAGCTAGTTAATGCTCCATTGATTTGATTTTCGCATGAAAATATCAATCATCAGTTGATCAAATCTCTCAGATTAGCATCGAGTAACCACGTCTGCTTCTTCGCGCGAATTTGAAGTATGTTGGGATCTTCTCTTGAGCAGCTAGGGTTTATCTGAGAACTTAAAATTAGGTCTTTTTTTGCCCTTTGAGATGGGCAAGAATGTGATTTTGACTTTAATTTTAGTGTTTCTGATCGTTGCCAATGTTTCCGATGCTGCCATTTTGTGGAATTTCCGGAAATTAGTCTCCACTGAAGAACGTAGCAATGCAACAGTAATTCTCTTTCTCTCTCTAATTTATAGTGTGTGTAATTTAGTGTTCATTGTTAATAAATATTGAGTATTGGAGCTGATTTCTTAGAGATTTATCCATCCACGATTGCACTCTCTCTGATGGTGTGATCTTAGTGCTTATTGTTGATTTTGTTTGATTCTGAGAATTCGTCGAATAAAACAAAAAATTGAACACATATGTTTGAGATTAATTGGGATTTGTTGAATTTCTCTGTTTAATTTGGTGGTCTTGGTTGTATATTTTGCATCTGTTTGAGCTGAATTTGATTGTAGGTAATTTTGCATTGATTGGAGCTGAATTTGATGATTATATGGGGGTATTTCTCAGGGTTCTCCAATTCAGAGTCCTGTTTTACCTGGGAAGCAATCGAGCCCAGTTGTTGATGAGGAAAAGGGTAAGGATAAGCAGGATCAGCCTACTCCACCTTCTACACATGGGGAGGAGACCTCTAAGGATAAGGAGGTGACAAAGAATGTGAATATGACGACGGTGACTCCGCCAACTGGTGCAAAAGAACAAAATAATACTAGCAAGGAAGATGTGAAGGAGAAAGTGAAAGAGAAGGAGGATCAGGAGGAAGAGAAAGAGAAGAAAAGTGAGAAAGCGAAAGGGGATGGGGAACAAAACGAACAAGAGAAAGAGAAAGCAAACGGGAAAGCCCAAGAGAAGGATGAACAGAAGGAGAAAGAAGACGAGAAAGTAAAAAAGGAGGATGAACAAAAAGAGAAAGAAAACGAGAAAGCCAAAAAAGAGGATGAACAGAAAGAGAAAGAGAAAGAACCTGTTGGAGGTGATGAAAGCTGTGATGGGATGGAGAGAAGATGCCGGGACTTGAAGTCGATGGTTGCGTGCATCAAGAGTTTTGATCATGGTAATTTTGGATCCTTTCTTGCTTTGCAGTTATTAATCACGTTTTCGACTCCTTGATTTACAATTTACAACCATTTAGTCATCTACCTTAAGATTTTTTTTTCGTTTCTTTGATTGCGGGTGCTATCATATAATAGTAATAGTTGGTCAGATCTTCATAGTAAGAAAGGTCCTTGCACCGTTTGTGACTGAACACTGTAGAGCTTGGTTTTACTGATTGGAAAATTGATGTGTGTGTCCACTATTCAAAATGAGCTGAAATAAGCGTTACTTGCTTCCTTTCAATCTTGATAATTTAATTAAGGTTCTTGTCACAGCAATGCAGATGCTGTACTATTTGTACATTGCAGGCCAATCAGCTCAAAGTTGATCACTTAGAAGTAGATTTACTGCATCTATAACCAAGTTGTCATTTAAGTTTGAAATTGGTATCTACTTGATTAATCAGGAACCCGCTAGTGAATGAAAATGCTCAGAGTAATGCAATTACATTGAAACTAGCTGATGTTAGAAAGGATATCTTTGACATAGTTGGCAACTTTGTATAGGAGATTGAGTTCACACCACGTAGGTGCAACTAGATCCATGAACCATAATTAACACACTAGATTTGGAGGCAATTTAAAGAATTGATGTGGATAAACTCAAATCCTTTGGAGATAGGATTTTGGAGTAGTTTATACTAAGTTATTTTAATAGCATCACAGAAGATTCTGAAAGTTTGTTGAGAAAAGTTGATGGAATTAGAGAGTGCAAAAATACACTAGGAGATATTGCTTTAGTGTTAAATCATAAATATGTTGCCATGAGCTCGACTACAACTTAAGAAGTACTCCCTCTGTAATTTTTTTATCTTTCTCACATAGAATCTTGACACTATTCACAATTAGAGAGAATCTTTTAAAATTTTCTCAATATATAAGAAAAAATATAGTCATGTGGGGTCTTGTTTGATTCGTCTCAATGAGTATTTTATTAATATTCAATTATTATAATATTTACTAATATGTAATGAAAAATATTTAAAGTTGAATAAGTGCATTGGCAAACATGCAAAGTCAAAGTAGGATAGATAAAAAAATACAGAGGGAGTATTTGACTGTGGTATGTACTTTGTATCTATATTCACAAAACTTTCCAACTTTCTTGACCCAAATTAAAGAATGATAACTGTAGTTAGCTCATTGTTGTGGCTTAGTTTTCTAGTTCTTTGAGTATGAGGTGAAGCAAAGAGCTCATGTAGCTCGAACAAATACAACTCAGCTTTTTGGAAACATACACTTATCTGTTCCTTGAAATTCGTTGTCTTTGTCCCCAAAATTTTGGCCCCTGCAATTTCTGGCTCATGTTGTCATTTACAAATTTTGAAAGAGGAGATTTTTGGGAAGGAGGTATATTGTTCTCTAGCATCACTACTGTTGGCTCTTATGTCATCTATTATTGTTTCCTTCAGTTGGCTTTCTCTATTATCCTCTTCTAATATATGCATGCATGTATATGCTGCTACCTAGTTGGAAGCTATGGAATTCTGTACTTTTTTCTTTGTATGGTCATATCATTTTTCCCACAATCCTGTTTTTAGCAAAGTGGTTGTGTAGGTAAAGGAGCGTGGTCGGGTAAATATTTGGTAGATCTTATAGATTATGGAGGGAAAATCTATCCAGTGGCTCATAAATTAATTTATGTATTAGTAAACAACCCGGCAATTTATATTGACTCAGAAAAGACGGTTTCTTTGCTTTATCTTATCTCTCCTGGTTTTAAGATTTGCGTTATTACTATGCTGCATACATATGAAATTATTAGATTGCTGAAATTGGTAAGAGTACGTTTCTCAGGCTACAGTATCATGAATTTTTGTGAGCTAGTTCAATTATATGCAAAAAGATACTACTTGTGCTAGTTAAAGGTAAAACAACATACCTGTAGACCTTCACAGACTCTGGGTGAGATGGGTCGTTGTTGGGTTAATGTACTCAACCATAGAAGTGTACTGGATTTCAAGGATCATATTAGAAGCATTTTGCTAAGTGGGTTTTCATTTGGGAGAAATGTAGCAACTTTCTGAGGGATCATCATCAAGTTGAAATGTTGAATGAATTTGGGGGTTTCTGTACTACCAAAATTCGATGTCATCCATTGTAGTCTTCTTGCTGGTCATAATGGTCTCAATTATCTTATTACTGGATTTGCAACTGTGTTTGCAATGCTTGCTGCTGGCAGTATTTTCTTGGACCACTTCTGGGAGTCATGCTCATGCACTCTTTACCCATGGATGCTGGCCTGCAGCAATCACTTGCAGATAATTACATAATCAAAGCATCAACCACTAGATAACTTTTTTTCGGTTGACAAGACATCAAAATGTGTGTTGGGATTTAGTCAAACTTACTTAGCAGTTAGCAGTTAGTATCACAGTCATTAGAAACCATTATAGTTTCTAGTGGTAAATCTTCTAGTCCTACTTCTCACAGCATTATTATACAAGATACTCTCCACGTCTTAGTGCTGTTAGTTTTGCAGCAGGTATTGGCACTGGGCAGGTAATGAGTTGGCAGTTGGCATTAGTGGTAGTATTAGAAAGCCACTGCCTATAAGCAGGCTATCCTGCCGCCGTCACCACCTTAAGCACCTTTTCAATAATTATCACCAGCTAGGTGCTTAATGGAGTGAGCACCTCTCGTCTTCACTGGTTGAGATGTTTGTTGGATTTTTTTTTTTTTTTTTTTTTTTTGGGGGGGTGGGGGGTGGGTTTAGGCGGAGGAAAGTGGGTCTTGGGACTTGGGAGAATTTATGGTGCACCAGATGATCAACAACAGACAACAGTAGCATATAGGATTGGAATTGCGCTATGAGTGGTGACAACTTTGCAATTATATCACTTGCAAGGAGCCTAACCAATTAAATCCAGTTGTAGCTGTGATCACTTGAACTTCAACTGCAAGGGCCATCTATAGGACCTAAAGTCAGACTGTCAGGTTGAAAGTTCTTTTCCCACCACTCCTCCTATCAAGCATAGGCCTCCACATGATGTCTGACCCTCCCTACTCCTGTCTTCCGGATAAAAAGACTTGATTAGCATGCATTTTATTTGTCTAATTATATAAGTCAACTTAGGCAAGAATGTTGAATGAAGCCTTTCTAAGCAAAAAGACGGCTTAAGCTTGGGCACTATTTTCCATACCTTTCTATGGATTAAAATGTATTGTCTTAAAGATATTATAAGAGTCTTTCAGAGGATCTCATCACCAACCATCACATCAATTATTATCAAAGTTCTGTCGACATTTCTGCTCTGTGTGGAGAGCTTTATCTAAATATTGATTGGACAGCAGTAACTCCCTTCTTTATCATAATTCATTCACCCCACTGCTTCTTCATCTGAGATGCTATATTAAATGTATATCTCTTGACAAATGTTTTTCTTCTGGCTGCTCCAGAAGTCAACCAAGGGTATAGTTGTATAGACAATTCCAGACATAATTGACCTGAAAGTACCTTAGATCCCCAAAAAAAATATACAAAATAAAATTGTCCTGCCACTGCAAATAAATTTTGTCAAGGAATGCAGCCAAGCTCATTTAGAGATCATGCCTTGAAATGCAGAGTGAAAGAATTGACCTCTGCATGATCCAATTCTCAATTTGAATTTGTCCCTGTATGGTATCTCTTTTTTCCCTTATACGTGTGACTTTTGAGGCAAAGTACCTTTGGTGATGTGACAAGTACTAATGATTTGCAGCCATATCTGACCAAATGAATTATGCAAAAGTCCATTGAAGTAGTTCTAAACCATCTTTTTATAGACTATGTTTTATTTACACATCATTCTAAATCTAGACCAGAGTATTGAGTTGTAATCTTTGGTTGCTGAGATAGAACTTTGAACTTTGATCTCCGGAATCAGACCTTAAAGGCTTCTATCTAAGATTTTGATTGTTGAATTTGACGCTTTAAATAGATTGATGTAGTTGTTTGATGAGGATAACGTTAGCAGAGTCTGAATCGCTGGGTTGTCGCTCACTACAGTTCAGTCATTGGAACTTTTTTTTGTTCCCTTAACTATCCCCTTGACTTTTAGAGGTCGAAAAGAATCCTAGACTCTCCATAACAAGCTGTGGATAATTAATCAGCAATTACAATCGATTAGTAATAATAATAAAGTTCTTTAGGGTACTGAATATTTCCTGATTTTGCTAGTTTAGGAGGGAACTGAATAAATGCACGTTCATATAATGGCCTTGTTGCACATTTTACCAACTTCCTGCAAATCCCTTCTCTTAAAATGAGATGAAGTACTTTACTACTCCATTGTGTTTAGCCCTTCTCTTTGAATGAGATGTACTTTGGTGCTCCATTCTTTGCCTATTCCTAATATGAAGATGGGGATGCCTGACTGCCAGTGTAAGGCTTGTGAGTCTGAATTGCAGTTACTTATTATATTGTCATTGCTTGTCTATGTCCTTCCAGTTTTTAATTATGACATTAATACTTCTTGTATTCATCAGCAGATTATTCTGAAGTCCAACCAACCTAACCTAGGTGTTATGCTGCTATAGCCTATATAGGATCGTCTCAACTGGCCATGATGGCTATTTGATCTAGACCTTAAACCAGTGTCTTTATATGAGGGATGTGCACCTTTTGACTGATTCCAGTTGCATTTTTGGGTTATTTTGTCGATACTTCAATTGATTTCAGACAGTAACATTATTCAAAGCCACTTCTGTTTCCCTCCTACTTTATCTTTACTTAACATGTTGTGAGTGAATTTTTGTCATATTGATGGCTGTTAGGTTGGCTAACACGTTGAGCAATTAGAGCTTTTCATTGTGTAAAGAAAGCATTCTAGTAATGAGAACACCCCCCCCTTTCATCTTAAATTTAGGTTGGATTCTCATGAGATATGAGGGCAAACAATGGTAAAAGTATGGGTTGACATACTAAATTATGCTGCACTCTTGAGTTTTATGTGATATTAGTGCTTTCAACTTATTTGAGTTTGGAAGAACTGGAGAGCTTATCATTTCTTTCCATTTTAACTTTAAGCAGATTCCAAGGCATTAGTCCTCCTTATCCAGAACAAAGGGGATAGCACCTTGACAGTGGATCTCCCAGCATTGTTTTCCGGGAATAAGCAGAAGTTGATGAATATCCCGAAGCTTCAGAGTAAACAGGTAAGGTTTTATTGCTTTAATATATAGACTATTCTTCTCAAATTAATTTCCATGTTTGAGTGAGTAACCTTAAACTATAACGAGTGCCACCACTGCTCACTGTTTCCTCAATGATTAGGACCACTTATCGGCCTTGCTATATTTGAATATACTGTTTCTTATTGTCTGAAATTGTCAGCAAGTTTCTGTCTTCCAGTTTTTGGTAAAAATTATTCATTCTGACTATGCCTGAAGGTTACGAAGCTTGAAGATATGCATAAACTAACATTAAAGTTTGAAATAAATATGTATTAGGTTCATCTATGGGGTGGTCCTTTTTTTGTCGAAATCTGCATTGTACTCTCTAACTTATTCAAAGTATTTACCATACCCCATGTAGTTTTTTAGACGTGTCTTAGACTCTCAATGATGCCCCTTGAATACTCTTATCTTACTTGAAGTATTCACCATTCCCCATGTAGTGTTTTAGACGTGTCTCAGACTCTCAATGATGCCCCTTGATTAGTACTTGTGTGAGAGATGTTTTATTCGTGATAATGGGGTTGAGAACCAATTTTGTTAATTTAAACTTTTTTGTTTCAAAGCCATTTTTTTTTTTTATATTTATAACAAGAAAGTAAGTGCTTATTTGGTATATCCTAGGAAGTAGTATTCATCTTGAAGTTTCATTTCCCTGGAAGTGAGAAAAGCTGTTTGGTTGATTATGGAAAGAAAAAGTTTCCCATGGAAAATTCTACTTACCTAGGACCTTGGTAAGTAATTTCCTCCATTTGCAGGAAGTAAATCTTCAAAGGAAGTGCAACTTGCTACATTTTTGTCAATGCAAAAAACTCTCCTCATTTCACTTCCTAGGAAATTCTACTTCCCATGAGCTTTTATGTCAACCAAACAACCTCTTGATTGATTAAATCAAATCCAACGTTCAAATTCACTTCAGAACATGTAAAATGTTTCGTTGACGGAATTTACCAATTGAGAGATAATGTTAAGGGCATCATAAGACAGTTCTAAAACCATAGAGGTGGAGACTTTGGAAATTTTCAACACACAAGGCAACACCCCATAGAGAAACCAAAAATTATATGTTCTTCACGTAGGTGGAGTTATTGTGAAGTTCAAGCTGACTTCAACTGCTGTGCTTTGTACCAATCTCCATTAGGAAATGGATAATCATAATTTTCATTACTGGCTATGTTTAGCACTTTAGCAGTATATCATCTATCAAACATATTGAGTTCTCATCATGACTGCATTGGGCATGCTGATGTGCATGATACTACATACCAAGTATTATAGGTGTACCTATGTCTCTTAACCAACATTACTTCAATTCCACTGCTTAAAAGAAAGTGTCAATCAACAAGGTCGTCGAGTACTCGCTTCTTCCTAATCGATAGCTACCACTGCTTTAGGGCATGGCAAATGAGGAAAAGTAGAGAGGAGAATGCGGGTGGGTGGATGGATGGGGATATCAACTTTAGAGAAAACTAAAAAAAAACTTGCCAAAAGTAGGATGCTAAGACTCCTTTTCTGTAAGTATTGAACTTAGAACTGTTAAGATCTTATCAATGGAAGATGTCGAGCTTCTTGTGAGAATTTGTGAATGAAACCTTTGTTGTTCTTACATCTTACTGCATGGCAAGTGCCGGTTAGAACTCTATAGAAAGTGGTTTAACATATATTACTAGCCAGGGATCCTTGAACTTTTGACATTTGTCCTTTCCTACTCAGGTTGATTTGAAACTTGCTGATGATGGAATCAACGAGATCACCTTGAATGCCGGTAATGGACATTGTGTGCTACATCTAGGCACTCCTGTCTCACAAGGGAACTTTTTTCAACGGATACCATCTTACTCTAAGTTCATGACTCCAATATACGGTGCCTACTTGATTTTATTGATAACCTTTTTAGCTGGAGGGGTGTGGGCTTGCTGTTGGTTCAGTAAGAGGAAAGGACAGCGCGATATCCCATACCAAGAACTTGAAATGAGTATGCCGGAATCAGCTGTTGCTGTTGAAACAGCTGAAGGATGGGATGAAGTTTGGGATGATGACTGGGATGAAGAGAATGCTGTTAGATCACCTGGCGGGCATAGAATCTCTGCGAATGGTCTGACATCACGAAACTCAAAAAAAGATGATTGGGAAGACTGGGATGATTAGAAGACTTGGCGGTTTTGATCAATGTTGGCATGTGGAGTTTTTGCATAGTAAAATATCATGTGGGGTATAAACCCTTATTTATAGTACAATGTGTTTACATATAGGTGTATCTTACAATTTTGGCCCCATGTATATGCAAAAATTGATTTATCAAAATTTTGATTAATTCTTATACCCATTTGTTTGCCTTAGAAGATCAACAATCTTTTTCTTTCTTTTTCGCTTTTTTTTTTTTTGGGACTTGTAGAGCTACTTCTCTTTAGACCATGCGATCATGCAACATCTGGTCCTTGCTGATTGATTGGTGATTGCCAAAGCTTTGCTTTTGCATTGCTTGGTTTCTGCAGCATGAAAAACATGTCCTGTTTTAGGAGCCCACTTTCCGCTCCTACTCAACCCCCAAAAAGAGAAGAAAAACGATTTTTAGTCGGATGTTGTTAGATGTTTTATGAGTTGATTGATAGTTGTGATATATGCCCCATGAGTCACTCTTTAGTCTTTAGCGCATTGCATGCACCAATCACACCAAAAGCAAGGCTTTGTGGTTAACGAACTAGCTTTTCAATCACCTAAATCTTGTTGGAATTTCTCCCTCAACTGTGAAGTTCTGTTAAACACTATAAACGTCAATCAGCAGGGTCATTATAGTATATATTTTTTTGATGCATGTACCTTTAACTGACGTATACTAAGAACTAATGATCCGTTTGGTAGTTGGTTGGAAATGGTGGTAAAGGGAATGAATTTGTATGTAAATTTCTGAAGAAAATCATTGTTCATTCCCATGGTAATGCTAGTTTATCCTGAAGTGTCTATTTCTCTTCTTAAATTTTCATTTCAATCCAATACCACCTTCTAGGTGGTAATGAGTGGTAATGAAAATTGCTTCCTCATACAGAAAAAAAAATAAGCTTAGGGGTGAGATTACTTCTCCATGGAGAAAGAAACACAAATTTGGGAGTTGAAATTACCTCCCCATGGAGATTTTAAGGGTGCTTTCCTTTTAACATTACACTTAAAATTCATTCCTATTACCACCATTTATTAACGACTACCAAACGGAACGTAATTGTACTAGATTATTGCCATTTGTCAATGCAAGCAAGTTTTGATGGCCATTGGCCATTTGCCATTTGCTTGGGATTTAAGGGGGGGGAGGGTTGGGGGTTGGTGGCTTGTAATGGGTCTCTAGGTCGGGGGCCTATGCGAGGGCAGCTCGGAGGATTACTTCTTACCTATCAAAAAAAAAAAAGTTCTGATGGTAATTATTCCTGTTTAGTATTAGCCAGTGGGTAAAAATGATTGGTACGTTAATGTATAATTTTGAAGAAGGTTCATGCCAACATCAACGTAATGGAACTCGGTCTTCAAACTTGTATCTTTCTTCATGAATTTTATAGTTTTATAAGTAGCTAGTTAGAATTCTCGTTCCTCCTAGGTGCATGAAAAAGTTTGTTGCAAGGGTGAGACTTGAGAGATAATAGGACAATGACTAGTTATTAACTTGGGTGATGCTTTAGATTTCTATATATATTGAATTTTGGTACTTTTAGACAATTGTTGTGAAAACTGATCATTTAACCGTTTCCATTAGAAATACATTAAGATTTGCTTCTTCCCAAATTTGGATCATATGGTATATATTTGGTTGGAGTGTTGGATCTCCAAGGAAATAGTGAGTTTTATTCAAATAATTTAAAAGTGGGTGTTGTCGATCTGAATGTCTGTCTTTTTTCTCCCTCTCTTGTGAGTAAAAGATGTAAGGTCTTAGTAAGAAAATAGTTTGACTTAGTTGATAAGTTAGACATGTTTCTTTGCGTAAGGTTATGGGTGGATTATGCGGTGCAAATGTTTCAATACTATATAGGGTTGGATTTTCATGGAACAATTCTTATACGAGAATACTTTAACATAATCATTTTTGACCAATATGTGTGATCCATTGTGGCTAAATTATTGTAGTAATTTTTTTTACAGGGCCAATCTTCTAAAAGGATTATACTTTCAGGAAAAGATATTAGCAAGTAATATTTAAAAAAAGGATTACATTTCACTAAAATCGTTTATAATTCTACCCACTGACGTTCTCATAAGTATTCCTGTGTGAATTGTATTATATGGTAGATAGATATAGGTGTTGGAAGTTTTAATTTCTAGCAAAGCAATGTAAACGGTGTAGAGGCCTAAATATCGTATGAGAGGTACAATGTATTGACTTGTAGACTTGTAGTTATAATAGTTTCTTTGCCTTGAAAGAAAATCAACACACTCTTTCGACTTGAGAGCTACTCCTCTTCTGGACCAGCCAACTTCTAGTTCCTGGTTGATTATTTATGCTTGCATCAAAACATGTTGGGTTTTTCTATGTATATCCTTGTGTTTCTTCCATTTCTACGTTGTACCCCGACCTTTTAAAAATTTCACACAGTACCCTCAAGGTTACTTTATTTAATGCACGATGCCTCAACCGCTGATTATATGTCATTAATTTCGTTTAATTTTTTAATTTATTGGAACTAATTTAACTTATACATAGTTTAACGCTTGGAGGGAATATTCACAAATTAAATTAGTTTCATTGGATTATAAAAAGTAGACGATATTAATGACGTATAATCAGCGGTAGGGCCGTTGTGCATTAAAAAAGGTAAGTTTGAGGGTACCGTATGAAATTTTCAAAAGGTTGCTATACAATGTAGAAATTGAAAAAATAAAAGGATATAACGTAGAAAAACTCAAACATGTTTAAAAAGAACCAAAGAGAAGAAAAATGATAGACTTGATCAGTTGATTGATGCATGCCCCATGTAAGTGTCACTTTATTCGTGGTTGCACCATCAATAATCAATATGGTATGTTCCACATAGAAATTTCTTTAGATAGTTAATTTTGATTGAGGAGGTGGAAATATTAGAAAGAAATAGGATTCAAGATGAAATGACATATGATTTCAACTCACACACCATTGCTAGTGGCCTGGAAGTTTAATTGTCAATATATGATGTTTTTAATGCATTCTATTCTTTGTGTTTAAGGAAAGCTCATAAATTACATAGATCTCGTTAAATTTTCTCTGTGAAGTTTTGTAAACAAATGAAAATGTCAGCCAATTAATTATTATAGATTGTGGTTCATGTAAGGATCCATCGAGAACAAAGATTTAGAAAACTCGCCAAGTAAGAGTTGACTCATTTGGTAAAGTTCTCTTCTCAATACCTAGAAGTTTGGGGTCCAAATCTTATCAAGTAATGGTGCTTGAGATAGGAATCTCCAACCCCCCCCTGGCCCGCTCCCAAGTGTCTGACCTACAATTACCTTATCAAGTAAACATGAGAGTTAAGATCCTTTTAGGTCCTTCATTTACCATTTTTTTAAAAAATACAGTTCTAATTTTGAATGAAGTAATACCGTATGAAGGCCTCAAATATGTATAGTTAAAGTATATGATCATATTTAAGTTACAAATCCGACATTCAAGTTTAAAATAATGGAAGTATTATTGACAAAATTACCTATAAATCCATTATCATTACCATTAACACTACTTATTACCGCCGGCCAAACGAGTCGTAATAAACAGGTAATAAATCATTTCCATGAAAGAAAAGCAAAACAGCTTTCATTCCATACACTGACTGACCTCATGACATCGATGTTCTTTTACATAGATAGAATCAAACAGTAATAATATGTCATAATCTTGTTGATGAGGTCCCCTATTGGTAGAACATCATTTGATTGAGCATAAATAACTTCAAAACTAAGTTGTAATTATTGTGTTAGCTCCTCTCTCTCTCTAATAATCTTATGTAGGAGTAATTAAAAAAAGGGCAGGCGTAGTTAGTGTTGGGAATGATACTGCGTGAAGGTGAAGGGAGATTTTCGCATGCACATAAATATTTATACTACTTACTACGTAGCAGCAGCACGGCTACGGCGTGTGGGAGAACTACTAAATACTCTAATGATGCTGTTTTTTCATGTGCATGATGCATTCTAAACATTGTCTTGATTTTGTTGCTTGAAAATCTCTGTTTTTCTCTGCTTTTCTTACTGCGCAATTTTTCTTCTTCTTGTCGGAAAGTTAAACCTGTTTATGCATTAATCTCAAGATACATTTTTAGGGGGGTATTTTAATGTTGAAGATTTGTATACAAGACTTGCACAATTGAAATATTATTGATTTGGTAGGGATAAGGAATATGGTGCGGAGTGAAAAGAAAACTACAGCTTGTATAAGAAAAGTGATTATATCGTACATCCTCAGTCATGAAATAAATGAAACGTTTCTCTCAAAACACCCCAACATAAAAGAGAATAGTGTTTCATTTATTTCAGAACAGAGGAAGTATAATAGAATTGGGAAATATAGAGAATCATACGAAAATGGAAAGTAGGAACTTATAATTACATAATAAAATTGGACTATAAAACAAACATGAAAATGAAATTTAGTGACATTTTTGTTGTACAAATTTTCCAACATGGAATTTGTATATGGTTCGATTAATTGTGTAAGTCTTGGCATACACATCTGAAATTTTTCCGACTGAATTAGATCTTCACATTTTGGTATTGAACGGTTCACAAATTTGTTTTGAAACCATTTTCACATTATTTGACATCTCGTAAATTACTCATTTCCGCTTAAGCTTCTCCCGTTTGGGGGATTAATTGATTAGATACCCGAGAACCATAATCTTTCCTAGAAACTGCAATGTTGAGTTTTTGGTAGTCTGAAGACGGATACATGACCTGAATTTGTAGAACGAACTTGCATACTGGAGTGTCCAATAACTTGCAAGATAACTCTAGGTTGAGGTATTAATATCTATGGAAAAATCAATATGGTCAAGCAGTTGAAGTTGAAGTTAACAGATCTATATATGATATATCACAGTTTTTAAATATAAAACTGTCATATGAGACCGAATTTGCAATGAACACAGCCAAATTTTGAGTATGCTATATATAGAAGAATACTCAAAAAAAAAAAAAACAGCTCGCTATATGTGGTGCCAAACACACCAAAAAAAATTACAACAAAAAATTTGACAGAAAAAGATGTTGAAAGGGAAATGACATTTTTTCTATGTACCCTCTTCTTCCTGTTGCTTCACAAACCAAAACATAACTAATTCGATCTTTCTTTTTTTTGTCACTTGAAAGCGCCATCATTTACATGCCTTTAATGTGGTATACAACTAAACTAAACCTGTTCGATCTCCTCGTCTCGTCCTTCAGAAGGACATTGGATGAGCTCCAAAATGTTAACCACTTCTGCCATTTCAGGTCGATTTGATGGAACTTGAGAAGCACATATCAAACCGAGCTTTATCACTGGAATAACCTCCTCTGCAACAAAATTCCCTTGTAGTCTCTGATCGATACAATCCTCTGACTTGCCTTCCTCGAGTGCTCCTCTAACCATCTCAGCAAGCACAACAACATCATCCTCCATGTATTCAACAGGCTTTCTTCCGGTCACAACTTCAAGTACTAATATTCCAAAACCATAAACATCACACTTTTCTGTTATCTTGACAGTTTTGCAGGCAAATTCAGGTGCCATGTACCCAAGTGCACTCTGAATCTTACTGCTCAAGATATAACGGTCTACCATAGGCAATAACCTCGCTAACCCAAAGTCCCCAACCTTAGCTTCATCAGAGGAATCAATCAAAACATTTGAGGATTTGAGGTTATAGTGAATTATGTCGATTTGATGCAAATGAGCTAAACCCTTTGCCACCCCAACAATTATATTGAACCTTTGGTGCCAGGAGAGGGGAGTTCTACTGGGTTCTTCATGGAGGTGCTTAAACAAAGTTCCACCTGGAACATATTCATTGATCAGGAGTTGCAAAGACGGGGTCCAGTAATACCCTTCTAAAGTCACAAGATTATGGTGCCTAACTTTTCCGAGCTTCTTGATCTCCCTCTCAAACTCTTCTTGAGACTTGATTAAGCTTGAGATGTTGAGCTTCTTGATTGCAACTGAGCGTCCATCTCCAAGAACCGTATGGTAAACCACTCCAAACCCACCACGACCTAGCTCAGAGTCCTTGTTGAGGAGAGCATGAGCCCCAGGTCCGAAATCAGCTTCACCAGAGAACATAACAAGTTTTCCATATTGAGAATCACTTGTTTGAGAATGGCTGAACTCATCCTTGCCGAAGAATTCTAGGGGGGCAGCTGATCTGTGAGAAGAGTTCCTAACATGGAGGTTGAGGAGAGAAATAATCACCACACCAAGGAAGATGAATGCAGCAGCACCAATGGCTATTAGAGCAGAAACGCTGAGCACGAGCTTCTTGTGACGGGTATTTGGAGGGAAAGAGTCATCTTCAGAATCAGTTGACGGGTTTGGGTTGAGAACAATGGGCTTAGGGTGCACTGCAGGACAAGACTGATTAACAACCGATCCACATAGGGATGGATTGTTGTAGACAGATGTGAGAGGAATATTATCAAAGAAACCACCTGCCGGAAGTTCCCCTTCAAGGTTGTTGTTCGAGATGTTAAAGGCAGCTAAGTGGGAAAGACCGGTGAGTTCCTTTGGTAGATTACCAGACAGATTGTTATGCGACAAATCAGCAATTTCAAGGTTAACCAGCATTGCTATTGTTGGAGGTATAGGGCCTGTGAGGTTGTTTTCTGAAAGGATTCTGCACATTTACACAGTTCCAAATCATTAAAAACCTTATTTATAGACAGTAGTACAGTACTTAAATTGAATGTCTATATTTCATAATGTCATATATTTATGAAGTTTTCATTCTACAGTTTATATTCGTATATATATACATTACTATAATCTTGTTAAAAAAAAGATATACATTACTATAATCTTGTTAAAAAAAAAAATTTACATTACTATAATCTTGTTAAAAAAAAATAAACATTACTATAAAAATTACTTTGCATAATTTATTGGATAACAACACAACATACTGATGCAAATAAACAGAAAGTGGATATGCAGAACATCCAACAGCAAAGTAGTACTTTTGTAACATATTACCATAGCTGAACTATCAAAAACACATCAAAAAACAATGTTATCACAAACAGAGGAGAAAACTTACAAAGCTGTCAAGAATGAGCAGTTTTTAATCTGATCTGGGATATGCCCAGTTAACCGGTTTCCTTCAAGCCTTAGCTCTCTAAGTGCGAGTGCGCCTCCAATTTCCAAAGGAATGCTTCCATTAAGCCTATTGTAACTCAAATCAATAACTTGAGCCAAATTCAAGTCACCCACACTTCTAGGAATCGAACCTATGAACGAGTTGCTCGACATATTCAAGAACAGCAAGCCTCTGAAAGCCCCAATCTCAGGTGGAACAACACCAGATAGCTCATTTGAAGATAAGTCCAGGTACTGAAGTCTCTGATAAGAAAGTGCATTTGTTCTTAAAGGAGGAAATTCAATAATGCCTTTGAATTTATTGCCAGACATTGAGAATTTCTGCAAACCCAACTCAAAAATCCAGTTTGGCATTTTCCCTTTTAATAAGTTGAAGCTAACATCAAGAGACAAAAGGTTATCACAGTTCATCAAAGATTGAGGTAATCCACCTGTAATTCCATTGGAAGATAAATTCAATTCCTTCAATGATTTCATATTTCCTAAAGTAAATGGAATCCTTCCAAAGAATTTATTCACTGAAAGATCCAAACTTTCAAGGCTTTCCATATGCCCAAACCAATCAGGAACTTCACCACTGAGTAAATTCCCATTTAAGCTTACTGAAGTGCACATATTAAGCTTTTGTAATGATTCTGGAATTACCCCAGAAAATAAGTTTTCACCAAAATTTACTGACTGCAACTGTAAACAGCTACCAATATCTTCTGGTAAAAGCCCAGAAAATGCATTCTTTCCTAGACTGATCACCTTCAAACTGTACATTTCCCCAAACCCTAGAGGAATCTGACCTCCCAACAGATTATTTGACAAATCAAGAGATTGAAGACCATTCAAAGACCAAATCTTTTTAGGCAACTTACCCGAAATTCGATTCGAGGAGAAGTTAACAGACTGTAATGTCATACAGGAGCTCAAAGAATCTGGTAATTCACCAGATAACCCATTATTAGCAAAAGAAACTGATTTTAGAGACCCACATTGTTGAAAAAGCTCATTAGGAATAAACCCAGATAGATTATTTCCACTCAAATCAATAGATTGCAAGTTCCAAAGGTGGGCAAATTCAGGGTTTACAGTCCCAGAAAGATTATTGTTAGAAAGTGATATTTTTTGAAGGAATTGCAACCTTAGAAGACTTCTACTAATCTGCCCAGAAAGTGAAAAACCATCAAGAGTAATCTCAGTAACCCTGTTAGTAATTGGATCACATTTGACACCATTCCATTTGCAAGGTTTATCATCACTCTCATTCCAAGACACTAATTTGGCTTCTGGGTCTTTAACACCTGCCTTAAACACTATTAACCCAAGAACATCATCATTGAAAGCATCCAAACACAACACAACAGAGGGTATTATTAACAGAAGAAGAACAAAGAAAGGAAATTTCACAAGCATTTTTTTCCTTACAAATTTTGGGTAAAGATTCAATCTTTTTGGATTAAAATGCCAAAAAAAGCAAGGTAAGTTAGCTCAAAGAGCAAGCAAATGCACCCAATTAGAAGAATACATGCTTCAACTTTATGGGTATTCCCCAAAGTTGAAAGCACTCACAGTTTTCAACCAGAAAACAGAAATAAAGAAGGAAGTGAGAGTATTGGTGAATACTGAATAGCACAATAACCAAACAAGATACAAACTTTTTCACTAAATTTTTGTGGGTATTTCTTCTAATTAAAAGAAAACAAACAAGGAAGAACAATGAGGAAAAAAAAAGAAAAAAAGAGTACTACTGCAAAGATCTTAGTAGAGAAGGGCCAAAATGGAAGATTTTGGAGGAGAGAGAAAATAGAATGTGGGGTATTGAAGAGAATAATTTGGAGAAAGCAAAGGTTTTTATAATTTTATATTAAGTATAAACAAAAGCTTAAAAAATGAAGTTTGTTGAGAGTAAAGATGTAGTATGTCCACTGGTGCTTTGTCTTTGGTAGTGAGAAAAAGAAGAGAGAGAAAATGCTTTTTTCTAGAGAGAGAAAGAGAGAAGGGAGTGGACTTTACAAAGCATACGGCGCAAAGAACGCCAAGCAGTATGTGGGGGTCTTAAATTACCTTCCAAAATAACTTTATTTATTATTTAAAAAAATGAAAATATAAAGTGAGGTTAATTAATTAGCTTTGCTGAACTTTTGTCAGAAGGAATTAAATGCTTACAGAATATTAATTAGTATGGTAGGAGAAGTAATTACTGTTATAGTCTGTTACTACTAGGAGTAGTATGTAGATGGTCAAACAAGAATACTCTGTTTCACATGGCAGTCAACACTTTTGTAGGAAGCTCAAGTAGAGATTTATGTGAAATTTATAACGTCAAAATAAAATTAGCATAGTGAAGAGACTTTTCTCTATGGTCCCATGAAAGTTGAAATAGTGAAACACTTCTTCAGGTCTTTCTTGCCAAACTTGTTGGATGGTAATTGTAAGTTTCGACGTTGTCAAAGAGATATTTAAGGGTCTGTTTTTTTCACTTGAACTTACTAAATTTTCTTGAATTTGATTTTATCTCGTGTTATATATCTGTTTGGACGTAGTCAGTTTTAATTAGACCTTTTGAGTATTAGGTTAAGGGTGCGGTTTTTTCACTTGAACTTACTAGATTTAAATTAATTGAACTTGATTTTATCTCATGTTTATATCTGATTGGACGTAGTCAGTTTTACTTAGACTTTTTGAGTTTGGGTTAGACTTTAATTTGTTTTAGTGGGATTTATTTGTTAGCCTTTATTTTGTTTAGTGGGATTTATCTAAAATGTTGGACTTAAATCATGTTCAAGTTCTTAATGCCTACACGTGTCGGAAAGCAGATTAGCTAAATTGGCAAAACAAATATAGTTCATTACCACTTTGGTAGATGAAAAAATTGTGGCACATATTATTGGTTAAATAGGTGATTAGACATCGTAATGTTGCATGAAAACAGAAAACGTATCTTCATGCAACAAAAGAAGTAGCCTTACTTGATGAACTTACATGATGATGGCTTTCATGTTTCATGTGATGGAAAGAAATTCCTACTCAAGTAGATTTCATCTAGATCTTGAGCTTTTCATAATTCACTCGACAACTTTCTTCTTGGTGTTTCTTTTTCTCTTTTTCTTCATATGAGCTTAGTTTATTATGCAAGTGAAGTTGACAAATTAAAATGTATGCAACATCCATTCCATATGCATTGATTCTACAGTAGTAGGAGTATCTCTGTATCTATCATCATTCTGTAAGACCACACTACACTCATGATGCACACCACTATGTTCCTTAAAGTACTTTAAAAGTGCACTCAATTTGTCTTTGTTGGTAGACCCAGGCCCCAGGCTAAATTGAATATATTATTGTAAAAAAATGTTTATCCTAATTAGTGAAATTGTACGTTATAGACTTTGTGTTGAAATCGTGTATATAACTTCAATCACAACTAAACTAAAATCATCACAAATTCACAATCATGGACCATGGGGAACAGTAACTGTGGATGCTTCAAGAATGAGGGTCATAGTGTAGGCAAGTGCTTGTAAAATAGAGCTTACAATTATGAGCTTGCTAAACTATTTCATGCCCTCAATTAGTAGTTACACCACACTATCTCTAATGGAAAATATCAACAAGTGATATAGTAATACTTTATATGCATTAAAAAAAAGTGATACTTTATGTGACATGGTTAGATTCTTTTTTACAAAAAAGTTATTTTTAGGATTAGAATAAAAAATTTACGCAATGCAGCTATCAGCTAGTTCAAGGTGTTGAGTGTTCGATGTAAGATAAGTTCTTAGTTTTTTTTGGTGGAGAAGAAGTTTTCCATTTTAACCTTTTTTATTAATGATATAAGGAGAAAAAGTACATGTGATTGTAGTTATTGGTCGATTTTATGAAGTATTAAAAAAGGGCGAAGAAAGCAAATGTGATTAAACATGGTGGACTACAACCATATCCAAATGGTCTAAGCAAGTTATTTGGGACAAACCAAACAAGAAGTAATGATATATATATGTGAAACACTTATTTCATTTATGTGAGAGCTTTTTGAGACAAGTGTTTCACTTATTTTGGAACAGAGGAAGTATATATATATAGTGTGTGTGTGATGGAGGGAGTAGAATCAGTAGTTCCCCCTAATTAACGTAAATTAGGTGTAAAATTTGTTGTTGTGTCATGTTAAAAGTTTAATGGTTGAAATTCTTTTTTTTTTCTATGATATAAACCAAAACATATCCACTTTTCAAAATATTCGCATAACAAATAACAATGTCATCCATACTTATAGTTTTGTAATAGAGATTGTTATCTTTTGATGGAGATGGTTAATGATCAAAGTTGTGTAAAAAAATGTTACACTTGTTATTTGATTGCATTAGATAAAAATTAACCTTCCAGTTGTTCATCAATCGGAAAAATAACTTTGTAGCCAAATTATGAGATCCTTGATGATTGAGAAAAAAGAATGAAAGTTAAGGTCTTCCAGTCGATGATGAATCTCCAATTCCTTTTTTTTTTTTGATTAGGAGATTAAGTCCGCCCAAAATTAGTAGTTCCCCCTAATTAACGTAAATTAGGTGTAAAATTTGTTGTTGTGTCATGTTAAAAGTTTAATGGTCGAAATTCTTTTTTTTTTCTATGATATAAACCAAAACATATCCACTTTTCAAAATATTCGCATAACAAATAACAATGTCATCCATACTTATAGTTTTGTAATAGAGATTGTTATCTTTTGATGGAGATGGTTAATGATCAAAGTTGTGTAAAAAAATGTTACACTTGTTATTTGATTGCATTAGATAAAAATTAACCTTCCAGTTGTTCATCAATCGGAAAAATAACTTTGTAGCCAAATTATGAGATCCTTGATGATTGAGAAAAAAGAATGAAAGTTAAGGTCTTCCAGTCGATGATGAATCTCCAATTCCTTTTTTTTTTTTTGATTAGGAGATTAAGTTAACCCCTACAAGCGCTTCTTAGCGCGTAGGAAACACCAACACATTAGAGGAAGATAAAGCATGCGAAAAAACCCCAAAGATAATGCTAAGGATCGAACCCCTGACCTCAGGGGCCAAGGGGGAGTGCTCTATCCACTTGAGCTAACTCCTATCCTTATGAATCTCCAATTCCTAAAAGAAAATAAATTGTCCTACCCTGGCTTCCATGTGAGCGAATTTAAGGTCTGACAACTTACAGACAATAAAATGACAATGCCAACCTGCTCTTTCCAGTTACTTCTACCTACTGGCTACTAGGAGTAACGAGTAAGAGTTACTCCCTCGTAATGTTAAACCTGATGGCTTGGCTATTAAAGAAGATATTTTGAATTGTGTTTTCTTCTTATGGCATGTTTGAATTGTTCTTTGAGAAAACGAAATACAAGAATAAGGCTATGTTTTATTGGACTGAATTAAAGGAAATTAGTTCTGTTGAGCTCAGTTTAGTTCAGTTAAGTTAAATTCAAACAAATTCACTTTAGTTCAGTTAGTTTCCTCTTACATTTTTAATTCAGTTTAGTTTAATTCAGTACAGACAAATTAAGTTCACTTCAGACAAATTAAGTTCAGTTCAGTTCGGTGCAAAAGAACATAGCTTAAGGGCCTGTTCTCCCCAGCTTATTTTCAGTTCAGTTCAATTCAGTTCAGTTCACTTTAGTTCCTAAATGATAATCATTACTATTAATTAGTTATAATTTAATACAATTCAGTTCAGTTCAGTTCAGTTGTTTTATGCCTAAAAGAACATGCCCTAAGTATAGATTAGATGACAAGGCTATCAAAAAATCATGCTTGCAATATAAAATATGAGTAATTAAGTACTTTATAAAGAATATAAAAATGAAACCAACCACAAAATTTGAGATCCCTTTTGGTTTTTATAATTATTTTCGGTTTGGGGAAACTAAACAACGTTGTTTTGGCATGAACTCCTTTTACGTTAATCAACAAAGCTGATTTTGTCACCTCTATGTACTCCTTGTTTATGGGAATTCCTCCCTAATTACCCAAGTTAACCAACTACTTAGAGCCAATAATTACTTTTGTTGGGGTCTTCTAGATGACTAGATCTAGCCAGGAGCCCAAAGGGCTTGCTCCTACGCAGGTCCACAACTCACTCATTCCATAAAGCCACTTTTGGTCCCAAGTCTCAAAAGCAGGACCTCACAAGTAAACTATGACATCAGGGCCCAATGTCCATGAACTTACATCCCACATCACATGGTTATCTTACAATATACCATTGCTCGACTTGTTTTCGTTACTCGTTAAGCTTAATATACTCTTGTTGGATTGCAGTTGTAACTCGACTCAATCTCTATATTGCTTAACCTTCTTTTTGCTATTTTAAGTGACTTAACAACTAATCAATTACGAACTTAATTTATTGTAATCCGAATTTAGAATGTGAAAAGAAATTTGAGTTGTTCACAAGTTTGTTGAATTTAATTAAGTATTTGAATCTTAATCCACTCAACTCATTATAGATCTGGACTTTGGAGTCGAGCTTTGCCCCAATCAAGCAGCAACTCAACTCGATTGGCACATAGCCACATACTCGCAACTCACAAGTCACAAAAGTTTTAAATTTTATCGACCAAAAAGAAAAACAAAATAAACAAACTTCATCCGTTTTGTTTTAAATGAAACGTAGAGCCTTGGCATAGGATTTCGGAGAAGAGAGATAGAAAGAAATAAAAAAAGAGACCTATATGACGAAGAGGGAGTAGAGTCTTTTGGACTGAACTGAACTGAGCTGCGAGAAACTGAAATTCAGAGAGTAACTGAACTGAACTTTGAGAAACAGAACTGAACTGCGAGAAACAGAACTGAACTGAAAATAAGTCCAAAAGAAGAGGGCAGTACCAAATATTATAACGTTTCATTTATTTTGAAATGACGATAAGTGTTTCATTTATTTTCAAACGAGGAAAATATTTGTTTGGAAAATCCGAGGGTGGTTGGTGCTTCGCCGTGGCGCACTGGCGCGTATTGTTGAATTATCGACCTTAGTTTTCCGTCTGCTGTGGCATTCTCTACTACTTCATTTGCCAATTTTACACTTCTCCAAATCTTCAAACCCCTAAAATTCATCTCAGTTCGCAAATTGCCCAGGTTTGCATCTTTAATTTTTCCACAGATGGTTTTTTTTTGTTAATATTCTCTCTGATACTACTCTTGATATGCATGTCACCCTTTTATATACCTAATTCGCTTCTGTTGAATTAATTAGGGTTTCACTTTTACAATAACTAGTCTTTATGCCTAACATTAAAGGATATAACTTTGACGGTTTTTTTGGCAAATTATCGATAATCTTTTCTAATCATTTCATCCTATATATCATATATGTTTCTGACATTTGTGAATTTTCTCTCTCCTTTGAAAAATTTCAGTTCATTTGTTAAAGTTTGCTTCATATTGGGTTCTCAATACCGTTTTGGTAGAGTCAACTAGATTCGGATACATGTAATACGTGCCTCAAGCTATAAAAAGATGTACAATAGTCATTGTATATTAACGTCAAATTGTAAAATAACTTTTTAGAAAATAAAGGGCATTTACGGCCTGTTTGGTTAGTGGTACTAAATGTTGGTAATAGTAATGTTTTTTAATGTAAATTTGTGAAGATTTTTCCAAGTTAATATCCATGGTAATTAAACTTGATGTCAAAACATGGGTTTTCCTTCATAAATTTTCATTATCACTCAATACTACCTTCTCAAGTCATAATGGATGGTAATGAAATGTTAGGAAGAAAATAGGTGTTTTGAGATAAAGTAGCATTACCATGTATGTTGACACGGGAATGCCCTCACAAATTAATACTAGAAATCATTACCATTACTACCATTTAGTACCACTAACCAAACGGGCCGTTAAGGTATTTCAAGCGGACACCAGACTTCTCAAGAGTTGCGTTATATAATAGAGATTCCTTAATCTTTTATGTGTAAGTTTTAATCCGACTTCAATATAGGTGTATTTCCTAGTTATTTATCTAATTTTCTAGGTTCATTTTTCCCCATTTTCATACTTAATGGCTGTTGTTATCGTCTAAATTGGCAAATTTTCTGACTCGTTATAATACTTTGATTCATTATTATTTTATCAGGCATTCAACATTAATCAATGGATTCTGTTTTAGAAACTGCACTTGGATATGAGAGCCAACAGAAGCGGTGGCCCTGCTTAGAGGAAAGGAGCAGTGTTGTTGATCTAGGGGACAGAATTAGTGATTTACCAGATCATATTATTGCTCATATACTATCTTTTCTTCAATCAGAAGAAGCGAGTAGAACTTGCATTTTGTGTTCAAGGTGGAGGTATCTATGGAAAGGAATTACTTCTATTCGTGTACAAAGAATTAGAGACCTTATTAGATTTCCAAACCTTGTAGAGCATATACTTCAAAATTGTAGCTCTACGGATATTCTAGCCTTTGAGCTTTACTGTCCGTTGTCAATAGACTTATCACGTTTAAACACATGGATTGGCTCCATATGTAGCCGCAAAATTGAAAAGCTAAGGGTTTGTTCTCCCCAACTTATTTTCAGTTCAGTTCAGTTCAGTTCCTAAATGATAATCATGACTATTAATTAGTTATAATTTAATTCAGTTCAATTCAATTCAGTTCAGTTGTTTTATGCAGATGATTACGATCTACCTGATACTCCCCTTCCAAATTGTGTTCTTTCTTACACCACGCTTGTAGCTCTCAAGCTTGATTGTTTTAATATTCAAATACCTGAGTCAATAGTTTGTTTTCCTTGTCTGAAGTCGCTTGATCTTCATGTCATACTTCCTGATCACCATGATGTTGTTAATCGTCTCTTGTCGCACTGCCCAGTGTTAGAAAGACTGTACCTGCATTGTGTCATCAATCCTTGTAAAGAGCTAGAAATTGATATTTCTGTTCCTACTCAGCTACTTTAAGGAACCTGATCTTGAGGTTGACAGATGTGGGAAGTAGTAAAGAAAGGGAACATGGTATTATTATCAATACACCTAAACTTGAGGACCTTTCAATAGAAGATAACTCATTTAGCCAGTATGTGGTGAAGAATCTAGCATGGTTCTCTCATGTTTATGTTCATTACGGAGACAGTGGATTTGGATTATCAGCTCCTAAGTACGTAAACCGCCTCCTTGATCTTCTGAGGGAATTTGTTATCTCCCAGGTCCTCACTTTGCTTTGGGATACATTAGATGTAAGTTCTTTTTTTTTTCTCTTCATTCTATGCCTGGACTCTTTTAGGCTCGTAGTACTAAATGTGCTACATCTTAATCTTAGTTCGTACTTGTTTAGGGCAATAGAACATGAATAATAATGGTGGGTATAATCTTATTCAATTGCATTTTTATCAGTCTAATTTTATTTACTCTATATGAAGGTTCTCGGATCAGCTCTCAGCTATACCTGGCCCACATTCCCATTATTGATGACACTAATCTTGCATCTAAGCCTCCGTTTGGTAGGGCGTAAAACATTTTCAGTGTAAAATGATTTTCATGGAAAACAATTTACAAAAGAAAATACAATTCCAAAATTAGTTTTCCGTTGTTTGGTTTCATGTAAGAAAAATTATGAAATGAAAGGGAAAGTAAGGAGGTAGTGAGATGAGTGTACAAGAGAGATAAGGAAAACAATTTTCCCTTCATTTTGAAAGGAAAATGGTTTTCCATCATTGGGAAAGTAATTTTACCCCAAGGGAAAATGGTTTTACACTCTTTTGCCAACCAAATAATGTAAAACTGAAAATAGAGGAAAACAGTTTTCCGGAAAAACGTTTTACGCCCTACCAAACGGAGCCTAAGTGTGAACTCTGTTTGGACCTGCTTGCCAAAATTGCTCCACAGTGCTCCGAGGTTGAAAGCTCTTATTTTGGATGTGGTGAGTGGAAGTGTGCTGAATATGACCACTTGTTTCTATTGTTATGTTTTCCTTTAGAAGCTTCTGAGATATCAGCTTTCTTTTCCTTTTTTTTTTTCTTTTTCTAGGAGATGATGTATGATGCTTATGGCACCGATTCAGATGATGATATAGATCAATGGACTCTCCCTCACAGTGTCCCTAATTGTTTGTTGGAACACCTCGAGCTAATTGGAATCCAGCATTTCAATGGAAACAAAGATGAGTTACAATTAGTAGAGTATTTGTTAAATAATGCCCTGGTGTTAAAGGGTATGATGATTGGCTGTCTTTCGGAATTCACAAATGAAGAAGTTGTGGATAAGTTATTGACGTTTCCTAGAGCTTCCAAGACTTGTGACGTTTAGACCTTTGAACGCGTCGGGTTTAACATTGACTCACTTAACGAGGTTACCTTATGGGGTGTTTGAGTTCATTGTTTGGCTGATTGTCGTTTATGTTATAGGTCTCAAAGGATCTTGAAGTGTTCTACAGATATTTGATGGGTTTTATGCTACTAGGGTTGTTAAGGTTTGAAGTTTGATTCTACCTTTCTGGCTAAACTAGCCTTTATCTGGATTGTATATTTTTTTGAAAACAGTTGTGTACCTACTACTAGACTTGAGTTTGTTGCTTTGTTTAATGAATTGGAGCTTACTTTAGAGGATGTTCATCTTGTTATATGGATGTTTTGGTATAATTTCCATATAGAAGATAGAGGCTAGAATCGCTTGGAAGCTCGATTTGCAGGGCAATCAGCCAAGAAGTTGATATAGATTTATTTTTAGTGTTGAGATTTGAATGTGGTATGATTAGGATCTGGCGATCTGCTGTTTAGCTCATAGAATTGTACATGTGCTGAATAATTTATTCATTTGACTTGCAAAAACCATGCATTTACTAAGGTGTGCTTGGGGTCTGTTCTCCCCAACTTATTTTCTTTTCAGTTCAGTTCAATTCAGTTCAGTTCCTAAATGATAATCATTACTATTAATTAGTTATAATTTAGTTCAGTTCAATTCAGTTCAGTTCAGTTGTTTTATGCAGAAGAGAACAAGCCCTTGGTCTAAAAAAATATATCCCGTTGAATAAATTTTTTTTGTCCTTCTGATCATTGCAGACTTGATCACATATAGGAGTTTATGCAAATATCACTAAGTCAACATCTGTTACTCACTATAGCCTACACGACATGTAAAATGAGTAAAATAGAAGTATAATCGAACTCAATGCTTCTAGCTCTCTCTGGTTCTAAAACATTGTTACACTTTCACGCATGTCAATGCAAACTTGAGCACAACTTGTCTAATTTTATATTTGTAAAAATTATAAAAGTAGATATTTATAAAGTACTTCCTCCGTTTCTTTTTATTTGCAACATAATTCCCTCCTTGACACTGCAGTTTAAGGAGAAGATTAGAAAAGGTAAACGAACAAATTAATCAAAATAATTTAAGCATTAACATCCTCACTCATCCCTCTTACCACCGTTTAAATTATTTTGATTAATTTGTCCGTTTAAGTAAAAAGAAACGGATAAAGTACATACGAAGACTAATCTAATACGATCCTAGCTAATTATATTTTTTACTCACGTACAAGTTATAAACGATCGTCAAAGTGAAATTCGTAAAGAGTCAAAAATGTGACGGTGTAACTTTTTTTTTTTTCTTAAGGAGGTAGTATAAAAGGAGAAGAAGTGAAAAAAAGCTTCTGACTTGAGCTCCTTTCTCCAATTGGCGCCCAAAAACCCAGTCATCTCACTTCGCCAATTACTCAAGTTACAGGTTTGCATCTTCAAACTTCGCTTCCATTCATTATTCTTTTTAGGTCAATAATTCTCCGAATTTACTATTAGCAAATATCCTGCTATTCAAGCAATTAGGGTTTGCGTTGTATAATTATTCGTACTTTTATGCTCAATATTGTACATGTTTTCCTCTTTCTGGTTCATTTAACGTGTTCATCTTGTTCTTCAGTCAATTTGATTGTTTTCTTTTATATGTAAGTGTTTTTTTTGCAAATGGAATCATTCAATGTTGTTGGTTCAGTCAATTTCTTGAATATAATTTGGGTATTGCAATATGAAAATCGGCATTTTATTCTAATATTGGATCTTGTAAAATCTCTACTTCAGAAATAAATATTGATGTGTATATGTTATAGTAGAATTTGAGACTATGTTCACTCAATTAAACATTGTGATGGACTTTTTTTTTTTCAGGCATTGTATATTAATCAATGGATTCTAGTTTAGAACTCGAATTTGGAATTAAGAGTATACAAGAACAGCCATTGTTACAGAAAGATGGAAACGAGAAAGAAGTTGTTGAGCAAGTGGGCAGAATTAATGATTTACCAGATCATATAATTACTTGTATACTTTCTTTCCTTAGAACTGAAGAAGCAATTAGAACTTGCATTTTGTGTTCGAGATGGAGGTATCTTTGGAAAGGGATTACTCGTATATGTTTGATGGGCGATGAATTTGACTTTGACACATTTTCAAACCTGGTGGAGCATGTACTTTTAATTCATTGATTCAAAGTCATACGACATCTACAATAGAAGTCAAAACTAAAATAATACATATCAAAATGAAATAAATACAATTCTAATATGACAAAACCACGATCGTTGAGTAGATCTAACACTTCAAAACCCTCGTCTTTCACATCGTTGTCGATGCGCGCCTCTACGCAAGGGTCTATCGATCTTTTGTAGTTTTGAAGTAGAACTTGATCCAATTCAAGTGATTGTAAACGAAATCTCGACATCCGTTGCAACCCCGCACAAATTTCAATCAACAAATCAACCTCTTGTATTACACAAAAATCCAAAAACAAAGTCTCCAAACTCTCACATAGAGAGAGATAAAACCCAATATATGGGTAGATATAACCCAATAAATGGGTAGAAAAACTCTCCAGTAAAGATAGACTGAAGTTTATTAGAAACATTAACATAAAAAACTAGTAACAAAAGGAGAAAAGGGGCTTACCACCGTCTAAAAGGGTAGCGGTAGCCCCTAGGTTGAAAATTAGGGTTTTGTGGGAGAGGAGAGAGAAGAGAGAAAAAAAGGGATTGATTTCGTAGGTTAAGCAAAATTGGTATTATCTGGTGGAGCATGTACTTCACAACTGTAGTTCTACAAGTTTTCAGGCATTTAAGCTTTATTGTCCTGAGATAATAAATGTATCCCGTCTAAGCACCTTAATGAGTTGTATACTTAGCCGCAAAATTGAAGAGCTAATCCTCCAGGTTAACTGCGAAAGGGAAGATGTGCAGTTAGAGTTACCTAGACCTCCCCTGCCACAATGCATTCTTTCTTGTAGCACACTAGTAGATGTCAAACTTGATTATTTTGATATTGAGATACCTCAGTCAATAGTTTGTTTTCCTCGTCTCAAGTCACTGGATCTTGGTTTCATATTCTCTAACTATGATGGTGTGAATCGGCTCTTGTCCTGCTGCCCAGTGTTAGAAAAGTTGTACTTGTTTGGCTTCCCTGATTCCCCTGAAATGCTAAAAATGGATATTTCTATTTCAACTCTTAGGAAGTTAGACTTGTGGCTGAAAAATGAGGATTATATGTATGGAAACGAGAGTAAGATTATTATCAATACACCAAATCTTAATTACCTCACAATAGGAGATGAGGCATATGTTCAATATGTGGTGAAGGATCTAACATGCCTCCATTATGTTGAAGTCGCATATCAAGGCATCCAGGATGGACGATGTGTTCCAGATAATGTGAACCACCTCCTTGGATTTTTAAAGGGAATAGAGGCCACTAAGAGCTTGACTTTGTTTTGGTACACTCCATATGTAAGTTCCTATTCTTCATTATTGTATGATTTATATATTCTGATCTTATAAGTTAGTTCCTGCTTCTACCAGGCACTATAGCATAAAAGAGATTGGTTTAAATGATGTTATTCAATTGCATTTTATCTCTCAAATTCTATTTGCTCTGCATGAAGGCTCTTAGGATATTTGTGGACGATCACAGGACATACTCTTGATTCATACAGCTGATTAGATGACCTCATTCTTTGGGGCAAAAGCTTTGATGTCGTTGTTATTGTTGTATGTAGGTCCTTGGATCAGCTATCAGTTATACATGGCCCACGTTCTCCAATATGGTGACGTTAATCTTGCAGTCAAATGAGCCCTCAGGTTGGACCTGTTTTTCCAAATTGCTCCATAGCGTTCCCAACTTGAAAAATCTTGTGTTAAATTTGGTGAGTGGAAGATTACCAAATAGAATCACTTGTTTCTGTTATACTTTTTCTAAACGATCTAAGAGATGCATTATAAGATTTTGCTAAATGTTTTCAGGATAATACGAATGACCTTAATAGCGGATCTTACCTACAGAGTACACCTGAAACAGTGCCTATTTGTTTGTCGGAACACCTTGAGGTGATTGGAATCGCAGGGTTCCATGGACACGAAGATACACTACAATTTGTAGAGTATTTGTTGAACAATGCCCATGTGTTGGATCATATGATGATTGGTTCCGATCCAGATCCCATTGATGAAGAAGTTCTGGAGAAGTTATTGATGTTTCCAAGAGCTTCCAAGACTTGTAACGTTCACTATGAATGCTGCCTTTTTCAGAGACTGAAGTCCCTACTAGCTGATCTCCCTACTAAAGTGTTCTTCTAACTTGTGGCTGAAAGATCAATTTGCATTAGAAATCTGTCCAGTACTCTTTATATTCTTTTATCAGTAGTTGTAAGTTGGTAGAGATTTGGATACTGTTGATCAGTTGTTGTTTAGCTCTAAAATGTATAAATGGTGACTGTGTGGAGTGTTATTATTTGAATTGAGTCAAACCATTTATAAATGTACATCCTATAGTGTTATGAGTTGTGTATACCATATATAGTATGTACATGATGTCACAAATGGTTTAATTGGATTTTATAAAGGAAATTCATATCATTCTAGTTTATGGAACCATACTTAGTTCAAAAATAATCCTTTCAATAATTGTTTTTAACGAAAAATCGTTGTTAATGCGACATTTTGAAGTATAACCAAAACCTCAAGGCTATTTTGGTAATCCAAATTTTTTTGGCTACCAATGATAAAAAGCCAAAGTTGAAGACTACCCAATGAGAATTTATTCATTTGACTTGCAAAACCATGCATTATTAAGGTGCACTTGGTCTAAGAAAAATATATGCCGTTGAATAAATTTTTTTGTCCTTCTAAGTTCTAATCATTGTAGACTTGATCTCGAATCGGAGTTTATGCAAATATCACTAGGTCATCATCTGTTGCTCACTACGGCCTACATGCGACGTGTAAAATGACAAAACAATAATAGTATAACCGAACTCGATGCTTTTAGGCTTTAGCTCCCTTTGGTTCTAGAATATCGTTACACTTTTACTTTTTCGCATGCCAATGCAAAACTTGAGCACAACATCTCTAATTTTGTATTTGTAAAAATTATAAAAAGTAGATATTATGAAATAAAGAGAATCTAACAAGATCGAGTATATTTTTTACTCACGTACCAATTACAAACGATGGTCAAAGTAAAATTTGTGAACATTGAAAAAAGTAGGAAAAATGGATTAAAATACCCCTAACTTTGGTCCGTCCGCTTTTAATACCCCCAACTATGAGTTATTTCATAATAGCCCCAACTATATGACATGTCTTCCAAAAATGGACCGTGACCTGAATGAACCGGTTTAACAGGTTAAAAATGTCATGTGTCGTACTCTTATTTGCCATCTCCGGCGCCAAATGATCAGACACACTCAATCCTCCCTCCCACACCACCACCATCGCAGCAGCAACAACTCCCACCGAAGCTACACTCGAGGCGACAGACTCTGAAAGTCTGAACGTGAAGGTTGAAGAACATCAACTAAAAATGGCACCCAGTTTAGATTATGCAGGTTCAAGCCTTTTGTGTGCAGAGGATAACACAACCATTTTTGATGAAGTTGATGATTTTGAGATTTGTAACCGGCAACATGGAAATCCAAGAAATTTTATCAATAATTATCATCAAGAAGACAACTTTGTTGGTCCAGAGTTTAACTTATTTCCTCTGCCAACTGATGAATGTTTGGCTTCCATGTTAAACAAAGAAAATCAATTTTTTCTAGGCATTGATTATTTGATGAGATTGAGATGTGGAGATTTAGATTTGGGTGCTAGAAATCAAGCTATTGATTGGATTCATAAGATGCGATTGTTGAAACTCAACATGCTTGAAAAGATTTCAATTTGGTTTTGACTTACAAATTTTATAGAATTTTGAGAAGTTCATATTGTGTACTACTTCTATATATTCCAGGAGAAGTAAAAGCACGATAATCTTCATTATACATTGAGGAAAGGATTCATTAAAACCAGCAAGTGAAATTGCGATCCAACCCATCACTTTCTACCCTATATAATATCTTTCCTTCTAACATGGTGGAGGAGAGTGCGGACATGAAGATTTCTCGGATTTTGGCCCAATTCGGGTGGTCGATCAGGTTCTGGGAAATTGTTGGGGACTGATGTCTGATGGTGGGTGGGTGGGTGGTGGAAGGGGTAAGGGTGGAGGAAAATTATAACAAATTACCTGTTTTATAGGTTTCAAGTCACCTGGGTGCATTTTTGGCGGACTTACCCAGTTGTTGGGATTATACAGGAATAACCCATAGTTGGGGGTATTAAAAGCGGACGGACCAAAGTTTGGGGGTATTCTGATCCATTTTTCCAAAAAAGTAATAGTGCAACCGCCAACAGGTAGTCAAAAGGAAAAGAAGTGAAAGTAGCTTCTCACTTGGGCTCTTTTCTCCAATTGGCGCGCAACGCCAATTACTCAAGTTGCAGGTTTGCATCTTCAAACTTTCATTCATTGTTCATTATAGGTCAATAATTCCTCCGAATTTACTCTTGATATGGATGCTATATATCTCTTATATTAGCAATTATTCTGTTGTTCAAGAAATTAGCAAATATTAGTACTTTTATGCTCAATATTAGATGACATTTTTTTACTCTTTCTGGTCCATTTAACGTGTTCATTTTGTTCTTCAGTCAATTTGATTGTTGTCTTTTATATGTAATTCGTTATATGTATAGGTTAATGTTGTTGGTTCAGTCGATTTATTGATATTATTTGCTATTGCAATATGAAAATTGGAATTTATCAAGGATGTTCGAGTAATGATGATTCCATGAATGTAACAAAAAATTTTAGAACCCCACTCCCTTGTTGCAAGAATGAGTACATCGAGGCTCGACGAGCTTCGAGCTCGAGCCGAGCTTGACTTCCATTAGTTTCAAGCCGAGCATGTTCGGTCTCGGTTCGGCTCGTTAACACCCCTAAGTACATCTCGGATTGTAATAACTTTCTATTTGGCTTGACTTAATTAATGTTATGTTCGTTTGTTCACCAAAAAAAAAAAAAAAACAAATATGAAAATTGGAATTTTATTCTAATATTGGATCTTTACTCTGGAAATATATATTGATGTGTATTTGTTATGGTCGAATTCGAGACTTTATTCACTCAATTAAACATTGTGATGGACCTTTTTTTTTTCAGGCATTGTACATTAATCAATGGATTCTAGTTTAGAACTCGAATTTGGAATTAAGAGTATACAAGAACAGCCATTGTTACAGAAAGGCGGAGACGAGAAAGAAGTTGTTGAGCAAGTGGGCAGAATTAATGATTTACCAGATCATATACTTGCTCGTATACTTTATTTCCTTAGAACTGAAGAAGCAATTAGAACTTGCGTTTTGTGTTCGAGATGGAGGTATCTTTGGAAAGGGATTACTCGTATATGTTTGATGGGTGATAAAATAGGCTTTGATAAATTTTCAGACATGGTGGAGCATGTACTTCACAACTGTAGCTCTAAAAGCTTTCGGGCATTTGAGCTTTATTGTCCTGAAATAATAGATGTACCCCGTCTAAGCACCTTAATTAGTTGTATACTTAGCCGCAAAATTGAAGAGCTAACCCTCCATGTTAACTCCGAAAGAGCAGATTTTGAGTTTGAGTTACCTAAGCCCCCCCTGCCACAATGCATTCTTTCTTGTAGCACACTAGTAGATCTCAGACTCGATTATTTTGATATTGAGATACCTGAGTCAATAGTTTGTTTTCCTTGTCTCAAGTCACTGGCAGTTGGTTTCATATTCTCTAACCATGATGGTGTTAATCGGCTCTTGTCTTGCTGCCCAGTGTTAGAAAAGTTGTACTTGTTTGGCTTCCCTGATTCCCCTGAAATGCTAAAAATTGATATTTCTATTTCAACTCTTAGGGAATTAAACATGTGGCTGAAAAATGAGGATTATATTTATGGAAACGAGTGTAAGATTATTATCAGTACACCCAATCTTAATTACCTCACGATAGGAGATGAGGCATATGTTCATTATGTGGTGAAGGATCTAACACGGCTCCATTATGTTGAAGTCGATTATCAAGGCATCCAGGATGGACAATGTGTTCCGGATAATGTGAATCACCTCCTTGGATTTTTAAAAGGAGTAGAGGCCACTAAGAGCCTGAAATTGTTTTGGTACACTACATATGTAAGTTTCTATTCTTCGTTATTTTATGGGTTATATATTCTGCTGCTAGTTAGTTAGATCCTGCTGCTTCCAGGCATTATAGCATAAAAGACATTGGTTTAAATGATGATATTCAATTGCATATTATCTCTCCAATTCTATTTGCTCTGCATGAAGGCTCTTAGGATATTTGTGGACGATCACAGGACACACTTTTGATTCATACAGCCGACTAGATGACCTCATTCTTTGGGGCAAAAGCTTTGATGTCGTTGTTATTGTTGTATGTAGGTCCTTGGATCAGCTATCAGTTATACATGGCCCACGTTCTCAAATATGGTGACGTTAATCTTGCAGTCAAATGAGCCCTCAGGTTGGACCTGTTTTTCAAAGTTGCTCCATAGCGCTCCCAACTTGAAAAATCTTGTGTTAGATTTGGTGAGTGGAAAATTACCAAGTAGAATCACTTGTTTCTGTTATGCTTTTTCTGAACAATCTAAGAGATGCATTATAAGCTTTTGCTAAATGTTTTCAGGATCTAACGAATGACTTTAGAAACGGATCTTACCAACAGAGTCCACCTGAAACAGTGGCTATTTGTTTGTCGGAACACCTTGAGGTGATTGGAATCAGAGGGTTCCAAGGATACGAAGATACACTACAATTAGTAGAGTATTTGTTGAACAATGCCCATGTGTTGCGTCATATGATGATTGGTTCCTCTTCAAATCCCATTGTTGAAGAAGTTCTGGAGAAGTTATTGATGTTTCCGAGAGCTTTCAAGACTTGTAATGTTCAGGTCTATGAACGCCGCCGTTTTGAGATACTGATCTCCCTACTAGTCGATCTCCCTACTGGAGTGTTCTTCTAACTTGTGACTGAAAGGTCAGTTTGCATTAGATTTCTGTCCAGTACTCATTATATTCTTTTATCAATAGTTGTTGTAAGTTGGTAGAGATTTGGATACTGTTGATCAATACTTGTTGTTTAGATCTAAAATGTATAAATGGTGACTGGTGAGGAGTGATTTTATTTGAATTGAATCAAACCATTTTATCAATGTACATCCTAGTGCTATGAATTGTGTATACGATATATATTATGTACACGATGTCACAAATGGTTCAATGCTACAAGCTTTATGAATATGGAAGAGAAACTTTTAACATCTTCCAAACCTTAAGTCCTTAACCAAAGTCCTTTTAATTACTCCCTCCATTAGTCAAATGTAGATCATACATCTGTTAAATTTGGTTTGTCTTTTCTCCTTTTGCATTTCTAGGTTCATTCTTTTCCTTGTTGTCATGGTCTGATTTGCGATGAACTATACTGTCAGGCATTGAAGTTAATTGATGGATCATAATCAGAACTCAAATAGAGTTAAGAGCCAGAGAAAGAGGCTCTTTCTACAGGGATACAGAGATGGAAAGGAAATAGTTGAACTGACAATTGGACAACCTTAGTGATTTGCCGGATCATATAACAACTTAAGTACTCTCTTTCTTTCAGAGGAAAGAAGCCACTAGAACCAGCATTTTGTCCTCAAGGTAAGCCATTAGAAGCTAAGAACTAGCATTTTTTCTTCAAGGTGGAGTTATCTGTGGAGAGGCGCTACTGTATTCGTTTGTCGGGTGCCAATTCCGACCCTGATAAATTTACAGACTTCGTAGAGCATGTTCTTTCAAAATGTAGCTCTACAAGCTTTTTGGCCTTTAACCTTTGTTGTCCAAGTAAAGTAGACTTGTCTCGTTTTTAAACGTATGCATTAGCTGTTTACGTAGCTGCAAAAAAAACTAATCCGCGTCAACAAAGAGTTTTACGAGTTACCCGAACCTCCCCTACCACAATGCATTCTGTCTTACAGCACAGTAATGATTAATTGTCCTCAGACTTGAATCATGTTTTGGCAATCTCGAACTCTCTATAGAAGATGACTCGATTTCTCGGTGAGACTATAATGTTGAAGTCAATTGTCATGTCTCCAGTCTTGGACTTTTAGTTCCAGAACGTGTAAAACGTCTTCTTCAACTTTTGAAGGGAATTGCTGCAACTCAGGTTCTGATATTGCATTAGAATACTTCAGGTGTATAAGTTTCTTCTCTTCATTCCATCCTTAGGCTCTTCTAGGCAACTAGTACTAACTAGTTATATGCTAATCTTAGTTCTTGCCTGTTCTAGGCATCAGAACATCGAGTTCTATTTACTTTGTAATGAAGGTTCTCGGATCAGCTCTCAGCTATACCTGGCCTACGTTCGCGTACTTGATGACATTAATAGTGCAATTAAGTGTGTTCTCAGGAGTTGGACCTATCTTTCAAAAGTGCTCCATAAACTCCCCTTGCTTGGAAGGGTCTTATTTTGGATTTGGTGAGTGGAGATGTATTGAGTCTGTTCTCTTGTCTCTGTTAAACATGTTTCTGAACTGTTCCTTAACATTTGCAGGAATCTTTGGCCCTCCTCACTCTGATTTATTTGAGTTTGATATACATTATACTTCGTTTTTTTTAATTGCTACCTTTCCCTTAATTGATTGTTACTTTTTAATTGCTACATCGTTTAAACTTTCCTTATCAGTATAATATGGGGGGGTTTCATGCGTGACTTTTTTTTTGCCCTCCCCTTATAAAAACTGGTAGGAATTATCATAATTGATCCCTAATTGTTTGTTGGAACATCTCCAGGGAATTGGAATGCAGTTTTTCCAAGGAAACAAAGATGAGTTACGATTGACGTGCATTACTAAACATGTACTCTACGGCTCTACCTACCTACTGCTTGTAACTCAATGTACAAGTGTCCCTCCCCCTTCACCGCTTATTATGCCAATTTAATCTGCTATGGTATTCGCTTCTCTGTAAATCTCAATGTAAATAACTCTTTTAAGTCAATTTAAGAATATTATCCTTAGCATAAACATTATTCCCAAAACTATGCTGTCTTAGACATTCAATCAGTGAAGACAGGCCCGGCCTTGGGGGTTGTTTTGAGGGGCAACCGCCCAGGGCCCATAAATATAAGGGCCCCAATTTTCCAAGAAGCTTTAAATAAATAGCATTAACAACAACTACATGAAACAAAAATCATGTTTGGCTTGCTGGTTTGCACCTGTACTTGTTAGTGCACAAGGCAATGATGGCACGGGTTCAAATCCCTTTAGGATACAAAGTTTGATTTTTTGTTCTTTTCACATTTTTCTTTTTCACCATACTTTTTACACTTTATTTTTATTTGTCCTACATTAGTCTTTGCAATTTCATTTTTTGATACAATCCATTGCTATTTGCTATTTCAATTTTTTTTTCTTCAACAAACATAACCCACCACTCTCTCTCCTCTAAATAAATAACCACTCCACTACCTCGTATCAGATCTACCTTTTTAACAAAATAACAATTGATATTTATCCTCTAAAGTTATGTATCTTGATAGGTGTAGTTTTAAAAATAATACATTTTTATATAAAAATAGTATACTTACCCTAAAATATACTTCCTCCGTTTTTTTAATTGCCTACTTTGGCTTTATATGATATATATACATGACTTTGACTATCTATTTTGATGTATACTTAAGAAAAAACATAATGTACTTATGTTGTTGTGTAAGTGTCAAATAAAGTACTACTTAGTGGCGAAAAATCTAGCTCTGCCACCACATGTAAGAGGGCCCAAGCTTTAGTTTCGCCCCGGGCCTATAAAATGTCAGGAACGGCCCTGAGTGAAGATCCATCTTCGTTAAGGCTTGCAAATGCAATGCATTAAAAAGTCGGGAAGAAAAGAAATGAGGATATTGAGAATACTTGCTATAAATTCCGTAGCCCAATCACAACAATGATTAAGCAATATTGAAATTGTTCAACTTATCCCAAAAAACAAGTAATTAGTTACATTAAGGAGGTTTCTCGTAAGTGTTCGCTTCTCTGAACTCAGACATGGCGCTTCTTATCATCTCAGCCGCGTGAGGTTGCACAAATAAGTGAGTATTATCTAGGACGCGTATTATGAATTTCTGGTTTGCTGGCATTGAACCATTCATATGGATAATGAATTGAGCCATGGGTACGTCGCTGGAAGACGAAAATTCAACAACCAAAAAAGAAAAAAGAAAGGTTAGACATTCCGAGCAGTGAAGAAGCCAAAAAATTCCACAACCGCATGATAACAAATGATTATATGAATACCAATACAAATCAAACACGCCCATGCATACTATTAGACTGAGTAGACATGAAGTGCAATATGCAGTTAATAAGAAGAACAGGCATATGTTGGAAACAGTAAGAAACATTTTTTCTTGCTCAACAGATACAGAAAATATCGCCAAGATATAAAATTCCATAACACAAGCTAGACTTTCTCCTATGTGCACTTTGGTTCAAGGTTGTGTTGATTAGTGGATTAACAAGGAAAAGTGACGGAAATTAAATAAAAGAGAAAAGGAACGAAGGAGGTCTAAATGTCAACTGAGCTTGCAAAATGCTAGATACAATTCGAAAAAAGAAAAAAAGAAAGTAATGATATACAAGCAAGTCAGAGTATCATACCAGGAGATAAAGAGTCCTTTGGTGGCATTCACCATGATAGAGTAGCTTCACCTGAAGTATACATGATCAAATGGAGTCAAGTGGTAAATTAACGATCTTAATTTCATACGACAAAGCATAAATCCAACAGCAAAAAAAAATCCATATGTAAGGATTAACTTTTGTGACAGAGCCTAAGGCCCTGTTCTTTTGAACTTATTTTGGCTGAACTGAACTGAACTTATTTTATTTTGGCTGAACTGAACTTATTTTTACTTATTTCTGCTGAACTGAACTTATTTTTACTTATTTTTGCTGAACTGAACTTATTTTGGCCGAACCGAACTTATTTTTTGCCGAACCGAAATTATTTTTGGCTGAACCGAACTTATTTTTTTGAACCGAACTTATTTTTGTTGAATTAAATCGTATTAACATAATATTATCAATACTTATTATTATAATAATCAATAAATATTAAATAATATTATCAATACTTATTATTATTATTTTATTATTTTATAATAATAAATAATAAATAATAATAAAAATTAAAAATAATAATAAATAATAATAATAACAAATAAAAAATAATAATAAACAAAAAATAATATAACAAATAATAAATAATAAATAAAAAATAATAAAAAATAATATTAATAATAATAAATAACAAATAAAAAATAATAATAAACAAAAAATAATATAACAAATAATAAATAAAAAATAAAAAACAATAAAAAATAATATTAATAATAATAAATAAAAAATATTAAATAATAATAAATAATAGTAATAAATAATAATAATAATAATAAATAATAATAATAAATAATAAATAATAAAAAATAATATTAATAATAATAAATAATAAATAATAAATCATAAAAAATAATATTAATAATAATAAATAATAATTAATAAATAAAAAATAATAATAATAATAAATAATAAATAAATAATAATAATAAATAATAATAATAAATAATAATAATAATAAATAATAAATAATAATAATAAATAATAATAAAAAATAAAAAATAAACAATAAATAATAAATAATAAATATTAATAAATAATAATAAATAATAAATAATAAATAATAATAAATAATAAATAATAATAAATAATAAATAATAATAATAATAATAATAAATAAATAAATAAATAATAGATAATAAATAATAATAATAAATAATAATAATAATAATAAATGATAAATAATAAAATAACAAAATAGTAATAATAATAATAATAATAATAATAATAATAATAAATAATAATAATAATAATAAATAATTACAATAATAAATAATAATAATAAATAATAAATAATAAGTAATAATAATAAATAATAATAAAAAATAAAAAATAAAAAATAAAAAATAAAAAATAAAAAAATAAAAAATAAAAAATACAAATTCATCGTTATTATAATTATAATATTAATAATAATAATAACAATAGTAATAGTAATATTGAAAACAAAAATAATAATTACAACATTAGACAAGACAACTTATTTTTGCTGAACTGAACTTATTTTGGCTGAACTGAACTTATTTTTTTTGAACCGAACTTATTTTGGCTGAACCGAACTTATTTTTTTTGAACTGAACTTATTTTTACTTATTTTTGCTGAACTGAACTTATTTTTAATTATTTTTGCTGAACTGAACTTATTTTTGCTGAACTGAACTTATTTTTACTTATTTTTGCTGAAAATAAGTCCAAAAGAACAGGGCCTAAGAGTATTATCATACAACAAAAAGGAAACAAGAAAGCTAATTCCAGTTAAGTTTCTTCAGAAATTTTTTATTTTCTTTTATAATTTTTTGGGTTTTATGGGAGAGCTTCTTTTCTTAAGATGAGGAGCAGAGAAGGGGGAGTGGAACAAAGAAAAGGAGTTCAAACACTCATCATAACTTATTTCTAGCATCATCTTTAAGGAGACAAGTAACTCAAGAAAAAGTGAACTACAAGATCAACAAAATTCATCAATCCACATAACAGACAAATTGAGCTCACTAAGACCGTGGGATGCAAATCCCATTGAATTTGAGAATTCGTTGTATATACAAATGGCTCTAAGTGAGGATGTTGACTCATGATTTCTGTAAGATCAAGAGCAGCACTATGTAAAAATTCAAGGCAGAGAGAAGTATGACAAAGAGGCAATGTGGAAGTTGAGAAAGAAAAATAAGGGGAGATATAGTAAAGATAAGGTGACAGTCACAGGCTCTACTCTCGCCTAAAATTGAATACAGCAGCTGAAGTGTCAATAGACAAATCTACACTTTGGGCCTTGTCTATTAGGCATTTAGGCTTACCACTGTGTCAGGGAACTTGGAATAGAATGGAACTCATTTTGTAATTCTTCAACATGAAAGCGTATATAGGGAAATGACCACTATTTTAAGGGATTCATTGTAGGCTATAGAGTTTATTCATGTGTACAAGTTCAAAACAACTTATTGGAGGTACTCCCAACCCCAACCTCCCCCCCCAAAACAAAAAAAGGGAAGACACCTCATACATATTTTCTTTGTCAAAATGGAGGTCCCCATCCCACAACGCACAAGTGCATTTTCTCATCAAATTTGTCTCACACAATATGCTAACATTATCAGTCACAGCCTAAGTTGAAATATTCATGGTGGTGAGTAGTAAAACCTAGTTCTAGATTTCATCAATCATGCTGCCAATCTCATATCCTAAAGCATAAGCATTCAGCAGACAATTTCTTATCATATTGCTAGTGATTAAAGTTTGGACAATTTAATGACCAAAAACTCTTATAGCCAAGCAACTTTACTCCATTGAAAGACAAACCTCTAAATCTCTATCATTAAATTGAGGAAAATCTATACAGATCCACCTTATAAAATACACTCTGTGCAATAAACTGGAAGATGGAAAAGGATGTGCAACTTCAAAAATATCCATCAAAACTAAATTCTTGAAAGCAAGGGAGGAAACCAAAAGTATTACTGTTCAGCAAAATATAAGACAGTTCATTGGAAGGTTAAGCAGTCCATCAATTCTGGAGTGTACTAATCAGGAGGCTTAAAGGGGGTTGGAGGAGGGAAGAAAACGAGAATCAACTAAGGTCTAGCAGACAATAAAGGGGTCCCAATAATTTTCATATCCTCAGATTTCCTCAATTGCATATAAAAGAGTCAAGAAAAATCCCAAAGATCGTAGACATACATTTGATACTATCTGATTTCCTAAGTTTTCCGGTAATCAATCAAATTTCAAGGACAACAAGTCTAATATATGAGGAAAATGAGTAAGCTACAATCAAATCTGATTCTCCTAATTCCTATCAAGTAAAAGTAATTTGAGCTCTAGCATCTTCATGCTTCATAAAAACTACCCACATAATATGTCTACTAAATTTAAAGTAACCATATAAGAATTCTTCTTTTCCATTGATGTTCTTAGGTGTTCTGGATCCGAGTACATCAAACCATTCAAACCGAAATGATGAGAATTTCAAAAGCCTGAAAATTATAAACTTTATCTCGATAACCATGTTTCTATAGCTCACAAAACTAGAAAGATGAAAAAGCCAGAACAAAATATTGGTTGGTTATCTCAGTTATAGTCATGTTTGAACAAGATTCCATCTCTCCACAAAGTCTTAAGACATCTCTCCACAAAGTCTTAAGAATTATACCCTCATTTTCTACTTTTCACTTTAATTTAATCGTAAATATTGTCATCCCTATTCATGAAACGGGAAATGGAAAATGGATATGAAGCAGACACAAAAAGGAGAACCGGGTGTTTATAATGATATTCTGCCCAGAAGAGGTTTCCTTGAGGATTATGAAATGTGGAAAAAACAAAACGGATTCATTAAGACTTCAAATTCCAAAATATTTTGTCATCTCTAAGAGCAACTATGACATTCTCAAGTGAAACATAAAAAAAAACATCAATTCACTACTTGAAAATTCATTTAGGAAAGAATTTGGCAAGTTGAATTAATTTTCTTTTCTCGAAGGAAGAAAACCAATTAGCGTGAAAATCTAACTAAAGCATCAATTCTCAATTGTATTTTATTTTTATATTCCGAGGGGAGCACGGAGACATCCATCTCTTGCATATGCAGTGGCGGATCCAGGATTTAATGGATTAGGGTACGGATAAAAACTAAATCAACCAAAATAAATAATATGAAGTTGAAAAGAATTCTAAACTTTTATTTTTCATCTCCAATTCTAGCATTTAAAATAATATCCACAATTAGATAATGAGTAAATTCCAATTTCCACAACTCACATTTTACAACGTCCCTAATTCAATTCCACATTCTACAACAATAAACAATTTTTTATTATATAACTTATAATTACAAACTCATTCCATTCCAAATAATCATAAAGTCATCTAAATTCAATAATTCATATTCAATAAATTCAATAATTCAAAGCCACAAACTAATTGGAATATATCAAACTAAGTAACAAATTCATCTTAGTTTTAATTTGAATACATTTGTACATTAATAGAATTATACATCTAACAAACAAGATTGCGCACAATTCGAAGCAACAAACTACAATTCAAAGCCACGAACTTTACATTTTATCTATAAAAAAAAGAATTAAATTTGAAAACTTACTGATTGAAGGCGTGAAGGACTGAAGCTAAACTCGAACTCTGAAGGCGTGAAGACTGAAGCAGCCAATCACCAGGAGCACGCAATCAGCAGGGGCGACCGGAGGAGAGAAAATTCTTTTTTTATTGAAAGTGCTCCATATTGGCATATTATAATGCTTGTTTATAAGAATTTAGGTTTGTATCTAATTTTATAGTTCTCATTATAAAATTAGACCGCTTATTCTGGTAAATTTTGAATTTTTTGAATGGTGGGTCACGTGATCTACGATTACTAATAGTGGTTCTTTTAGAGGTAGAATATATGAGTAATTCTTTTACTAATCGGACGTTTACTCCTACAAAAGACTAATTGTTTTTACCCCTCAAAAAAAAAAGACTAATTGTTTTTAAAAAAGTTATTTTAACGTCTAACATTTAATAATCCTTCTGTCTTTATTTACTTGCTACGTTTACTTTTGTACCGTTTTGAAAGTGTTATTTTAACCATGAATATCTCTTTATTCCATTTAAGTAAAAATTATAAAATTTTGATATTACAAATCTACATATCGAGACGAATCTAATAAGATCACGTATGACTATATTTTATCTATAAAAAAGATCAAAATAATCAATCAAAAGTTGATAAGCTTCGACTACCAACAAAAAAATGTAGTAAGTAGATACAATATAGAATGAGTACTAGATAGTAGCTACTTTACCCAAAAGGCCTCAAATCTACTTATAAGTATTAGGCTATATGATCTCATATCGTTAACTTACTAACATACGTGTTTGTTTCGATGGAGAGTTTACTAAAGAAAACTCTCCAGCTCCCATCTTTAACTTGATCGTGAATTCAATCAATTTGCATCGTAGTCGACGCATTAAGAATCCCATTTTAGAGTAGCTTGCGATAATGAAATTCTAAGGAACTGACAAGGACCGTACCTATGCTTAACATAAACGACATATTATATAAAAGTTCTAATTATTTCAGTTCTATCTTTATTAATGAGTTGGCTACCCCTACATTCGTGATTCAAATATTGTATTCTAGAAATTCCAAATGTTCTTGATTAAAAGTACTCTACATCACCGTGAACCAATCTCTCACAACTCTTGAAAAGCTTAATATCCACTTAAACGCCTTTTATTTTTTTTTAAATATTTTATAATTTGATGTTAATATACTATGTCTACTGTATATCTTGAAACACACATCGAGTGCAAGGGTGGCAATGATGCGAGTCGAGTTCGAGTTTGAGCTAGCTCGACTCGTTCGCATATCCAGTCGAGTTTGAGTTGAGTCGAGCTTACTCGAGTCGAGTTTCGACCGAGTCTTGTCCGAGCATTGACCGAGTAGATTTCGAGTAGCTTGTAAGTGTCTCATGTTAAAAGCAACAATAAAGTAGAAAACGTTGAATTTAGGTATTTTGGTATTGATAGATTGGATACTCGAGCTTCTCAAGAGTTTTCGATTCGAGTATCGAGTTGCGCAACTCGACTCACCAACATTTCGAGTCGATCTCGAGTAGCTCGCGAGTTGTCTCATCTCATTGCCACCCTTGATGGAGTGTATTTGAATTTAGTCGGCTCTTAAAACAAACTTAAATTAAAAATAGTGTAGATTCAATGGGCCCATAATAGAATACGTGTCATAATGAATAGCTAGAATAAAATTCTTTCCTCTTCCCTCACCCTTTCACTTTCCGCGTCCCACCTCCCATAACAATTAACAGAGGCGCATGTTTCACAACGACAACAAAGTGTTCCTTTCTTCAACCTCTCACTCTACCTTCACCCACTCAAATTCTCCTTCCATTCTTAATACCATAATAATCCCTCTTTCTCTTTCTTCTTTCACTTTCTCTCTCCTCTCTTCTTTTTCATACATTTAAACTTTCCATCAATGATGACTTCCGATTGTTTCTCTCTCACTAACCCTAACCCTAATTTGGTAGGTCTTCCATTAAAGAACAAGCTTTCTTCTTCTTCAATGGCGTCGTTTTCCTTGTCTCCGACGACATCTCCGTTTTCTATACGTTTAGAATCAATTCACCGGTGTCGGAAAACGTTGATTGTTGCTGCTGCGGCGTCGTTTTCGCCTAAGGGTTTTGCCGGACTTAGGTTACTGAGTTGTAATGAGCAGAAGAAGAATGTTTCGTTTGTTTCTTTTGCTGCTTCTCAAGAAGATTCTGTAAGTTTTGAGGTTTTTGTTTTTAGTGTTTTGTTTGCTTGAATTGTTTGAAGTTTGAGTGTTTTTGTTTTGTTTTTAGGTTTGAGTGTTTTCATTTTATGTTTTAAAGAAAGATTCAATTGGAAAATGGAATAATTATTCTCCAGAAAAAACATTGTAGTATTGTATTAGTTTTGATTGAATTAAAGCTGGTTCCTTGATTGAGAGGAATTGATATTCGACAAATATAATTGGTTTTTGTGGTTAAATTTGAGTAGTGTTATTGGTAAATGTAGGTGAGTTGATCAAGGTTTTTGTGATTTTTGGTATTATGTTGTGCTATTGGAGGAATGAGAATACTTTTTTTCCGGGTAGGGGTAGGCAGTGGGTTGGTAGCTAATTACTCACATAGGTATGTCTCTTGGAGATTTGGGTGCATGACGCTACGGTAGTTAGGTTGCCTAGAGGATGTGATCATCTTCCTCCACCATTTACACAACCTTCCCCCTTTGGGCTTTGAGACTAAGGCTCCGTTTGGTTGAACTGAAAACATTCACAATGAAATATGATTTTCCTTGAAACGATATTTTCCATGGGAAAACACAATTGTAGCTTAGATTTCCGTAATGGAATGGGAAAACATTTGTGATGCGAAGACTCCTCTCACGTGTGTTTAGGAGACCCAATACCAGCGGAAACAATCGAACAATGGATATAGACTTTTAGTCGAAAGAATCACTCTTAAAACTAAAAGAATTGGGTTTATTTAAGCTTGATAAGCTTCACTCACTTATTTCTACTTAAGGATTCTAAATCGGTTTTGAAGTTTAACTCACTTAGAAACTGATTTAGGAGGGTTTTTGAGAGTGGATTTAATTAGTTTAAACTCACTAATTATATTAATTCTCTCTTAAATTAAGTTTAACTCACTTCACTCAAGGATTTCAAGATTAATATCACTTCTTAATCACACGAGGAAATTTCGGGTTTGCACTCCAAAAGTTCGAATAAGCACAATGCTCAAGTTTAACAACCAAATCTGATTTTCCATTGATGAACCATATTACATATATATAGCAAAGAGCTAAAAAGGTTTAACAAATCAGCCATAAATATCTAATACACTAAGGTAATTAAACAAAGCAATTAAACAACAATATCTCTTAATCCAACAAAGATGTAAGGGTGAATAGTGCTGCATAGTCTTCTTGTGTGTATTGTTGACTTTGGTGACCGATTTTCTTCAAGCAAGTGGGAGGCTTCTCTTAGCTTGCAAGGAAAGCTTCAACTGATCTCCAAGAGTCCACATTAGCTGCTGCCCCATGCCTCACATGTCCAAATACAACTTAAACTAAGTAAAATAAAATCGGTTATGCAAAACCGCAAAACTGATCCAGAATTGACGTCTCAATTGAAAGGCTACTGCAACTTCGTTTCTTCATGAAATCTCACCAAATTTTGTAGGATGAAACTTCAAGATGTTAGCAATCCAACAAAAAAAGAATCATTGGAAAATGATTTGTAGATTGCTCACAATAACCAAAACGATTTATTTGCGCCTGAATCTCCGGTTGAACGTGAACATCTTCACTCGTTCTACTTCTACTTAACTAATTATTACAAAAACTAATTAAGATTAGTACTTAGCTAAACTTCTAACAAGTGATCCTAATCCATGATATGAGCCATATCCAACGGATCTTGTTAGGTAGAATAGGTGATACTAAATCAGGGTTAAGGATGATCATGTAAGCCATCCTTAATAATCTTGGTACCTTCCCATTTCGCATCAAGTGGTATCAGAGCCCAGCCCTCTAAGTTATCTTGGCACTTAGACGTTCTTGGAGAGGAAGGAAAACCACAAAAAAGAAGCAAAAGGAAGCAACCCGTAAAAGATCTTGCTAACATCTTGAAGTTTCATCCTACAAAATTTGGTGAGGTTTCATGAAGAAACGAAGTTGCAGTAGCCTTTCAATTGAGACGTCAATTCTAGATCAGTTTTGCGGTTTTGCATAACCAGTTTTATTTTACTTAGTTTAAGTTGTATTTGGACGTGTGAGACATGGGGCAGCAGCTAATGTGGACTCTTGGAGATCAGTTGAAGCTTTCCTTGCAAGCTAAGAGAAGCCTCCCACTTGCTTGAAGAAAATCGGTCACCAAAGTCAACAATACACACAAGAAGACTATGCAGCATTATTCACCCTTACATCTTTGTTGGATTAAGGGATATTTGTTGTTTAATTGCTTTGTTTAATTACCTTAATGTATTAGATATTTATGGCTGATTTGTTAAGCCTTTTTAGCTCTTTGCTATATATATGTAATATGGTTCATCAATGGAAAATCAGATTTGGTTGTTAAACTTGAGCATTGTGCTTATTCGAACTTTTGGAGTGCAAACCCGAAATTTCCTCGTGTGATTAAGAAGTGATCTTAATCTTGAAATCCTTGAGTGAAGTGAGTTAAACTTAATTTAAGAGAGAGTTAATATAATTAGTGAGTTTAAACTAATTAAATCCACTCTCAAAAACCCTCCTAAATCAGTTTCTAAGTGAGATAAACTTCAAAACCGATTTAGAATCCTTAAGTAGAAATAAGTGAGTAAAGCTTATCAAGCTTAAGTAAACCCAATTCTTTTAGTTTTAAGGGTGATTCTTTCGACTAAAAGTCTATATCGATTGTTTCCGCTGGTATTGGGTCTCCTAAACACACGTGAGAGGAGTCTCATTTCGCATCAATCAACAGTTGAGGAGTCAAAGAATAATGGAATGGGGGAGGATGGATGGGAGGAAGGTGAAGAATGGGGAGGAAAATGTGTTTTCCCTTCCTTTGAGAATGAAAGCGTTTTCCACAATCCACCATATGGGAAAACTATTTTCGACCAATTGGAAAACTGTTTTCACACCCGTCACAAACCAAACAAAGGAAAATGGGGAAACCACTTTTCCAGGAAAAGGTTTTAAACCCAACCAAAAACACTCTAAAAGAAAACAAGAGAAAAAATAAAAGGAAAGAGGATGCTAGAAGCTGGTGGTGACATACATCAGATGTAATACATTGTAGTATCGTGAAGCGAGGTAACTGTCTCCTGTTCAGTTGAGAGCTAAGAGAGGAAAGGTGTTTCTCCTCTAATAAATGGTGCATTTAATCTTGTTGAGCATTAAATAAATCCTTTTGCTAATAATTATGACTAATTCTTGTGAGAACTGCAAAAGACAAGATACTCAAGGCAAATGAGCAGCTAAATAAAGTGGAATGGATAGGTTATCAAAGCTGTGCCCTTTAATAGGCCTGGTACCAATTCATTTTGCTGAAACCACTTTATTTTAAATATTGATCATTATGAGTTCTAGAGTTAAATTATTATCGGAAAAGACTCGATAAGTATAATATCTAGCTTACCTAATTGTTAGTTGATGTTGTTCTCTGTTAGCATAGTGATGTGTTATCAGAAAACAATAAATTGAATGTCCATCTCCATGACTTTAGTGCTTCTATTTCTTTGAGTTTGCAACTTATATCTAATTGATGCTCGTGAAATCTATGAATTCCTCTTTTATGGTATCCCGATCATTATGCTTTTAGCTTTTGAGGGATTTATAATAATCATCTACCTTTTCACATGCCGTACATCCAACCTGTGACCGATGTTTCAGAATCTAAGCTCTTACTGTTTTTTGTATTGTAAGGCAACAATGGGCACCATGACTTCATATCCCTGTTTTTCCTCTTTGCATTTATATAGGTTAATACGTTATGGTAGTTTCTGTCATGTTTATTCTCTTCTTCTTTTGTGCCCTTTTAATTTGTAAAATTTATATTATTGCATATTTGTATGATTCTTTTCTTGACTTCTTGTGTTTTTTTGAATGTTGCTTAAGTCTTCCGAAGCAGAACTTGATATGGAAAAGAATGATCCGAATAATGCTGGTGAAGCATCTCAGGAAGCTTGGCAGAAAACACTGGCATCTTTCAAAGAGCAAGCCTTAAAGCTACAAAGTGTGTCACAAGAAGCATATGAAGTATATATGAAGAAGGCAGCTATTACACTGAAGGACACCGCTGACCAATTGAAAATCCAGGCTGATCAGGCAAGGCAAGATTTAAGTGTTGTGGCAAAAGAGTTGAGTGAAGAGGGTAGACAATATCTTGCTACAGCAGCAGAGAACTCCCCTGAACCTGTGAAGGATGTAGTAGAGACCTTTGCTTCTGCTCGTGATCTAGATGATGTATCTAAAGTCCGTGATTTCTATATTGGGATACCATATGGTATGACATTTGCTTGGATGTATGGATGGAGTAAAATGTTAGATAATTAGTTTTTCTTTTTGGTGATATTATGATGTCTAGGATGCTTATCAAAAAAAATGTTCCATACGTGTTGTCTTCTCATTGCAAATTGTGTAACGACTTGTTTTTTTTGTGCTTTAATTTATTTCCTTGATTGGTCTTTTTTTTATATATATTTGTTACATCTGCAGGGACAATTCTTTCTGCTGGTGGCTTCCTTAACTTTATGCTAACTGGAAGCCTTTCTGGCATTAGGTTTGGTGTGATCCTTGGGGGTATTCTTTTGGCATTGAGCATATCAAGTCTAAGATCATGGAGAAAAGGAGAGTCCAGTGATACGACCTTGAAAGGACAAGCAGGTTAGTATTTGGTAGGCATAGGTCACATTTCAGCATTGCACAATTACCTGTAAATTTTTGAAAATTACTGCTGACTCCGTCTCTATCTCTTTGCTGTAAAGTTATTGCTGACTCCGTCTCTATCTCTTTGCTCTAAAGTTATTGCTGACTCCGTCTCTCTCTCTTTGCCCTAAAATTGTTGCTGATAACAGCAAGAAGAACCTGACTATTGCATTAAGATTATCTCTTTTAGCACTATCTTTTTGCCTCAGCCAGTTTAATTGTGCCCAACGTATGAAAAGGTGTGCATGAGGCAAACGAGTTGATAGGTGCTTGGGATGTTTTATTCACCCTCCTTTTTATTCCCTGTGGCTGTAATTTTTGGAGTAGGTTTATTAGTTTGGGGATCATTGGAAAATAGGCATAAATAATTTGTAAAACAGAGTAAATGTTTTTAAACATTTAGAGCGTCATGTACCTAAAAATTAAACCTAAATCTGTTATTAAATACTCAGGGTTCAGAAAATTTGAAGTAATTAACAAAGAAGAAATTATTTGCTGCTCCAGCAGGAAAAGCTCGTAACTTGTATTTACCTCAATTGTCCTTGGGCTCTTAAATTGTACATTTACAACCTTCACCGGCTCATTTTCTTTGACCCTGGCTGCTTTGATCCAAAATGATTCACGAATAAAAATTTGACCCACAACGGCAGCAATTTCACAGCACGTAGTGAGAAAATGAGAGAGAGATGATGCGAGACAGTGTGAGTGTGTGCAAGATGGAGAGGAAGAAATGATGTCCTTTTGTGGATGCTTTAAGTTCTGATGAAATGAAAAGAGTAAATGAACAACATGTACATAAGAGAGGGTGGTAGTTAGAGATCATAAACTAGCGGCATAATGAGAGTTTGCAAATATGAAAAGGAGGGAAATCAGTGGAACTAAGGTAGGGAATGTGCTGTGGGGCCATTGTAACGTAAATGCTTTTGGAAACCGTCAGTTGGCAGCTTTGCTTGAAAACATTTTTACATGTAAGCTAGTTGTTTAATACTGAAAAAAAATTATTAGGTAGTTTTGGTCTTTTGGAAACTGGTTTATAGGCTCATTTCAAGGTTATGTGCTATTGTCTACGGGGTTTCTATGTTTTCAAATAATGGTACGTGAATGGCCTGTAATTTGACATGAAAAAGGCTTTGTTCTAACGTGAGTCGAAACTTTTACCTTGTTTGTCGACTGACCTTTAGCCTGCTTAGGTGCTAATAGCAAATAAATTATCAAGCAATTATCCATATACCCTTGTAAACCGTTTGACCTCTAAACAATTTTTTTTGGTTATGCAGCTATAACTAGTATCTTATTTCTAAGGGACGCACGCCTAGTGTTTGAGGTAACTTTTTTTCCCCCTTTCATATGATCTACATATTATGCTACTTTCATATTCTACATCTTAAAAAAGTTCGTTCACTAAATCATTACCCTTTGATTGCAGGGACTTACATTTGCAGGATTATTTAAAACAATCATCAGGTTTTTATCATATTCACTGTGCTTCATTTTTTAATGCAACATTATTACCATTTCCGTGCTTTACACCCCCACATCCCCTCAAATGAAGGAAAGGAAAGAAAAGAAAAGGAAGAAAGGAGAGTTTCCCGAAGTTCTAACGTTCTCATCTATGAAAGCAAACTTTATTAATATATATAGATAATTTAACACATCAATGGTCAATTTTAGAAGAGTTTATCAGACCACATAATCTTTACATTAATGGTCAAATTTGGAAGAGTTTACTCAAAAAGTCAATAAAAAATAATCTTTCTAGGAAAGAGAACAAGGGAGGGGAGATCAGATTATCACTCGTAGCAAGTTGAACTTTAGATTAGAGAAAGCTTACAGAATAACTTTTACTAGACTACACTCTGGTCATTTATTGATCGTTGATTTTGAATTAGCATCATGACAACTATTATCATACAGAGGTAGTAACATTTGGAGTAATAACTAAAAAGTAAAACATGGTCAGAACTTGGCCTCGAAGACCACAAAATGTCAAATGGACGGTCTTTTTTGGACAAAAGAAGTAGTGTAATTATCATTCAAAAGAAGGCATTAGTTGTATTTTCTGCGTGTACTCTGTAGAGTTTGCAGTGCCATTCCATTCTTAGCTTCTTCACAGATTTGATGCCTATTCTCATGATTCTTATTTACTTGTGAGTATTAATGTGATTTTCAAATTCTGTTATACACTGGGGTATACCTAGGCTATTTTGTTATTAGCTCATGTCGAGAGCTCCAAATTAGCAAATGAGCAGGATTTACCCTCAAAGGTATAATTAGCATGGAATGTGGATAGAAGAAGCACTATCAACTATTGAGTGCTGTGTTCATCAAAGCAATAAATTGTTGGATGTTGTCTTAAGCCCACAAACTTATAAATGACTATTAGATCACGGATTCTGATTTTGGATGCATCTTTGTGCAGTGGGGCAGTTGCAGCTTTCTATATTTATAGGATTACCTATGACAAGCTGCAGAGGCAACCAAATGCTGATGGGGAGGCAACCAGCTGAAGCATGCATGGATGACATTTACCTACTGCTGTATTCTAGTGTCAAATGAGCTCCGGGTGGATTGGCATATTAAGGCAGATACCAGATGAGGATGAGGATGCTCCTATATCAGCCATTTGGTGCAAGATCTTAAAAGTTTCGACTGGATAAGCGAGTCCGTAACTTAGCAATTTGTTGTATTTGACCTTATTTGTATCTTCATTTAGGTTTGTGTCAAATGTTATTAGGTGCAGGTCTCGTAGCTAATAAGCAGGCTGTTGCTGCTCATTGTTGGGGCATGAAGTTGCTTGCAAATGCTGTTGCCCATCTTTAGAACTACGCACAGCATCAGAAATTTAGCAGCATGAAAAAATGTGTTTCTAGTGGACCAAAAATTCATGGTAAATTGTGATTTGTGAATGAGTGGGAGAAATCCTTGGCCAAGAGTTTCATTGTTAAAAAGCGAATATATTTATTGATCTATGAAGGCAGAGAATTTATTGATGGAAAAACCTTTGTTTAGAGAAGATTGTTATAGGACAATAGGAATGCACTTCCCAAAAGCTAGCTCAAAAGGAGAGTCCATTGTCCTATATAAACCACACACCAACCTCTCATACGGTCGATGTGGGATCCTTTCCCTGGGAGCAGTCCATAACATTCGTCCCCTCATAAGGACCAACGTCCTCGTTGGTCACAACCACGTTGGTCATGACTGGCTGGTTCCAGGCCACCACTCCGTGGGCCACCACTCCGTGGGCCACCACTCTGAGGTTTGGCTCTGAGACCATTGTTATAGGACAATAGGAATGCACTTCCCAAAAGCTAGCTCAAAAGAAGGAGAGCCCATTGTCCTATATAAACCACACACAAACCTCCCATACGGTCGATGCGGGATCCTTTCCCTGGGAGCAGTCCATAACATTCGTCCCCCCATAAGGACCAACGTCCTCGTTGGTCACGGCTGGCTAGTTCCAGGCCACCACTCCGAGGTTTGGCTCTGATACCATTGTTATAGGACAATAGGAATGCACTTCCCAAAAGCTAGCTCAAGAGAAGGAGAGCCCATTGTCCTATATAAACCACACACCAACCTCCCATAAGGTCGATGTGGGATCCTATCCCTGGGAGCAGTCCATAACATTAATGGTATCAGAGCCGTTCGATTTAGGGAAGTAAAGTTGCTGATTTTTCGATTTCACACTCAAAAAAAAAAAATCTGCAATGGAGTTCGCTAGAAGAACTGCAGCAAAACAGATGCAAATGTGGATCAATGAGGAGTTCGCATACATCACACAAGAGAGATCGAGAATTTTCAGATCCAGAAGAAGAAAGGAGAATCCGGCAAGAGCTTCAAATTCATGAGTTTAATGGGAGAAATTCGAAGGATTGGATCCTTCAATTGGAGGATTTCTTTGAATTTTTTCAGTTAAATGAGGAAGCAAAGTTGAAGGTGGCCATCATAGGGCTTGAGGGTGATGCGCGGCGGTGGTTCGAAGGCAAACACCGGCGACTGTCGTTCTATGATTGGCAAGAACTGAAGGGGCAGGTGATGCGACACTTATGTTCGTCATCGACACCTTCGCGGCAAGTACAACCAGACTTGCTGCAGTGGAATGACAAGGAAGAACACCTGAGCTTATCTTTGGGTTATGGTTATGGTGGATCTCAAGGAAAACCAGATTTGGTGTTAGAAAAGAAAGAGGTGGTAAAAACATCCACCAATGACTTTCAAGAGTCAGATGAAGAAGAAATCGAAGAGGAAGACAACCAGGCAGTGTTTGAAGTGGAAAAGGAGCGATCAGATCTGGAGAAAACGGAATTTGAAACATACTTTGTCGTCGGCGAATCAAACGTTGTTGGCGGCGAACCAGGCGGTGGTCTTGTGGCTGATTACATAGGAAGGACCACCGGAGAACTTCAAAACAACATCTCTAGCAACACCCACAGTGGCGGAATTTTTGAGAGAGGAGGAGCTGGGGGTAGTGGTTCCGGTGGAGGTCCGGGATTCGTAACCGGCAAGGCTCTAGGTGGCTGTGTTGGGGGTGGTGGTTGCGTGGGTGTCTTGAGAGCTCAGATGAGAGGAAGAGGAGTGATGAAGACAACAATGGGAGGCAAGTTAGGTTCTCTTGCTGATGATTACACCGGTGACTTTGGTGAAGCTCGTGGTCTGGTGGGTGGTGTTCTCGACAACTTTATGGGCAGTAGATCGGGTGACGAGCTTGGTAGTGACTTAGGTGGTTTATCTCGTGGTGTATTCAACAGAGGCGGTGCTGAAGGTTGTAGATCTGACGGTGGTCCAGGTTACTTGGCCGGAAAAGGCATGCGAGGTGTTAAAACAGCGACAAGCGGTGGCCTGCTTAGGGAAGGACAAGGATTCATTAAAGGTGGATCTGAAGCATGTGGGTCAGAGCGTGGACTGGGAGACTCGTCAGGAAAAAATTCCCTCACTGGCAAAAATCTATGTTGCACGGGTACTTCTTTTAGGTCACGTACTCGTACCCGTGCCCGATACGATACGTATACTGTATGGGTACGCGTACCCATTCCTAAAATTTCAAAATCTTGTTGTTTTCCGTCCCCGTACCTGAATCCGAACCCGTACCCGTATCCGTCTCTGTGCAACCTAGGCAAAAATTTTGGTAGTGAAACAGGGTGGCTCTCATGGTGGGGCTTGTTACAGAAACTTCCAGAAGTTGAGTACCAAAGAAGAATGACAGAGATCCTTGTTGGCATGGGGAAGAAGCCAATATTGGAAGAAAGTGGTAAGGGCAATCTTGTAATTGCTCAACAAGATTATATCCAGGCTAATGAGAATCACGTGCCTGCACCTCTTCATTTTCATTTATACCCATTAAAAGGAGCAGAGCCCACTTCTGGAGCCCATATTTCCAAAGCCTTTGGAAATCTTCAGCTTTTACATAGACCCAGCCCAATTTCTGATAAAAAGCCCTCTGCTGAATTCATGTTTTCATTAGTTAAGGTGGCATGGCTTGCATCTAAGGCAGCCCACTCACACACCAGTAACTTTGAGGCCCATATTGCAAAACCCACTTACTTTACCATTCATCTTTTTAATCAACTCAGCCCATTTTTTATTATTAACACCCCTTCTAATATTAATCCCACTTCTCTAGCATCAATCCTAACCCCCAACAATGAACCCTACTCACCTCTTATTTTATCCACCAACCTTTTACAAGCCCATTTAACTTCCAACCCAGTTTTCTTTAAACACATCCAACGTCAACAAAAGAGTCCAAGTCCTGATATACTAAAACCACCCATATCCAAGTTTGATCATACTAACTCATCCATCCTTTTCAACCCATATTTTTCTACCCTTGACCCCACCACACCAAGTGACCAACCTATTTTTCGGACCCTTTCTTCCACACTTCAACTCACTTCTCCAATTCTTCAGAATTTTGACCAAAGGAGATTTTGTATTCTTTCCTCCCACCTCACAGAAAACCTTTTTATTAGTTTGCCTGCAACATTCAACAAAACAGAGCTTGAACATTTATGGCAGCAGTGTTTAGACTTTGGTGATGATAACATTGACCCGTGCTACCAAGGCCGAGAATCAAGGGCTGATTTCTATCCACCTTGAGGACAAGGTGGAAGTTTGGCGGGCCGGTATTGTAATAGACTAGCCTAGTGGGTAAGGGTACTTTTGGTAATAACACACTAGTATTATGTTAGATTGGGGAGTAAGGCAAGTAGCCTATAAATAGAGGAGATTAGGGAGAGAAAAAGGCATCAAGAAAATATTGGAGAAGTTTATTTTAGTGGTTAGTTTGGGAGTGTGACCAAGTCACTCGAAAACTTGGCAATCTATCTTTTATTTCTGTAGTTTGCATTTTCGTTAATCAAATATCATCATTTCTTCCTTATTTTTACTGCCCAAATTATCAGTTCATTACAAAGATCTTCAATTAGCCTTTAGGAACTGGTTGCATCATATATAACTGGGGCCTGGGGGTGATATTTAATATGTAAAAATTTATCTGGGGTGTTATTTAATAGATAAAATATTTACAAGCGGGTAATATTCATTTTAGAAAATTCCATTGATTATCCATTTGAAAGATGAAGCAATCGAGACTTTTAAGAGATTAGATCCAATATTGTAATGCTATTCAAAAGAATGTTGATTCGCTATAATACATTACTAGAACCTCCAATTCACAAATTTATGCATTTTGTACCCCACAAATTATAGTCAAGGGATTAATGGTACTCGAAGACATGTAATCAGAATCTTAAATAGATGGAAAGCAAAACTCCATCACTTATTCATGCTTCTATATATACAAGCGAATTTATTTGTGACTGAAGAACTTATCAGTCAACTACATTCTACAAACTCAGATCAAAGACTGATATGCCGAAAAATTTGTCGCCTTTTATGGACAGATAAACAAGCCTAGTATAAAAGAAATCAAGACAAACAGGTCCAGTGGAAACCCTCATTTGCCCTACGTACTGAGGGTGAGGTTACCACGCTTTTTGTTTAGGCCACCTTATTGCCATATGGATCCCAACCTTCAACGTTAGACTCTAATAATACTCAGTTCTCTTCCCCAAGAATATGAGTGGTAATCTCGACTTGATTATCGAGGGGCATATACTGAGCCATGATAGCACGTATCTCTGAATCCATGTATCTTCGAATCCTGTACTTGTAAAATGCATATCCACCCGTTCCAACTGCTCCCAAAACCAAAATAATCATCAAAGCAGAGGCCCAGCCAACCCCTCCACCACCATTACCTGCATTTACAAAGTTTTTTTTTTTAATATCAAGAATATTTTGAATTTATTAAAAGCTAAATTATAAACTAGCAGTGAAACAACACACAAATGACAAACAATGAACGAACACTAAACTGAGCTTTTCTAGCTCTTACAAACCATATAACGGAACCACAAGTAAAACTAGTAAGAAACTGATTGCTATGGAGGCATTTACAGAGTTGACACAAAGAAAAAAGGGTTTCAAGAAAGTAAATCCAGAATCCAAGATTTCAGAGTTGTCAAGACTTTTAAGGGAACGTTCTCTTCACCTTACAAAAATAATTTTCGGGTCTAATAAGTTATGATAACTTACAATTAGCTCCAATACCACATAAATAAGCTTCAATAAGTTATAATAAGTTCAGATACGATAAGATAAAGGTGAAGATAACGCACCCAAATTTTTTAGATACGGTCAATGCAACTAATACTCCCTCCATCCCCAAATTATTAAAACTTCTATAACAGTCTTCTTAAACAGTAACCACGATGTTTTGATCCTGAACCTTGAATTTGGAGATTTAGTTTTTCCCAAGAGTGACAATTAATGGCTCAGATTCAGACTATTTCAAATAAATGGCTGAGATTGAAAGATGAATAAGATTTTCTTTTTAAGAAAACCATTGTAGACACTTGGAATAAGAAAACCTTAGTATATAGATCACATTTGATCAAAGTTCAAAGTTTTCTACTAAGGTTAATATGGCATAACAATCTTTTACTATTTGTTTTTTATAGATAATATGGGCAAGTTCAAGGTTTAACTTACTAAAGTTAAAAGCTTTCGTATCGTTCTAGGATAGATGGAAATAATAATTTGGTCTGATATTTAGGGACAAAGGGGGTACATCTTGTCAATCCAATTTCTGTGTATCGGAAGTTAGTTATGCTCTCCACCATGTTAGACTAATGGGAATAAAAAGTCACTCGTAGCATTTTAAATACATATGAAGAACACAATGATTGATGAGTAGCAAACCTGAACTAGATTAGGCAGCAGATAGATGTATCATATATTTTAACAAGGAATAACTGAGAACAGAATGTAGTGTGTTTGTAAATCAGATATTAGTTCATTCTAAGATAGTTCACTTTCTACTTTGGGATGTCTTCTATTACTAGTCAACGTACTATATGTTCTCTTGTATGGTGGTACCCAAGTCTTTCAACAATGCTGTTGTTCAGAAATGAGAGACTAATTTTAGGTAATTTAACTAAAAACTCTTGATATGTTCATGCTTCATTAACATATGTCAATTACCTCCCTCATGCAAACCCTTGGGACTAAGAGCAGAGAGAGGGAGAAAAAAAACACCCAAGTACTGCAAAGAAGCTCAGAGATGACTCACTTATGCATGTATCATGTTCTTGCATGTACAACAAACCGTTGCTGCAGCTACACTCATAGCTGCCCCAAGTGTTCTTACAGCTGCATTCTGGACATTGGCAGGCTAATTTCTCCTTGCACTCATCGATATCTGGATGATGATCAAACAGAAAAGTAAGACAAATATTAACTTTGGATGAAGCCAAAAATTTAACCACCAAGCAGTCATTGTGCATTCAATCAAGGGTCTAATGGGAAGTTGGGAACTACATTCTGCTATCACTAAAGTAAGGCTACATACACATCCAGCCCCTAACCCTCAACGAGTAGGTGAAACCGTGAAAGGCTTTCAAGGGGATTGGACTATTGGATTAATGCTGATAATTTGATATTGATATTACTGTATTGAGAAAGGTTCAGGGGAAGAGACTCCACTGAAAGGACATAAGGCATTTTTAATTTAAGTACTCCCTCCGTTCTCTTTTGTTCTTCCTATCTAGAATCTTGACACTATTCACAATTGAAGAGAATCTTCTAAATTATTTTCAACATATGATAAAAAATAGGGAAATTCTACATGGTAGCCCCCAATTTTTAGGTTTTCTACATGGTGGCACTTATTACAATATACTTGGTAGCCCCGAACTTTTAGGTTTTCTACATGGTAGCACTTCTTAAGTGAATTCTGTTAAGTTGTCGTTAGTTTTGACATTTATTAGTCCGACACGCAAATCGAGACTTTTTCGACACCTAAAACTAGTATTTTTGATCATTTTTTTACAATTCCGACCTTTAATCGAGCCTTTAGGAACAAAATTGCCCCCTTTCATTGTCAAAAAATGATCAGAAATACTTGTTTTTGGTGTCGAAAAGTCTCGATTTGCATGCCAGATTAATAAATGTCAAAACTAACCACAACTTAATGGAATTCACTTAAGAGGTGCTACCATGTAGAAAACCTAAACGTTCGGGGCTACCAAGTATAAAAAAATTTAAGAAATGCTACCATGTAGAAAACCTAAAAGTTGGGGGCTACCATGTAGAATTTCCCTAAAAAATATAGTCATGTGTGGTCTTGTTTGATTCGTCTCAATGAGTACTTTATTAATATTTAATCATTATAATTTTTACTAATACACAATGAAAGATATTTAAGGCCAAAGACGTGCATTGGTAAATGTGGAAGTCAAAATAGGAAGAACAAAAGAGGACGGAGGGAGTATAAAATTAAGTAGTATTATTTTGATCTCGAACCTAAATCGAACTCTCAACTCGGTACGCTAAGACGGTCTCTTGAAGCCTAAAGGTCGCAACCACAAGATGACACTAGTCGCAGTCAGTGTAATTGTCAAACTAACCGAGATTTGATCATAACTCACTATGACATTCAACTCACGCACATAAAGACGTGTGTTATCTTTCTTATTTATAGCATGAAGAAAAAACAAACAAAACTTAGTTAGTTTTAAGTTAGCAATTCATTCTTGTAGGGAAGATGACCAGCAAAGATTTTCTGCTTCACTCAGTACCAAGAAACTCTGAACTACTACCACACCACTTCCCCTGTCACGACTCACAAACATCACCCACCGTCACAGTGACCACTAACCCCCCCTCCCCCAATCCAAAAGAAAAAAGAAAAAAACCGGCCACCGGTCCCGCAGCAACCCACTGCAAACCCTAGCTACCAACAGTTGCAAACACGAACATTCACGTCCGAAGATCAAGAGACAGAAAGGAGATCAAGAAAGCTAAGGTGACAGTGAGAGCAAACCAGAAGGCACTAAAGGTGGTGCTCCATCATCCAAGCTCCATGTGGAGAGGTGGGTAGGACCGTAGGAAAGAAAGCAAAAAGGTGGTGGTTGAAAGAGAGAGGATGACCAGTGTGGGAAGGGGGTGGGAGGTAAAAGTTTGATATAATGGTGAGATTAATTGATTAAAGGTAGGTAGGGATGACAATTAGTCAGATCGGATCAGAATTTTCAAAATCTTCATATTTGATTCACCTCTACTCTAATTCAGATTTTTTTGGTCGGATTTAGATTCTTTGTTTATAGGGTTCAGATTAGATTATTTTCCTCATCAGGTCAAATTTTAAGTAAGATTTAGATTCTTTGTTTATAGGCTATATTTACTTGATTTTTAACAATCATACATGATCATCCTATTGTCATGTAATTTTCAAAATTCAGTTGATAAGGTAGCAGTTGTAAGCTGCACCATATTCAAGTTGGATAAGTCGAATCTTACATGAGCTATGCTTCCTACAAGATTTATATAGAATTTTCAATTTAATGGATTCGAATTGGGTTTTTTTTTTCTTCAGATCAAGTCAGCATCGAATTGGATTTGGTTCTATTCGAATTCGAATCAGAGTTTTTTTTCTTCCAATTGAGTCAGACTCGAATTGCATTTAGACTAAATCGCCATTTCACTGGTGAGTCAGTTGAAGGTAGGTTATTTGATGTTTTAGTTATATGGCTAGATAAGGGAACTTTAGAAATTTTACAGTAAAAAACTTACCAAAAAGATAAAGGTTGCAACTATTGCAAAACATCTACACAAGGGAAGTGTTGCAACTAAAAAGAAAGAAGTACTACTATTAGATATTCAAACACACAGCGTCGTCTTAGTCACCCGGAACTCATACAAGCCAAAACCAGTCTTAGCAAAAGCAGAAGTATATTGCACTATGTCCACTAAGCAGAAATAACTTAAGCAAGAAAGCTAAACGATAACCAGTACCTTCACAATGGATTCCGTCGCCCTTGAACCCAGGAGGACACTTACATCCATGTGTCTGCTCGTCCTGAACATGATAAAATTGAAATGATTAGCATCAGAAAGATAAAGCAGAAGCAAACCTCATTATACTTAGCAAGTCCTTTGAATTTTCATGCTTATTCCTGTGCATTTTCATGCATTTATTCCTGCAACAACAAGAGTCTGAAGAACTTACCACACAGGCAGAATATGTCCTGCCACCACGAGTATCCTTCCAACATCCTCCATTGTTAACATGACAATGTAAAACACCGGATGCTGAAAAAAAAAATTGTTCCCACTAGTTATTAGTGTTCCATTTCACATAATAGACTATTACTTGTGTTTGAAGGCAGCATTCAACATCTATAGCAATATCAAATTTTCCTAGCCAGGCACTTGTAATTGGACAGTAAGGGGGAAGAATCTAAATGAAGAGGGGGCAGATACCTCCATGATTTTTCCCTGTCTATCGATCAACATAAATACTCTATTCAATACATAATGTATAAGAGGTAAAAAAATGTTGTATGGTTAAAGCTCTACTTATAATTTTTAGGATAAGAGGTCAAGCTTTTTCCTTTCAACATTACTTTTGCAAGTTTCACCTTTGGCAACCATCTCACACTTCAGCAACTTAATGTCAGCAGGCACATGTACCCGAAGACATGCAGCTCAAATTCTCAATAACAGAAAACAACCTAAGGACCTCCCATGAGTTATAACAATCCATATGCCTAAGGTACAAGTCAATCAGTAACTACCTTCACAGTGAGTATAGCCATCACCAACAAACTTGACACCTTGAACCGTAGGACATTCACAGACTCTGCCTCGAAAGGTATCCTGAGCAAATGAGATTTATCAGACAAGATTTCCAAATCATTATCTTAATGCACGGATCTTATATCTCTATCCTCATCTAACAGCCACAGTAAATTAAAGCTGTGATATGCATACCCTGCATGCTGTAAGATTTGAAGTCTTGTCCTCCCAGCACCCACCATTGTTCTCTAGGCATTCATTGGTTTCTACATCTGTCAACATGTTCAAATCCAATATTAGGCAAATAAAACATACCTTTAGCTTCAATAATTGTCCTCCCTCAGACTAATTCACGACCCCCCCCCCCAAAGAAAGAGTTTTCCCTGACAGAGGAAATTATCATATTTTGGTTCAAAATACTATCAATCGCACCTTGACATACCAAAAAAAAAAAAGGATACATGAAAGGCCAGCAAAATTAATTGGAAAAGAAAATGAAAGTATCCAGTGACTCTAATAAGTGATAATGTATGCTGACCTGGGGTTAGACAAAGTGAAGGCTCAGTGGTCTCTTCAAAACCAGCACAGATGGCCTTCAGAACAGCGTTCTTCGACAATCTACCTAAAATATCGAAATTCTAGCGCAATCAAATCAAGTGGAGTAGATAGACTAAATACAGCCAGTAAAAAACTCAAAGATCATCTTCAAACCTCTATACTGTCTGTTGTTTACAACAAGGGTTGGCAATATAGTCACATCTCCTCGAGCACCATGACCAATCTGAAACAAAATCAATGACTTACAACTCAGAACCAAGACAAACCACACACTTCAATGAGACAAAAGGATATCACGACAATATGTCTATTTTCAAGCACCTGTGCCTCCTGTTCTGCCTTTAGGACAGAATTTTCTACATCAGCCTTAGGGTCTCCAATACATTCATCCACTTTCTTGACGTCAACACCTGTGAAGCACATAGAACACAAAAAAAACAACAAATCAAAATTATTCCAGGACATGGGAAAAGGGGAAAAGAAAACCACATCTGATCCCATAGCAAGACTGAAGGATAGACATGAACATAATAAGCAGGAACAATGTAATTAACCATTAAATATAAAATTTATGCACAGGTCAGCGGTTTACAAGTCAACACAAGCATTGGCTTCAAATGAGCAGTGAAATCACCTCTAGTTTGTAAATTGGGAAGAAAGGTCAATGCAATACTTTTAAAGTCAGCCAAAACAAATTTGGTTCAAGAGAAATCCTCATTCTCCCAAATAAAACAGTAAATTGAATTTTATAGTTTGTTATTCTATAGTACATGAGGTACAACACTAATAGTTCTTAGAAAACCGACTCCATTCCAACCCAATGTTCTGTTCAGTAGAATCTTTTTGCAGATAACAGCAACAGAGCTCCATAGTTACATTTTTCAATATAAAGAGCAATATGATCTCATATTTATAACCCTGTTACATTTAAGAAATTTGGTTAAGATCATATTGTGGGAAGCACTGTAAGAGAAAAAGATAACCTTATGTTGTGGTAAGCATCCGCAAAGATATCCCTATGAATAGCAATTAAATCATACTTGACCTGCCTCCAAACCATATCTAGTCCGTATTTTAAGTATGCAAGTTTACAGCTCCTGAAAGGGGGCACATAAAGATTGTGATCCAATACCAGCTTCCCAATTTTCACTTTACAACAATCAAACTGATCATGGATCCCAAAAGGCACAACTGAACAAGGTTTATCTGGACTCTGGAGATGTCAAAAACTAAAGAGCTAAACATGGTAAACTGATGCAATCTACAGACATTCTGAAAAGAAAGCAGGAGAAGTTTTGGGGCAGAGAGATTACTGACTAATTTGAGGCAATTCATATTATGAGAACGAGAACTCAATAAATTGAGTCCTGTAAGATACAAAGATTGAGATTCTGTAACTTACCAAGAGATTTGATTACTTGATCTGCACACTCTTTTGTGTACTTCTTCTCTTTCATAGGGCAACGGATTGCAAAATCAGAAACATAGTCCCACCAAATCCAGGGTTTTCCATTTTCCTTAGTCACCTTAAACAAGCAAGCTTGGCGTAGGTTCTGAAGCACAACATCCTTACCATCATAACCTACGCTGAAGTCTTGCTCAGGGTCTGGAGCACAATACCGCCCATGGTTGATGCACTGAGACAGGCACTGCCTGCTTAAGATAAAAGCTTCAGGGCAATACCATGTAATATAGCGAGGTGTAAATCGAGTATAACCAGCTTTTTCAAGTATCTGAGCAGCTCCTTTAAAATTCTTCACAAAATCAATCTGAGCATCACACTTCGCTCCACATTCATCATTGCTATTAGTCCAAAACTCATATTCAACTCGATCATCAGGATGTGGGACTGTTTCCCTCCAGTCCAGGGAGATCTTCACAACCTCACCTTTTGAGACAGACTTCTTCAGCTTATCTCCAAAAGATTTGCTAATAAGTGCTGATGGAATAGTGATATTCCGGACATAATCATCCTCGGCACCGCCTTCTTCAGGGGTGTCCATGGTAATTAAAGGTTCCATCCTATCATCTCCAACAAGAACAGCCGCAGCACCAGCATTCTGTGCATGCCACGCCTTCAAGGTGAAGAAGCATTCTGGAAAGACCACAAAATTTTAGAAGTCAAAAAAACTTAAGAAGCAGTCCAAAAACGAGACATAACACGCTAGGAAAAGAAGAACCATAATTTCTTATCCTCCATCATAATGGCAGATACTGATACAGAAGTTGCACATTAATATATATATATATTGTCAAACTCAATTCCTATAATTAATACGATGTGGAGATATACAATACTAGTGCTACATTGCTTGTTTTACTCAATCACATACAAAAACACAAAGTACCCACTTAAGTATCCAACTTCAAACAAGGCACTAACAAGTATAAAAATACCAAACAAAGATTAAGGATCACAATAAACAGAGGGCTAGGTCAATCAAAGTCATAGTCTCATCCAACATTCATATAACCTAGGAAAATTCCATCAAATATGCATCCTATATTCTGTCAAACTCATTTTCTTTAATTAATACAAAGTACAAATAAAGAATGTGTTCATCAACCGACAATAATGACATAAAACAAGATTAATTTATTAGTGTGATTCAGTATTAAACTTAGGAAAGTAATAATGGAAGACCAAACTGAAAGCAACTAACTTTGTCATCCAAGCAAACACATTCTCCAGTCTCCACACTGAAAAACCACACACAAACACAGATACAGAGCAATTGAAACTTTCTCCACAAACATAATCACATGAACCAAAAGAAAACATATTGTAATCCTACACCCAAATTTCAATAACATGCAAATCAAAACAATCAAACAAAACAAAATAAAAATGAAATCTTCACAAAACAAAAGAAAAAATTAGTGCTTGATTAAGACTAACCTCCACGTTCAACAAGGAGAAAAACAGGCAAACCTCCAGGCTTTGGTTTGAAGGAAATGTCATCACCAGAAAATGGTTTACAACCCTTTTGATTAGATTTTGGAAAAGCCACAATTCCACCCATTGCACCTCCATACTGTGGAACCCCAAAATTCCCAATTGCACATTCATAAACACCTCTTAAAGAACTTGGAGAAGTCACTTTCAAGCTGTTTTTTTCCACCACAAACCTCCCTAAACACAAGCTAATCATCATCATTAGCAAACTAACAATCACAAAAACCTCTGTCATTTTCTTTGCCATCATCTTTTTTTTTTTTAAGGATCTGATCGAATTTTTTTAAGAACCAGATCAAAAGTAGAAAATTTTTTGGTGCTTAAGAAAAAAAAAACCCCAAAAATTACATAGAAAAATTAAGTTGTGTACTTGTATCTAGGATCATAAAATGGAAATTTTTGAAGAGAACCCAGATTAAGAAAATTGTTAAAATTAAAGCCTTTTTTTTTATTCTTTTGTTTCTTAAATTGGGTTGTGATGAAAATTGTTGCGTAAAAAAGGAATAATTCTTGAAGATGTGGAGAAAAAAAGGAAGAGTGAAATTTTAACAAACTGTCTCTCGTAATTTAACTTTAAAATTGTGGAAAGTGTGTTAATAAGAACTAAACCGCCAATTTTCGCGTATAACAAAATTCATTTATAATCCACTGCGTGATGAGAGGAAGAGAAAATGAAAAAACAAAATTCTCTCTGAAGTGTAGTGTAGAATTTGTTTCCGATTTTACTTCTTTTGTTCTTTTTGTCTTTTTCTCACTTTTTTGTTTCCTTCCTAGAGTGTAGGAGACGGTTCCTACAAATTACAGCAACTTTCAAGTTATCTCACATGTTTGCTAGGAAATTATTTTCCCAATATAATACTCCCTCTATTTTATTTTAATTGTTAAACTTTGACATTTTACACTATTCACAAGTTGCACTTTGACCCTCATTTATGATTTATACATGAACAAAAACATAGCCATGTGAGATCTTGTTAGAATCGTCTTAGTATGTATTTTATTAATATGTACTTTTTATAATTTTTACAAATACAAAACTAGAGATATATTATCCTCAAAGTTTTGCATTGGCATGCGTAAAAAGTGTAAGTGTAACCATTAAAAAAAATGGAGGGAGTAGAACTTTTTGTCAAAAGGGACCTTTTAAAACATTTTGGTTGTGAGCAGGTACTAAAAAAAAAAATTAATTGTGAGATGGGGCCTTTTAAAATATTTTGGTTGTTATTTAGGACCCGAAACTCATTTTCCAGCATAAAAGTCAACATTCCGACATTGACCCACCTTTTTCACTTAAATTGACCACCCTTTTCCTTACTTCTCACGCGTGAACCCCAACCTCTTTCTCCCATCCCACTCTCCATTAAAACCCCCACCTTTTCCTCATTTCTGCTCCCTCATTCTTCCCTCCATTAACACCCCCATATGCCAAACTCAAAGTGGAAAAAGAGGGGAATTGAGTTTCACGCCTGAGGTTTAGGAAAAAGAAGGGGGGAGCTAAATGAAGTCAATGCCGGAATGTTGACATTTATGCCGGAAAATGGACTTCGGGTCCCAAATAACAACCAAAATATTTTAAAAGGTACTGTCTCACAATTAATTTTTTTTTGGGTCCCTGCTCACAACTAAAATGTTCTAAAATGGTTGCAATTATTTAACAGATAAAGTAATTCGAGCAGTCTTGAAATCTAGATTTAAGTGAGCAGCAAATCAAAATTCCACCACCAGCTAGACAATGGCGGATGAAAATCCTGCCACCCCCAAGAACTTGCAGAATTTCCTTCCACCACTACCTAGGTGGGGGCAGAAATATAATCCTTTGATGTCCTTTCTTATTAGAAGAAAAAAAATTTAGAACTGACTTTGTATCTCATTCTACTGTGTCGACGTTGGTGGTGTTGGTGTTATGTGATGGAGGTAGTGGCAAAGCGGTTGAGGTGGAGGAGGTGTGGCTGTGGTGAGGTAACAGTGCATGGTGGCGGAGGCGGTGATTTTTGTTGGCCAGATTAGGTGGTGGTGAACCTACTTGGTAATGGTGAGTGAAAAAAGAGATAAAAAAGGCGGGGTAATGATCCAAACACGATAATTAGGGAGCGGTTGGATAGGTTTCTTGCTTGTGATGAGTGGGGGGCTCTTTTCCCTCATGCTTGGGTCCGCAATTTTCCCATATATCGCTCGGACCATGCTCCCATTCTTTTGTGTACTCAAGATGTTAACAGCGGAAGGAGCCGCCGGAAACTGTTTCATTTCGAGGCTCTTTGGTTGTCCAAACCGGAGTGTCGTGCGGTTGTGAAGAGAGCGTGGGAGGAGATGGGTGGCGTGAGTGTTGAGGAAAAAATTGAGAATTGTTCAAGGGCTTTGAGTGGGTGGGGTGCAGCTACCTTTGGCGATTTGAAGAAAAAAATAAAGAAGAAAGAGGAGGAGTTACAGAGGTGGCAAAATCGTACTCCGGATGGTGTAATGCTTGGCAAATGCCGTGAACTGGTGGATGAATTAAATGATATGCATAGATTGCAGGAAACTTATTGGCATGCAAGGGCTAGAGTTAATGAGTTAAAGGATGGAGATAAGAATACTTCTTACTTTCATCACAAGGCTCAACAAAGGAAAAAACGCAATTCAATTGTCCGTCTTAAAGACGAAGAGGGTGTATGGAAGGACAAAGCGGATGACATTGGAAAAATAATCTCTGATTATTTCTCTAATATTTTTGCGACGTCTCGGCCATCGGATATGGATGCTGCTCTTGGAGGGATATCGGCAAAAGTCACAAATGAAGCCAATACTATCTTGATTGCCGAGCCAACATCAGAGGAGGTGAAGACGGCGTTGTTTCAGATGCACCCAAATAAAGCCCCCGGCATTGATGGTATGCATGCTCTTTTTTATCAGCGTTTCTGGGATATTGTTGGGGGAGATGTTGTGCATTTTGTGATCCAGTGGTGGCAGGGTAATGCAGATATGGGTTCACTGAACAAAACTTGTATTGTATTGATTCCTAAATGTCCAAACCCTCAACAAATGGGTGATTTCAGGCCTATAAGTCTATGTAATGTGCTCTATAAGATTGTTTCTAAGATGATGGCAAATAGGCTTTAATTATTCTTGTCTGAGTTGATTTATGTCCACCAAAGTGCTTTTGTCCCCGGGAGACTCATAACAGACAATGCGATGATTGCTTTCGAAATTTTTCATAGTATGAAAAGAAGGGGAGACGGAAAAAGGGGGTCGATGGCTTTTAAGTTAGACATGAGCAAGGCGTACGAAAGGGTGGAATGGTGTTTTGTCGAAAGGGTGATGATTAAAATGGGGTTCTGTGATGGGTGGATACAACGTATAATGGCTTGTCTTTCAGGTGTATCTTATTCGTTTAAGCTAAATGGGCGTGTGGAGGGGTGTATTATACCGTCGAGGGGACTCCGGCAGGGAGATCCGTTGTCCCTGTATCTTTTCCTCCTTTGTGCAGAAGCGTTTTCGAGTCTGTTGGCAAAAGCATCTGATGATGGATTAATTCATGGAGCCCGGGTATGTAATACGGCCCCTCGTATTTTTCATCTGTTTTTTGCTGATGATAGTATTTTGTTTACTAGAGCTACACTTCAGGAATGCTCTCTTGTGGCTGATATTCTCAGTACGTATGAAAGAGCATCTGGTCAGAAAATAAATTTCAATAAATCTGAAGTGTCGTTTAGTAAAAATGTGGAGGCAGATAGGAGAGTTGTTATTAGAGAAATGTTTGGGGTGAAAGAAGTTGAGAAACACGAAAAATATTTGGGCTTGCCAACGGTGATAGGGAGATAAAAAAAAATGGTGTTTGCTGTTTTAAAAGAGAGAGTGTGGAAAAAGCTCCAGGGATGGAAAGAGAAGTTGTTATCTCGTGCCGGAAAGGAAGTATTGTTGAAAGCGGTGATTCAATCTATACCAACGTATATGATGAGTTTGTTTGCAATTCCTAGTGGTCTTCTTGATGAAATAAATAGCATGTGTGCTCGATTTTGGTGGGGTGCTCGAGGTACGGAACATCAGATGCATTGGATTAGTTGGGAGAAGCTGTGTTTGCCGAAAAGCTATGGTGGAATGGGGTTCCGTGATCTTAAAATTTTTAATCAAGCGCTCCTAGCTAAACAAGGGTGAAGGTTATTGTGTGATATAAGCTCTTTGACTCACAAGGTTATAAGTGCTAAGTATTACAAAAATGGTACCTTTCTTGATGCGCTAAGAGGGTATGACCCTAGTTTTGTATGGAGGAGCATTTGGGGAGCTAAGGCTCTTCTTTTGGAAGGGTTGAAGTGGAGGGTCGGAGATGGAAGTCAAATAGGAGTTTGGGAGGATGCATGGCTACCTGGCAACTCTTCTACTCTAGTTCCCACGCCCAACATTGAGTCCACTGCTACGTTGCGGGTCGCGGATTTGATTGATGCTCACGACAGTTGGAGTGAGGAGGCTCTTTCTACACATCTGACGGAGGATGATGCAGCTTTGGCTCGTGAAATCCCTCTTAGTGCACGGAGACCAGTGGACGTAATGTACTGGTGGCCAAACACGAATGGGGTGTATACGACAAAATCTGGTTATTGGCTTGGGAGATTAGGACATTTGAGGGGCTGGGCGGATCGCTTTGGTGGTGATGTGGGTGATGTTTGGAAATCAGTGTGGAAGATTGGCGGACCCCCCAAGCTAAGTCACTTTGTCTGGAGATCGTGTGTGGGTGCCTTAGCCACGAAGCGCAGGTTGTATGAACGTCACGTTGTGGAGGATGCAACGTGCTTCCACTGTGCGGGTGCCTCTGAGTCGATTATGCATGTTATATTTCATTGCCCTCTTATTTCTGATGTCTGGAGCAACTCTCTTTTCTCTCACTATATTGTGGATGGTCCAACTACGTCGTTCATGGATTTTTTTTGTGTGGATTAAATCCAAACTTCAAGCTCCTGAACTCCTCTCTTTCATGGCAATTGCATGGGCAGCTTGGTCTTATAGGAATTCAGTCTATCATAGTGAGCCGTGGAGTAGCAAGATTGTGGGTGTGGCGGGTTTCGTGAAGCTGGTACAAGATTACCAAACTTATGCGGAGGCGGTACATTATCGGGTCTCACCGATCCCTTCTATGGTCTCACGGACTGGGTGGCATCCTCCTAGTACGGGATGCTTTAGAATCAATACTGATGCAGCTGTATTGGGGGAGGAAGGCACAGGCATGGGGGTGGTTGTGAGGGATGAAAATGGGTGTGTCAAGCTGGTTGGTGTGCGTCGAGTCAGGGCTCGCTGGCCTGCCCCCTTAGCTGAAGCTGCTGCTGCGTTGTGGGGATTGCAAATCGCCAAGAGACATGGATTTGAGGCGGTGGAACTTGATGTGGATGCTCTCAATTTGTCAAAAGCTATTATAGTTAGAAAGACGGGTCGTTCTCCTTTAGATCTTGTGGTAGATGATATCTGTTCGTTAGGTGATAATTTCTTTTCTTTCTGTGTTTTTCATGTTAGAAGATGTGGGAATACTGTTGCCCATCTGGTTGCGAGGCTTCCTCCCTCTGTGGGCATGGAACAACTCTTTGTTGATGATTTTCCGCAAGGTGCTTTAGCCTTGGCGGAGCTTGACGTTTCTTAATGATATTTGTTCGTTTTACCCTAAAAAAAAAAGCGGTATTTATTATTTAATAACCCCCATATTAATATGTTCATTTTTGAAAAATTATCTGATGTTTCTCCTTTTTATGGGAGCAGACTTGCAGTGAACTTGTACAGAGAAGAAGTTTTAATATAACAACTAGATTTTAAGCCCGGCTACGCCCCGTGTAATTATATCTTTCATTTATTAATATTTTACTTTGAAATAATAACATCAAGTATCACTTGGTTTAGTGGTTAAAAAATTAGTATATATGCTTGTAATCTCGGGATCGAATATAACATAATGCATTTTCTATTTTTTTTAGTGTATATGGATTACATAGCATAAAATACTCCAAGCGAAGGCTTCACGTGGCATTGTTCCTTGCTTAGGAACGTCTTTTAATATATTAGTATAGATGGAAAACTGAATGAATAAATGAATCAATCATATTTCATATGTTCCTTTACCACCAGATCCTAGCAATTCAATTTCAACAGTCCAACTTCAGTAGTGGTTCCTATTTAGGCTGTTAAAAATAGTATCAAATGATGGATGATGCCGTGGGAAAAGAGGGAAAAAGAAAAAAAAAGGCTATGCACAATCGTTCGTGGAATCAACTAACTGGCTATAGAAGGTGAAAAATGATGCTCTACCACCTCGAGCCAAAACTAGACTCTCCTCCTGTCTTGAGATGACATGATCACAATTAATGTCCCAAAATTTCTGTGTGTATAAGTTTCTCACCTAGGTTAGGCAACTTTTGGCAGGCCTTAAGTATTGCAAGCCTCCAAAGATGATATCAAATCTTACCAAAAATTATGAGGCACTGCGAAAGCTGGAGGTTCCCTACTAGCACTGACATTGCTGGTACGAAAATACCGCCTATTTCGGTTCAATTTCAATTTAACTGCAGGCACCTTATGTGCAATGGACTTCCATATCATCTGGACGGCATCATAATCCCTTGATGGATACCTGAACTCAAAGTACTTCTCAACTTCTTGCAGTTTTCTCCACATGCGAGTCCATTCTTCCTTGCTAATACCCCTTATAAGATTCATAAGAAACTTCTCTCTTGTTGCATCAGAATTACGGACAAAGATGCAGAACTCTGAGTAATCAATTATGTCTTCATAGGGAAGCTCGATTTCATCACTTATGATGACGGGGACACAGTGGCTGGCAATCGCATCAAATAGGCGATTGGATGATGGTGTGTCACCTGCTATGTTAAGGCAGAATTTAGACGAGTGCATTCCTTGTGTAGCATTATTGACACCACCACGTTGGATACTTCCAAATGTAAAATGCACATCCTTTTCATCTTTCAAAAGATAAAATAATTCTTGCCTGATCAAACCACCCTGGAAAAAAAACCACGTGTGATATCATATAGAATATAATTAGACTAAATTAAGCATAAAATACTATTTCAACACTTCAACTAGCCACCTACTCGAGAACAAAAAAAAGGATGCAACAATTGCAAAAGTTTAATAACAGAGAAATACCAATTGCTTCACAAAATAGTTAATGCCAGGACATATATATTGAGAAGATTATCTTAATGTGTATAAAGAGATTGGAATAGGAAACTATACTTTGATTCAATTATCAATATTTCTATTAATTTCACCAACGTCTTCAATAATTAGCATCAACCAAAGCAAGATAAATTTAACTATAAAAAAACCTTCAGGCAACAACTTTAATTCTTCAAAGAAAAAAATTGTATAGAATGATCCACATTACTTGTGAAGCATCTGTCACTTGTTACTTTCCAAAAATAACTTCATCTCAAGATAATTAACATTTCGCACATACAGGGCAAGTCACATTAAAAGGTTTTGCAAAACTTATTTCAGTCACTAGAGTCGTCAAGTGCAATACACGAGACACCCTAAACAACTATGTTTAGGCAATTTGCATTCCAAACACAAGTCTCAAAAAGAACTTTAACATTAGTTTCTTCTAGCTAACATATCCAAAGTCCATAAAGTACTTGGAAAAATAGTAATCACTTAATGTCAAATAACAATCTAAAGAATACTGTCATCAATCACCAGAATAAGATGGTAACAACTCAAGAGTCGAGAATCCCCATAACACAGGTGACAGTTGAGTTGTGGTTATTTTCCTGCCTTGTTAATTCAGCAATTACATCCAAAAAAGAATGAAATATTTACAAATACTACTCCGTATAAATGAAGCATAAACAAGCAATGCCACATTGGATGTTGTCGAAAGAACTGAGGGCAGAAGAAACACTAAGTTATACAGCTTTAACAAGCAAATGGCAATTGCAGCATTAACTTCAGTTTCACATAAGCTAGGGAATCAGTAGCAAAATCATTAGTCATGAAGGAACAGCAATTTAAGAATTGAAGAAAAAAAACTCATGCCTTAAGTTGGGAGAAAATTTCTCAAGATCATCTTTGTTCGCCAGGAATTAAAATAGCTAGATTAGTTCTAATTGCGCTAATATGGACAATTATGAAAGGTAGAGATGATAATGATTAATGAAAGGTGAGGATGATGATTATATTCATGAAGGAGAAATACACTAGGATGAATATCAAGCTTTCAAGAGGCTTGATTCTCTCCCAAGTATGAGCTTTCAAGAGGCTCACTCTCTCCCAATATCATAACATTCAATTCCAACATGACCTCTCTCTTCTTAATTTTCTCTTATTTATAGAAAGTACCCCTAAGTAACTTAGCTTTTCCTCCAAGCAAGCTCTACTAACTTCTAGTTTCTTCTACAAGAATTATTCATTCCCTAAAATACCCTTCCCTCATATCAATTTCTTGCACAATCATTACTTCACAGAGGTCAACTGAGTCACTAATGAGCAACCATGCATGTTTGTTCTCATTTCTTGATTTAGTTTGGCAGCAATGATTTAAATCTTTTTTGCCTCATCCCAAAAGGTAAGTCGTCGGGCATTCTTTCAAGGGAACAACCTAAAACTTTCACCCTATACAAACACATGACTAACATAAGTTAGATCGCATTTTTACTAGCTTAAATCATCAAACTTGTATGCCATATTCAATTATCATAAGCTACAATTAAACGACTATCTCAGTTAGTAATAGTCTATTAAGGGTGTAGCAGAGTACATGTGTTTGAATCTTGGCTATTTTTTACAGGTGGAGGGTTAGAATCCTTATAAATAAATCAAACAATGAAGGAAACTTACATCTTTTCTGTAAATGGCACCTTGGAAGAACAGTAAGATTGGACGACTATCATAAGTTGATGTATCATTAGGAAATGACTTGATAACATGCCGGTAAGGAGCTATGATATCTTTCTGAACATTAGCTATATTTGGAGGATACCTCCCAAAATCTGAGAGTATGAACATTGCAGGCCAAAGTTGGTTCCTCGCATATAATAGACTATTTGGATGGTGAGCCATAATAATGTGATCCACACCCCCCGACTTTTTCCACTCATCCTGAGCTTCTATATACTGGACCAACTTATCTTGTGTAAGCTTGTCAAAACTGCTCCTTTCCTGTTTTCTTAGCCTTGAAAATCGATTATAGGATAAAGATGAGAAGAAAGGGACAAATATCACATCTGCATCACTAGAGTTCTGTACTCTCATTGCAATACGGGAATTTGAAGAGCCTGAATATTCCGAAAAGAGGAGATCAAGTGTAAGCCAATACTCTATACTATGTTGCAAATTCAATCCACCAGGATACGTTGGGACATGTGTTCGAATATCTGGCCAAACACTAGATCCCTCAGGTTTCCAATCTAAAAGTCCAAAATGAAACTCGGGTGGCAAATCATACATGAAGACCTTCAGAACTTGTTTACTCACACCACGCTCTGCTATAACCTTTTCACATAATTCTGCAGATCCTCTACCAGCATTGAGATTATCGGATATGGTGTTAGTATTTGAACTAGACTGAAATACAAAATTTGGGCGGCCTGATAACCGCAGTACGAAGAAGGAAGACAGCAGGAAGAGGATGGTCGTTAAACAAAGCAAATAAAACAAAGAATTCCGACAGTACATCCCCATTGAAAAGGAGCTCTTGTCTGCCATGGGAACAATAATTCTCGCCAAGAATCACCAGTGTTTCTCACGCAACCACCATTTCTGGTTCAAAGAAACAAACCTACACATATATGAACTCATTCAAAACTAGAATAAAATGCCAATAAGAGGAAGTTCAAGTTCCTAGCAATAATACCCCCTTCATCACATAATGTTGTCCAGCTTTCTATTATTTGAGAAATCCCAACGACTAACGTATTGCCCAGTTCTGAAGCTAAATTTCAAAATTTTAGCAAAATCTCCAATCACCCTAACTTATAGAAGGACTTAATAACAAATATTTAGCCAATTTTAAGCAGAACTCATTTTGTAATAGAGTTTTTATAAGCTCATTATTGTATATCTCTCTGTTATAAAGTTCGATTCAAGCTCAAAACAATAATCATAACAAAAATCATAAGCACATTAGTCATCCTAACTCAAGCTCGAAACTAAGTTCAACATCATATCATTTGACGAACAGTTCTGTTGTATGTCACAAAATCCACATTACAAGCTTTGCCATTTGCCATGTGATTTTACTACTACAAATGTAGGTGTTGACTACTTTGGACATATATTTATGTGAAAGCATCAAATGTATAATTTGACGGGCAACTTGTTATACTTGCACGACAACCTTGGTCTCCAAGGATTTCTTATGTAGCTTGTATTATTTATAGAGCTAAGGCTCATTCACAACAGAATACCCAGACACATATAAGCTCATAGAGAGAATACACTTCTTTTAACTCCTACGTGAGTTTGTTAGCTCTCTTTGAGAATTAGATCCAATATTATTTAGAGAGTTATACCATACTCTTGTTACCCTTAGGGGTTGTATTCTCATACCCTTTTATATTGGATAATATTAGTGCTCGTCGTTGTGGGTTTTTTTTACCTCTTTTAAGGGTTTTTCCTACGTTAAATTGCATGTGTTCTTTTAACCTGTTCTTGTTCATCTTTAACTTTTTATTTCTCAATTACTCTCTTTGCTTCCGTTTGCGCTCCTAACCCCATCAAGTCTTCACTAACTCACAGATTGAGAAGACTAACATACATTATTCTCTTCTAAATGTATGAATGTATAAAAATGTATTATATCTATGAACATAAACACACTACATTTCAAATCTCATGTAATACAAGAATTTACAATTTTCAAGGATTAAATAGATATGCTTAAAATAACATAATTCCATTGTAACAGTGACACATTGAGAAATTGTATGCTTCCTAAAATGGCACAGAATCAGAATGACAACTACAGTCAATAAATTCCACATTAATGACAAAATCAATGGCAAAACTAAGATTTCGAGGTTAACACTTCATTCAATTCAATTTCTAAATTTTGTCAAAGAAAATTACTCAATTTCGAGACTCAAGTCGTTCGATGAAGACAGGGAAAAAAAAGAGAGATTATACAAAATAAGACGATGACAAATAGCAAAATTCACAAAAATAATCCGAAATTCAAGACACATTGTCTTCAACATTAATTCGAAACTCATTGATTGACAACGATTAACATTTTCTTGAATTTCTGCAAGTAAATTTCTCAGAAACACAAACTTCCTTACCTTGGACGGTTAAACATACAAATCGCGATAACAAAGTGCGTTCGCGGTGTTCGGTGGCGTATGCGACGGTTTTCCGGCGAGAAAGCGGTTTTCCGGCGAGAAAGCGGTTTTCCGGCGAAGAGAGGAGAGAGAAAGAAGGTAAAGTGAGCAAAGAAGAAGGAAGAAAGTGAGGCAAATAATGGTGGTGATTGTAAAGCGGGAAAAGGGGATCTTTGGGTTTAGGGATGGGATTGTACTTGATTGACTCTCTTCTTTTGTTATTTTCTCAATTTTATAATTTCAATTTGGCAACTAAGGTCTAAGGCAACAACATGTTATGCACTTGTGGAGCATCACGATTCACGACCTTGTTTGGTACGTAATTCGTTGTTGGCTACGTTGTAGGAGTCTAGCTCAATTGCGTCCGCAGGCCGCAACCTTTTTCATAGTTGTGGGTCGTCATGGAAAAATTAGTTTGAATTAATTTAACTGAACTAAACTCAATTTTACTGAACTTAACTTAAATTTACTGAATTGAACTTAATTTTACATAATTGTACTTAATTTGAACGTATTTTTAATGAATTATTTTAATTACTTATTGAAGATTAAAATTGATTTTTTTTACTAAACTGAACTTATTGTTACTGAACTAAACTCATTAGCACAAACTTATTGTTACTGAAGTGAACTTATTAAAATAAGTTGAGGAGAACAAGGGCCAGTATGTTATGTCTCTTATGAAAAGAAGAAAAATGAGAAAGTATACAAATATTGTTAGCTATACAACTAATTGCCAAAATCAAAATAAAAACTAGCCATTTTTTCTTTTACATACACACTGATACACATATGTACATATACAAATAGATTTGTAACAATAAAAAAAAGACCTTATTTAAATGAGTCACTATACTCAATCAACTTGTGAAGTTGTGAGTATGTAACCCCTCAATAAGAAAGTTTGAATTTTACTAATTGGTCAATCAACATTTTCTAATCCATGATGGACAAAAACCTTGCGTGAATCAACCCAATTGAACTTAATAAGAAGAGAGTTAATGAGAACATAAGAAATTTCTCGACTGCAACGTATAGAAATTTATACAACAAGACCACAACATTAAGTTGTAAGACACATATACACTTTTTACCACCAAAAAAATCATAAATAAGAAAAATATAAGTTAATATATGATCAAAATTGTAGTATTACGTATTACTTACTTCATCCGTTTTAAATTATGTGCAACAATTTTTATTTTGGGATGTTTCACATTATGTGCAACAAATGTTTCTCTTCATTGTTAAGATATCATTTATCTTTATCTCTCTTTTCATCACATAATTCTTTTTCTCTCTATCTCCTTCTCAATCACAATTAAAATTTGCCTAGAAATTCACTCCTCCAAAATTGTTGCACATAATTTGAAACGGAGCAAATACTTCATGTTTCACAATTCCCATTGTCTTGACAACCATAACCTGCAGATTGCACAATATCATTATAAAGATTATAATACTGCTGAAGTGCTGATTATACCTTAAATGACTTTGTACACCAAGGTAGGATCATGTAAAGAAATGTTTGTTAGAATCTTCATTGTTATTTCCTCATTGATAATTATATATTCTACCTTCAACAATATCAATGCACCTATACGTGTTATCCACTACATGCACCACTTAAAATATTTGGAAATCATAATTATTTTGTCTATTTCACATGCAATGCCCAAACTGCACAGTGGTCATTCTAGTGCTAGTGAAACTAAAGGCAGTTCCTTCCACATTAGTGTTTTTAAATAATGCCAATTGTAAGAGTTTGAGAATCTTAACTATAAATTAACAATAAACTAATCTTATATTTCTATAATTCTAATAAAAAAAGTTATTTTGATAGATTTGATGTTTTTGTCTTTTATATGTTTTCCCTTGTAATTAGAGCTCAAAGCTCGTGATGGAGGAGTCACAATTGGTTAAAGTTCCAAAATTCTTCCCGACATATATTGAAACTTGCATGATTTCTGACCTCCTTTCATGTTTACGTAAAGGCATAATAAATAATTATACTTCCTTCGTTCCATTTTAAATGAAACACTTATTATTTTAGGCCTTTCAAAATAAGTGAAACGTTACCTTATTTGGTATTCACTTCTCTCTATCTCTCTCCTCATCACATGGGTCCCTTCTTTTTTTTCTCTCTATCTCTCTCCTATTCTAAATCCCCGTGCCAAGGCCCTACGTTTCATTTAAAATGGAACGGAGGAAGTATGTGATTTGCGGGTGTTTGGACCCCTGACCTAGTCCAACAGTATTATGCAAAGCTCATCTAAAAGATCTGATCTGTATGCCTCTCAGGGGCCCATCAGCCCTTTAGACAGAAAACAACATTACCACAAAAGGGGGACAACTATCCTACAGACATGGATGCTCCCCAATAGGGTTTCCTGTCTGGGAAATCCCCAACATTATAAAAGCAGCAAACCCAATCAATGAGCAGATATTGAATTCTCACCTAATAGAACCAGATCATATCTCTCTAAAACTATTCACTTTCTCTCTCTACCTCAAATCTCAACTGACTTGAGCGTCGGAGGGGCTTTCTCAGGAACACCCCCGGGCTAGTTTTCCTTGTTTTGCAGGATTTCAAGTAAAAAGACTCGGGATTATACTGTAACTCGTGATTTTAACCTCTCTAAATACACTTAACCCTTTTGACTAGTTTCTAGGCACAAACAATTTGGCGCCGTCTGTGGGGAACCTACATCTCAAAGCTACGTACCGAGAGTAACATGGCACCCCGAAGGAAAACCACCCGAGCTTCACATGCGCATAAACCCACCCCGATTCAGTCCCAGCAACCCAATGTGCTGGTCGAGTCGCTCGCTATCGATGATGAGGGATCTACTCCTCGTATCGAGGAGCACAATGTTCCCCGGGAAGAATACCAACCTGATTCGCCTCCCATCACCATGGTGGACCTAGAAAGGATAGCACAGCAATTGAATGCAAACATGCAACGCAGCTTGCAGGAACTCATAGCGGGAATCCCCCAGCTCAATCAAGAGATACCCCGAGAGTTGGCACAGGGAGAGCAGCGGGCTAGAGGTGATCCAAACACTCAAGTCCCAAACCGAGACGGGCAACGAGTAGGAGGAGAGAGATCCCGACAGGCTAACTCCCATAGGACACCAAACTCACATGCCCGACGGATCATTGAGGAGAATCATAGGCATCGGATGGCGCAGGACGCTCGAAACCTACTCAATAACAAGAGGAGGGCTGATCAGGAGAAGACCCACCAAGAGGAGCAAGCTCAATCTAGGACTCCACGGCGGGATCAGGAAGGATCCCCTCGAGGATCCAAGAAGACCCGAACTGAGGGTGAAGGGGACTCGGGACCCCTACGAAACAAGAGTCCCGTCTTGGTAAACAGAGGAGTATTGAACTTCATGACACCCTTTAGTCGGGAGATTATGTCCCCAACCCAAGCAAGGTCAAAGTTCCACTGATCGAGCAATACTCGGGAAATAGCGATCCTAACGATCACATGGCAGCCTACAAGGCCCAAATGAGTGTACAGACCGGGTGCGAGGCCGCTTGGTGTCGTTACTTCCCGACGACCCTGAAGGGCTTAGCACTCAGCTGGTTCTCAGGACTTTCCCTTGGCATTATCACGAACTTTTCAGTATTAGAAGCATTATTCCACCAACATTTCATCACCGGGAGCCGGCACAAAAAGACTAGCATCCACTTAATGTCAATCAAGCAGCAGGAGCATGAAAGCTTGGCGAACTACATCAAACGGTTCAACGAGGAGTCCCTAAAGATCTCCGATCTTCAAAACGGGGTAGCCTTCGCCGCCTTGATGTCGGGACTCTGGCCGGGCAAGTTCAGGTGGTCCTTGGCCGAGAATGAAGTCACTACATTCACTGAGGCTATGAGTCGGGCCCAGAAGTTCATTCAAGCCTCGGACATTAACAAGCCTGTTGCCGAAAAGTCGAAGAAAAGAAAAGAAGAAACCCCTTACCGGGAATCCAACAAAAACAACAAAAGTAATCAACAAATGCTCCCGAGAACCACAAATAATGGGAACGACCCCCGCTTCAACAGGAACAGGCGTGAGATCTACTTAGATCTGAAACACAAGTCGGTATTGCCTATCCCTCCTCCTATAAGGACCTCAAAGGAGAGAAGGGATCAACAACTGTGGTGTTAATATCACCGAGAATGTGGGCACACCACTAAAGACTGTCGGGAATTAAAGAAAGCCTTGGATCACTTGGCTTATCAAGGAAAGTTGAATAGATACACCAAACACTCTCGGGAAGAGAAAGGGAAGGAGAAGGAAGGAAAAAATGACAGTGACAACACCGACGGGTATGTCGGGGTAATAGCAGGGGGACATGCTTCGGTTGGATTCACTAGCCGAGCCCGCAAAGCTCACCTGCACGCAATGAAGCAACATGTCTTAGAAATTGAGTCGACGAAGGCGGGATGTCCATTCATGACGTTCGGGGAGCCTGACCGGCACATACATACCCCCCATGACGACCCCCTCGTCATAGAGATGAAAATTGCCAACTCAAGGGTCAAGAGGATCTTGGTAGACAGCGGCTCATCAGCAGACGTCATCACGGTAGAATGTTTACAGAAGGTGAAGTATACCGAAAAGGATGTAACCCCGACCAGTCAGCCGCTGATAGGCTTCGGGGGAGGATCAGTGTACCCCCTCGGGTTCGTAAAATTGGATGTGAGATTCGGGGAAAGGGGTAAGGGAAGAAGCCTACCAGTCGACTTCCTAGTGGTCGATACCCCACTTCCTTATAACGCTATCATGGGCAGGCCCACCATGAACAAGATAAAGGCAGCCATCTCGGTATACCAGCTACTTCTACAATATGAAACAGATGAAGGACAAGTCGGGAAGATCTACGGAGACCAGCAGACAGCCCGGGAATGTTATACAAACAGCTTTAAAGCAACAACTTCAGAAGATAGACCAAGGAAGAGAAAGAGGGAAGATCCGTAGACACCCCTACTGGTCTCGGGGTCTATCTTTCATAAAATCCAAGCTATACGAACGACCGCAGCCGGTCGAGGAGGATGAGGAGATAATGCTCAATGAAGGCCTCGGGCACGGGGTAAGGATCAGCAAAAACCTCAATCCCAAGATGAGGGAAAAACTCGTCAACATCTCGCGGGAATACAAAGACGTTTTCGCTTACTCCGCTTCTGACATGCAGGGGCTGGATCCCAAATTAGCATCCCATGAGCTGAATATCAAGGAGGGATCCCGCCCCATGAAGCATAAGCTCAGACATCAAGGGCCTGAAAGAAACGGGGCAGCAGCAGAAGAGGTCAAGAAATTGTTAGAGGCGGGCATCATCGAAGAATGCCAATACACGGAGTGGTTGGCAAATGTTGTTCTGGTTAAAAAGGTTAATGCAGCTTGGCGCATGTGCGTCGACTTCACTGACTTGAACAAGGCATGTCCTAAGGACAATCATCCTCTACCAAAGATTGATAGGTTGGTCGATTCAACGGTTGGTCACGAGTTCTCAGCTTCATGGATGCCAACGCGGGATACCACCAGATCCCGATGGCGGAAAAGGACCGAGTACATACAGCATTCGTTACAGCCTAAGGCGTATACAGCTACAAGATGATGCCCTTCGGGCTAAAGAACGCAGGGGCTACTTATCAACGAACAATTAACAAGGTCTTTGAGGAGCAACTCGGGAGGAACATTGAGGTGTACGTAGACGATATGATCGTCAAGAGCAAAAAGGCAGTAGATCACGTCGGGGATTTAGCGGAAACGCTGAATACCCTACGACACCATGGCATGAAGTTAAATCCCAAGAAGTGCGTGTTCGGGGATAGAGGGGGGAAATGCCTCGTGTTCTTGGTAGATGAAAGAGGAATTGAGGCTAACCCCGACAAAATCAACGCGGTGTTGAACATGTCCTTAACAAGGAATGTTAGAGAAGTTCAAAGACTAACAGGGTGCCTTGCTCGGCTGACAAGAGCTTGCTGTTCTTCAGAGCACTCAAAAGGAAAGAGTTTAATTGGGATGATGAGGCGGAACAGGCCTTCCAGCAGCTAAAATAACACCTAGCAATGTTGCCTAAACTCATATCACCCTTGCCGGGAGAAGCCCTCTATATTTACCTCTCGGTAGCAGAGTACGCCCTCATTGCGGTACTTGTAGCAGAAAGAGAGGGGACTCAGCATCCCGTATACTTCATCAGTCATGCTTATAGGGGAGCAGAAGCAAGGTATAGCCAGATTGAGAAGATGGTTTTTGCGCTGGTAATGGCGAGTAGGAAGTTGAAGCCATATTTCCAGGCGCACCCTATTAAGGTCCTAACCGGACAACCCATCAGGAAAATAATCGAAAGCAGGAATCATTCAACTCGGATGACCGAGTGGGCGGACCAGCTGGCAGACTTCGGGCTGGAATATGAGCCTCGAAGAGCTATTAAGGCACAAGCACTGGCGGATTTCATCAGTGAATGCAGCTCCCGACCCCTGGACCTAGAAGAAAGGGAATCGTGGGAGCTACAAGTGGATGGTTCGGCGTCCAAAGCAGGCAGCGGAGCAGGGCTTGTGATCATTCCCTCAGTCGGGGATAAAATGAAGTACGCTGTGAAGTTTGACTTTCTGGCCTCAAATAACGAGGCTGAATTCGAAGCTCTAATCCTAGGCCTCCAAATTTGCATTAACTCAGGAGCACAGGCTATTATGGCCAAGTTAGATTCACAGCTCATAGTGGGACAGGTCTGGGGGAGTATGAGGCTAAGGAAGATAACATGAGGATGTACCTCAACAAAACCCAGGAGCTCATCAAGAAGTTGTTCACATTCAAGATACAACACCTGGGATGTCCTAAATCAACCAAGTATTAACTCACTCCGGGTCCACACCCTGAATAGAATCGGTACATGGATGGAAGAAATTATAAGCTTCCTCAGAGATAGCGAGCTGTCCTCGGGAGAGAAGGAGGCCAAAGCTTTAAAGAAAAAGTCGGTTTGGTTTATCTGGCATGAAGGGGTCCTCTATAAAAAGTCCTACACGCATCCACTACTGAAGTGCGTTACACCGTTCGAGGGAAACTACATCCTTCGGGAAATCCATGAGGGTGCATGCAGCAGCCATCAAGGGGCAAGGACCATTGCCGGGAAAGCTCTGAGAGCCGGGTACTACTAGCCGACATTGAAATCTGACTCCAGGGATTTAGTGAAGAAATGTCCCAACTGTCAGCTTCATGGAGACATCCCTCGGTCCCCGACCAACCCCCTGACAACCATACAAGCGGTGTTACCATTTGACAAATGGGGGATGGATTTGATAGGACCATTTTCGGCAGCCTCGGGGCAGAGAAGGTTCCTCTTGGTGGCCATCGACTACTTTACCAAATGGGTCGAGGCTGAACCACTGGCTTCAATAACAGACAAGCAAGTGCAAAATTTCATTTGGTGGAACATCATCACCCGCTTCGGGATCCCAAGGTTCCTCATATCAGACAACGAGAGACAATTCAACAGTGGGCCAACTCGAGATTATTGTTCCCAGTTTGGGATTCAAACAAGGTTCTCCGCAGTCTCCTGTCCCTAGACCAACGGCCAGGCTGAGGCCGCAAATAAAGTAGCGTTGAATGGAATTAAGAAGTCGTTAGAGGGACAAAAGGGGTCCTGGATCGACGATCTCCCGGGAGTGCTCTGGTCGGCAAGAACAACAGTGAAAGAGGCGATTGGTCATTCGCCCTTCAGCTTAGTCTATGGCAGTGATGTCGTTCTTCCAGTTGAAATCGGGATACCTTCCCCAAGGATGACCTTCTATGAGTATGGCCAGAATGAAGAAGAGAAGAAAGTCGAGCTGGACTTATTGCCTGAGTCCCGGGGTAATGCATTGCTCAAGTCAATCCGCAATAAGCAACGGGTAACCAAGCAATTCAACCTCATGGTGAAATAGAGGTGATCATGGGCCGGGCCGGGCCCAAAATTTAGACTAAAAAGTGTTTTTTGGCTTGTCCAAAGCCCGCCCAAAAAAAAATTGACCGGGCCGGGCCCGGTCCGCACGCGGCCCAAAAAACTGCCCAAACCCGCCCAAAAACCGGGCCGGGTTGGAGTTGATCAGCTCTAGGGTGAAAGCTAGGCCAATTCATGTAGGCGATTGGGTAGTCAGGAAGGTCGAGGCCACAGGGCTGACACACCTAAAGGGCAAGCTAGGGCCTAAGTGGGATGGGCCTTACAAGGTCACAGAAATGATCAAGCCAGGAACACACCGACTCAAATCACCTAAAGGCACCCCACTGGCCCAACCTTGGAATGTGTACACCCTGAAGAAATACTACATTTAGCTATGTAACTTAGGCCACACTTGCGCCTCATTTTGTAAACCACAACTCGGGGCAACCAGTTGTACCCTATTAGAGTTGGCGGGATTTTTTGAACTCAGACCACTTTTGAGCCTCATTTTGTAAAATCATAACTCGGGGCAACCTGTTGTACCCTTCTAGAGTTGGCGGGATTTCTTGAACGTGGCCACACTTGAGTCTAAGTTCATTTTGTTAGCCACAACTCGGGCAGTCAGTTGTACCCCATAGTTGTCACTCTCGTAAATATGAAGTTACAATTTGCGAAACACGGGTTCATAAGAGTTGCATCTAACAAAATAACATAATTCAGAAGATTTCATGCGGGAAAATGATGTAACACACTACTCGAGGAATCATACTCGGGATAATTCAGAACATTACCATTTCATTCAAAGAAAATACAACCTAAAGGCCCCGGGAACAGAACTCCCACGGGACCCAAAAATATAAATACAGACCGGAAGAAATAAAAACTAAGCAGCCAGAGTCTTGTCAGGGGAACTGTCGGTGCTGCCCTCCCCATCTTCCTCATCAGAACTCTTGCCCGAGTTGGTGCCCTTGGGATCAACAACATCATTAGTCGGGGCCACATGGCTCAGAACAGCCTCAGCAGCTGTAGAGGCTTGAAGGATAGGCACCTTAGCATTGACAACAGTCGGTTGGGAGGTGGCCAAGACTGGGCTAATAGAGGGAGCCTTGGCTTTGGCCGCATCCTCCTGCTCCTCTGCAATGCGCAGATCGAACTCAGCCTCGACATCGACCAAGTTCAGGGCAGAGTCGGGACCAACAAGGATCCCCTTGAGGCGCTCATTCGTCTCCCGAACCGCCATGCGATAAGAGTCGGTGTCCATCTTCCCCAGAAAGGCCAACCCCTCGGGAGATCTCTTCCACTCTTGCAGAAATTCCGCCTGTACCTTCTCAAGCTTAGCCTTGGCTTTTTTCAAGCTATGCTTGGAGGACTTAGCTTTCTTCTGCGCCTCCACCAACTGCAGCTTGAGATCCTCCACACTCTTCTGACCGGCGTTGCGCTCAATTTTGGCGGCGTCAAGGGAAGTATGGACTTGCTTTTTAGTCTCCCTTAAGGCATCCAATTCATTGATGGCTTTCCTAGCCTCCTCAAAGGTGGCCTTTTGGCCGTCCAAGTCGGTGTTCAGTTTTAGGATCTCGGCCTCCTGATCCGCGACCTGCTTCTTCAGCACGTCCACGTCCTTAGTCAAGGCCATCACACCCTCCTCAAATTGAGCCCGGCAATTGATCACCGAGGTCATCCGGATGGTAGTCTACACAAAAACAAAGAGTTAGTTGGAAATAAAAAGAAAAAGATCAAACACTTAGTCGGGATAACAACGAACCTCGAGCCAGGATTCATAGAAGGCATTGACTTCCCCATGCCCAAGGGCCAACAACTCCTGATCGTCAGCGTCCGTATAGACGGCTTTTACGGCACCCTTGACTCGTGCCAACTTCTGTGGCCTGGTGAGGTGTTATGGTTTTATTTTAATACCGCAAGTGAACGGTGTCGTAGCACATACAGGTCGAACTCAGGGAGGTGCAAGACTAAACACTAGTTGACTCTAGACTATGAAATAGCTACACATTCCAAATATCAAGGAGAATCTATAAACTAATATCTAAACTAATAACAAAATATGACAAACTCAATAAATATGATAACTAAACACTAAGATTAAGCATCACCACTAATATGAATCGATCAAAATATAACTCACATCCCAGTTATTCAATTATAGTTTTGATGAGATTGACATTCCCTTATGACTCGGTCATTCCTCAATACCTAGAGCTCACTTTCGTGATAGCAAAAGGCCTAACTAACATGTATGTCTCCTATTTTCATGGCTTACACACATAATTAGAAGCATTAAGAACCAATGTCAAATAATTCCCAATTTTAGTTCTCACCTATTTTCATGGAAGAATTCAAATCAATGACAAGATTATCTAAATTAAGACCCAACTTTCGTTAATGAACTCAATTAATAAAATAACAATTTAGCATAAAATAAATATTCCTAATCTCAACTCCAACTTTCGTTGATAATATAAAACTAGGGCTAAATTAAGATGCAAAATTGACAATAAAAATAATCTTATCAAACCCTAAACATATAACTCAATAACATGGGAATTAGAGAAGAATTTACATGATCAATCCATACTAGGGCTCAACTCAATCCTAGATAAAAAAACTACTCACTAATCATGGCAACAAAAGTAATAAACATAATAGAAAACATAATTAAAATATAATAAAGAGAAAAGAAGAGAATAAGACTTATTGAATTGAAGATGAATATGAAAGCTTGAATCTTGAATCTCCAAAGTAGCAATAGAAAACAAACTAGGGCATAAAACTAGAGAGGAATAATAACATGATATTGAAAAGTGAGTAATAGATAATAGATGTTCTAACCTAATTAGAAATCCTCTAGTATATAGTTATAAGTCCTAATACTAGTAGGAAACCAAATTACAAGATAAGGAAACCAAATAAATCATTAAATGGCCGAAATCATCAAAACCGCGTGCACGTAAGAAGTTCCTGGCAGACTAGGGCAACTTGCGAAGCCTATATCTCTCAAAATACAACTCACCATGGGCCGTGCAACCTATCGTTGGAAAGCTCTTCAAGCCTACTTTCCAATACCACTAGAATCAACCCAATATCAGCATCGAGTCAAAAGTTATGAACAAAAGAGTGAACATGACTCGATTTCCACAATTCTTTCAATGAATTCCAACTCCAATTAAGCTCCAATTTGCACTCAAATACTTTTAAAGTGATCCTTATCAATGTAGCTTGCTTCCAATTGCTCCTAATTACTCAAGCTTGTCCAATAATACTCCAAGTATGTTCCCAATACCTGAAATTAATCAAAGAATACCAAAAACGCACAAGAAGAGTAATATTTCGCAGATTAAGTAATAGTATGCAATTATGAACTATAATGTATCTAAATGCTCCTAAAATGCAACCTAAATACACCTAAAACCTATATAAAAATACGATACATCAAGAGGGCTGTAAAAGGAACGCTGGACCCTCCCTGATCCACTCGGGTCCGCTTGGACAAAGGTTCTTCAAAAACCTCAAGGGGACCCCCGAACTCGCCCTCGGGCCTCTTACTGCCCGTCGAAACGTTCGAAGAAGCCTTCTGAGAAGCCTTGGAGGCTCTCCAAGGTCTGGGCCTTTTTTCGGTGTCGCCTTCAGCTTGCGGGAACGGACATGAGGTTTCTTGGCCCTTTTCGGGTCGGTATCCTGCAAATACAAAGAGTTAATAAAATGATGGGACACAAACTAAAGCAAAGTGATAGACCTAGTTTACCTTCGGAGGAGGCGGGATAGACATAGTCTCAGCATCGAGCTCATCCAGAATCTTAGTAGCTAGCGCAACACTGTCGACGAACCTCTCAGCCATCGCTGGATCAAGCCGGTGTCGGGCTATAGCTGAAACAGGAAAAACGTCAAAACTTTAGCAAAAAAATGAAACTCATACATCTGATGGAAGGGAATTACCCTTGTCACAGCTACAACTCAAGCCCGCCGACGCCAGGAACATCTCATTCCTCGTCTCATAGCGGGTAGGTAGCCAGTTCTGGGGCACGTAAGTCAGGGCACCAGTTGATGTCCTCGGGGTCGTGGAAAGGTAAATTCCCACTACCGCCTCCTCACGATACATCTCGGGGATCGTTTGGGTTGAGCCTAAAGCGAGGTGCCTCATCGGGGGGGGAGAATAGGAATCCCCACTCGCCACTGGTATAGACATGATAGAACATCCGTCTAAACCCCTTCTGATTTGAAGGGGTGTCGCAAACGACTTTGTAACCCGCACGACATTGAAAGTGGAACCACCCGGGGCCATGACGGTCAGCAGTCCCTAACAACAACAACAACTAAGCCTTATTCCCAAATGGATTTGGGGTCGGCTAACATGAATCTTCAACTGAAACCGTTACCAGAGGAGATGGCATCGACGAGCAGTCCCTAACATCTATATGAAAATATTGCGCCATAAGCGCATACTCAGGGCAACACCGAGGAGATCACAAATGGAAATGAAGCCATTTATAGTCAACCAACTGTTGGGCAGAAGATTTATCAACGTCAGTTGATAGGCATTGAGAAGCTCCTCGATGAAAGGATGCAAAGGGAATCTAAGACCCATCTGCATACTCTGATGGTATACCGACACACACCCCACCGGAGGAGTCATCACCGAGTCGGTATGCTTGGCTCGAATCACATAGTAAGGATCTTGAATCCAAAATTTGGTCGCCACATACTTGGCGTTTCTCTCCATGTATTTCAGGAACGTAGCCTCGGGGTAGTAACTATGAGGGCCGCCCTCGGGATCTAGAGGAGGGTACTCCTAACCTGAAGTGATCAGGGCCTCTTCATCAGCCCCCTCGGATACAGTGACAACCCCATTAGAAATAAACCGGTCAAGGTAACTAGTGCTACATGGCCTATGAGCTAAAGAGACCTCCCAGGGACCTGGAACTACTCCCTCATCCTCCTCACTTAATGAATCCGAGGGGTTGGGTAAAGGAACCGCCTCGGGAACGGCCAATGGGTCCTCACATGGGACTCGGGTGCTAACTAAGAACCCATCAACCCCATGTATCTCTTCTGACAGCTTAGGAGAAGCAAGGACATTTGGGTCGGACTCGGGATCCATCCTATGGACGGCAACTAACTATCAAAACGAATTACAAGAAATACGGCTAAGGAAAGCGTACCTTCTCGGGAATAATCGGCCTCGGGACTGAAACAAACACTGGACCACTCGGGACTGGTTCAGGTAATAAGGAGCAGAGAAACTTAGAGAGAGATAGAGAAAAATGGCAAATGATCGGGAAGTACGGAAAAAAAAACCTTTATTTCCTTCTATATAGTTCGCTCTCTACCTCCGTGTCATGACAACCTCTGCACCACCTTTGGCGGGCTTCGAAAGAAAGGGCCTATAAAGAGAAAGGCCCAAAGCACAAAGGCCCAATTTCCCTCAACTAACAATTCAAAGGTCAAACCATCCATCATCACAGTCAACGGTCAAGGGTCAACCCCTAAAACATTTGACTATAGCCCAGCTCAAACATTTGACTAAAGCCCAACTCAAACGTTTGACTAAGGCCTAGCTCAACTCAAGAAATCGGCTCCATACTTAGCCAATTCAGGCTAAGTACCTCAAGTACCCGACTGGTAACCACATAAGGGCTCATTAGCCCCCGAGAGGGTACCTCGCCCTCCTCGACCTTAACAGGGGGCTTTATACCTAGCCAGTTTTGGCTAAGTACCTCAAGTATTCAACTCGGGGTAGCCACAAAAGGGCTCATTACCCCCGAGTTGGTGCACACCTTCCTCGGCCTTGCCAGGGGGCTCAACACTTACAAAAATATTGGCTAAGTACCTTCATGACCAACTCGGGATCTCATGGAAGGGCTCATTAGCCCCCGAGTTGGTACACACCCTCCTCGGCCTTGCCAGGGGGCTCAACACTTAGCCAAATATTAGCTAAGTACCTTCATGACCAACTCGGGATCCCATGGAAGGGTTCATTAGCCCCCGAGTTGGCGCAAAGCTTATTCTAACCCGAGGGGAAGCCTTAATTCAGGGCCCGCCACTTCGACTCGGGGGAGCAAGACCCCCTCTCGGGATTACTTGTAAGCAAGCCTAAGACTTCCACCTCAATTCGGAGAAGCAAGGTTCCCCTCCCCCTCTCTCGGGGTCGCTCGAGGCCAAGCATCAGGACACCATTTCGGCAATGCTTGGAAGCAAGCCCAAGACTCCAACTCGGGGATACCAAGGGACTAGCCCAGCGCCTCCGAGTCGGGAGAATTGATAGTAGGTGCACAGCAGCGTCTGGGGCCCCTGAGTACGTGCCTCTAGCCACGGAAGCGCCGAGGGCAGCACCGACCGAGTCGGGATCAACGTCTTCCCTAACCCGGGGTCAATGGGGAGACCAATCATGACCTAGTTACTCGGGACTGCTCCCCTCATCTCGAGATCGGGCAGGGACCCAACCTCATAGCCTATTCGCACCACTCGGGCAAGCAGAGCCCCTAGTCAAGGATTAGCAGTAGTTGGGGAAGCCAGGGGAATCCCCTCGGACAAGCTCTCGGGATCAGCATAACAAGTGCCCAGGACCCCTGCTACTCGGGTAAGGACCCTCCACATACTCGGGACGTGCCCGGCTCGGGAATCCATGAGATCTCGGACCTCGGGATCTCGAGACCACCGTGCTTGGTTAAACCTAGCGACACATGGCCAACTCGAAGCTTCATTCAGCGAACATCGACAAAAATATTATTGTTCCGCCAGCCAACCGCACTGAAAATCGGGGACCTCACTCCGATTACCTGGCGTGGGGCTAATTGTTTGGACCCCTGACCTGGTCCAACAGTATTATGCAAAGCTCATCTAAAAGATCTAATTTGTATGCCTCTCAGGGTCCCATCAGCCTTTTAGACAGAAAACAAGATTACCACAAAAGGGGGACAACTCTCCTATAGACATGGATGCTCCCCAATAGGGTTTTGCTGCCTGGGAAATCCCCAACATTATAAAAGCAGCAAACCCAATCAATGAGCAGGTATTGAATTCTCACCTAACAGAACCATATCATCTCTCTCTAGAACTATTCACTTTCTCTCTCTACTTCAAATCTCAACTGACTTGAGCGTCGGAGGGGCTTTCCCGGGAACACCCCCGGGCTAGTTTTCCTTGTTTTGCAGGATTTCAAGTGAAAAGACTCGGGATTATACTCCAACTCGGGATTTTAACCTCTCTAAATACACTTAACCCTTTTGACTAGTTTCTAGGCAGAAACAGTGGGCATAACTACATCTAGTCATCTACCAACGGGTGGATAATTCACTTCTAATACATCATTAAAAAAAATTGTTAATGTTGATTTAGAGATCACCTTACAATAAAATTTATTAGTAGTGGGTAAATTAGTAAATTACCTACTGGATCAACTAAATTTTATCCGTAATTTGCATATACGTCCTGTTTCTGTGATTACTTTGAGTGCTCATTACTCTTAAAGAATTTTGATTAACTTATGACAAAACTAATGTGAAAAACTACTTTATTATATCAATCTTTCCATGAAATACGATTTTTTTGGCTTATTTTATGAAATACTATTTTGTTTAATGTTTGTTGTTTTTGTTAGAAAAAATCAAATGGTAAACATTTAGGTCTATTAGTTTTTTTTTATAAAATAAGAAACTTATTAGGTAGTTATTCATAAAAAGTGACATTTGGGATCTATTCTGTCTAACTTATTTTAACTTATTTTTAAAAAATAAGATAAGATAAGATGTTAGACACATATTAAACTATCTTATAAGATAAAATAAGATAAGATAACATCAGATAAGACAAAATATGTTGAATCAAACGGACCCTTAATAGGTAATCGTTGACAAAGGTACTTATGGTAGTGGTTTACTTTATGTTCGATTTTTCTGGTTATTCATGAAATACCTTTAATGTTGTTGATGCCAACATGGTCTGAAACGAACGTTTTCATAATTCATCAAACTCCTTCCACATTAGTGCTCTTAATATGTTGTGAGAAATTAAACACGACTTAACTAAACCAATGAAGATTAGTCGGGATATCAAGAGAAGGTAAGATTTGAGCTAAGGCCAAAGCTACAAAGGCCATGTTCTTTTGAACTTATTTTGGCTGAACTGAACTGAACTTATTTTATTTTGGCTGAACTGAACTGAACTTATTATGGCTGAACTGAACTTATTTTTACTTATTTCTGCTGAACTGAACTTATTTTTACTTATTTTTGCTGAACTGAACTTATTTTGGCTGAACTGAACTTATTTTTGCTGAACTAAACTCTATTAACATAATATTATCAATACTTATTATTATAATAATCAATAAATATTAACATAATATTATCAATACTTATATTATTTTATTATTTTATAATAATAAATAATAAATAATAATAAAATAAATAATAATAAAGTAAATAATTAATAAAAATAATAATTAATAATAATAATAAATAATAAATAATAATAAATAATAATAATAATAAATAATAATAAATAATTATAATAAATAATAAATAATAAATAATAATAAATAATAATAAATAATAAATAATAATAAAAAAATAATAAAAAAATAATAATAAATAATAAATAATAAATAATAATAAATAATAAATAATAATAATAATAATAATAATAATAATAAATAATAAATAATAAATAATAATACTAAATAATAAATAATAAAAAATAAATAATAATAATAATAATAAAATAATAATAATAATAAATAATTACTAAATAACAAATAAATAAAATATTAAAATAAAAATATAAAATAAAATAAAAAATAAAAATACAAGAAAAAATAAAAAAATTAAAATAAAATAAAAAATTAAAAATTAAAAAAAATAAAAAAATAAAAAAATAAAAAATAAAAAAATAAAAAAAATAAAAAAATAAAAATAAAAAAATAAAAAAATTAAAAATAATTACAAATTCAGCGTTATTATAATTATAAGATTAATAATAATAACAATATTAATAGTAATATTGAAAACAAATATACTAATTACAACATTATAGTATACTGAACTTATTTTTGCTGAACTGAACTTATTTTGGCTGAACAGAACTTATTTTTGCTGAACTGAACTTATTTTTACTTATTTTGACCGAATGTAACTTATTTTTACTTATTTTGGCCTGAATCCGAACTTATTTTGGCTGAACTGAACTTATTTTTACTTATTTTTGCTGAAAATAAGTCCAAAAGAACAGGGCCAAAGTCGTGTTGGAGATGTCAGAGGCTCACCCAAGGGCTCGACCAAACTTGTGCGTTGCTGCAGTCACGACCAAAGCTCGATAGAGGGCTTGACCGAGCTTGGGTGTCGTAAGTACTCTTGCTGGAGCTCGATCAAGGGCTCAACCGAGCCTACGTCGAGCCTGCGATCGATAAGTTGTAATTCAGGAAAAAGATATTTTCCATATCTTTTAGTGGTTCTATTTTTTATGCTTTCCAATTTATAGATAAGTTCAAATTTCTATTGTTTTTGCACCTCGTATGTATATATGTATGATATAAGTTGTTTTTTTGGTATATTTATAGAAATATACCAAGAACTCAAAATTGACCATATGTTAAATAAAAAGTTTTTTTTTGTGTTAGACATGTTGATTGTAGTTGAACACAGTATAAGAATGCTATAATTCTCCTATTATTTGAGATTCTCCTTTTCAGTGGTAATTAAATTTCCATGCAAATTATACAAGTTCATCAAAAAAGAGGCATAGGTTTAGGAAGGTCACATATTTGTCTGAAACAATGTCTTTTGTCCTTTTTGTTTTTCTTGTTTCTTTCTGAAACAATGTCTAAAGCCTACCAAATTGATCCTAGTAATTAGTGCGATAGTTTTTTATTACATATGAAATTGTCAACAAACATATGAAGCTACTAGGATTCGATTTCCTAAACGAAAACATTTGAACTTTGTTGACTGGAATCTTCTTTCAGCATTTTATTTTGGACTTTACAAACGTTTGATTGAATTAGATGGGTCATCACGAGGTTTTCATTGTACTCCTCTTGAGAAAACAATCACCTTAGACAACTGCAAAGGGATGGATTGTTTGTTAATTGTTACATTTTTATTACCAATTGTTGTTTTTCACTCCCAATTCCTTAACATTTGCCTCATTAAACTTTTATAATTTGACAATTAGTTATAATTAATCTATGCTCCAAGTTAAGGTATTAATAAGTACTCATGGAAAAAAAAGATTTTGGTGGGAGGAAAATAAAGATATCAAATTTCTACCAAGATAGCTTGAAATTCCAACCAATAAGAATCCTAATGAACCTAAAAAAAGGATAAAGGCCCAATAGAAATTACTTATTTTTCGAGATCCTAATGTACTTCTAATGTCGAATCAAGATCAACTAGGACGGAAATAAAGCATTGGGTCGAACTTTGTAATAGCTATGAATAGTAGACTAGTAGTCATCGACTCCCAGGAAAGGGTAGAAGAATGGGACCTATTACGGGACATACAATGCATTACAGACGTATGATCATTATGCTTCAATCGAGTTATTCTATTCCATCTCTTAGAAAGAAAATTACTTAAATCAACATACTTAATAGCACGACGAAACATTTATACAAAACTTCTACCTCAAGCACATGCAATGGAGCCATAGACAATCAAGTGCAATCTATTCCACGATTATATATAGGACTCTATCTGTGAGCAATTACAATACTTTCTAACTATATATTACTAATTAATCGCATGCTCCCTTTCTCCCAAAAAAAAAGATTGTATAAGCAATAAATATAACATCACTAGATACCCATTCAATATATACATGTTTTAAGGACTTCTGGAAAATTGCGACTTTACCTTAATCATTATTTTTGGGCTCCATGCTACCTTAATTTAACATCACTACTTCCTTTCCTTCAAAACAAAAATAAATAATTAAATACAATAAATAAAAAAAATACTCCTTCCTTTCCCCTTTATTATTCCACTTTTTCGAATTGGCGTTTCTCTATATTGTTCACATTTAGAATCTTTTAATAATTAGTACTACAATTCCCATTCATATTTCTTATTTCATTTGGAAAAAGTGCCAAAGTTTATTACTTTGTTCACTTTTCGTACCATGCATTTTCAATAAAGTTACAATTATTGTATTCCCCCTATACATCAAATAAATCTTCATTTGTCGATTTCTCTTCCCAATAATCACACTAATTACTTTTTGTTTTTTCCTTTATATTGTTTCGTGACTATTATTTATTGCAAATATTAGAATCTATTTACTTTTCTTAATCGCCTCCCCGATTTCATATGGGAACATCAAAAGGGAACGAAGGCAGTATGAAATTACGATTTTCCACAATGATAGTTGAGTCTGGGTTAGCATAACATATCAGAAAGAAGAATTCTTTGTAAATTCATCAACTAGATAACTACATTAGAGCGATGGAAATTCCTAAAAAATAATTTCTGCTGTAAGTAGCAGGGTATCTATCCAGTTTGTAAGCAAGCTAAGGTTATTTCCGATTTCATAATACTGTATTAGATATTGGTGAATATTTTTCATGCAAAGGTCACGTGAAGAAGATTTGGAGTTACACTCTTAATTGGGGGCCCAATAAGTCAAAATCAAATTGTTCATAGAGATTAGAAGGAGTAGAAACAAGAATTAATCGGAAGCTAGGCTTGAATGATAATGTCCTCAGAAAATTCGAAAAAGTTAAAAAGTCCACATAAGATTAGAGTATCAGGCTATATATTCGACTTGCCAATCACGCTAAAAAAACAAAGATTTCCTTCCATTTATTTTTCTCTCCATTGGTTTAGGAAAATGGGTAAGAGCTCTAATTTGTGCAAGATGATGGTAGTTTTAGGGGTAAATTTAAGAATTCTAGCTAGGAAGCTGTAACACAGGGGGTTAAGGGGTGTAAATGATGCGAGTCGATTCGAGTTTGGACTAGCTTGAGTCGATTCGAGTTTGGACTAGCTCGACTCGACTCGTTAGCATTTTGAGTCGAGCTCACTCGAGTCGAATTTTGACCGAGTTTTGACACGAAGCTTTGACAGAGTCGGGCTTTGGCCGAGTAAATCTCGAGTAGCTTGCAAGTGTCTCGGGTAAAAAGCAACCATACGGTACTAAATATGTCGAATTTAGGTATTTTACTATAGATAATTGAGTATTCGAGCTTCTCACGAGTTTTCGAGTCGAGTATCGAGTTGCTCAACTCGACTCGCCAACATCTCGAGTCGACCTTTGACCGAGTTTTGACGGAGTCGATCTCTAGTAGGCTCGCGAGTTGTCTCGTCTGCCTCATTTACACCCCTAGGGTTAACAACAACAGTTTAGTAAGTACCAACAGGTTGAAGATGTTTGTTGATAGGATTCCATATGTGCCTAAAGTTTATGGGTATAAAATTGTTCTTTTTCCACTTCATTGACAATTTTTTCTTTTGGTAAACAAAGCCTTTCATTCATTAAATAATACTGTTTAGAATATTACAATCCGAATTTAAATGTTCCAAACAATAACTAGGAGGTAGAGAAAATCCTAGTTACAATACATTATTTCGCCTCTGTGGCCCTACATGCCTTGGCCAATCTATCCGCTACTTGGTTAAACCGGAAATAAGTACATGCACCCAAGTGCATGTAGAGCATGGTGCACCCTCTTCTAAACTACGACGTTTTATCATTTTTAGAGTCTATAATTTTAAAAAATTGTTGTTATTTGTTTCCTTATATTTTGCAACTAAAGATTCCTTTTTCAAATTTAAATTTAAAAGGTACATGTTCTTTTACCTTAAGCGTAGATGTTCATTTACTATATGTTCTTTTCATTATAACCTATGTTCTTTTATAAATATAGATTTACATGTTCTTTAATTTTAAGTCGTGTGTTCTTTTCTAAAGTAGAAAAGTTGTTGAAAAAAGTTAGTGTTCTTTTATATAAATGGTATGTTCTTTTTGGGTGCACAATGAGCATTGTGCACCCTAGTTCATAATCCACGCTTTGGGTTAAACTTCCTATTACAATGCTTACTTGACCAATTTGGCCGGAATTGTGAGAAAAGGTATTACTGAATATAAAACATCAAAGTACTTTGAGGTACTAGTTGATAAAATAAAAAATTAATGGTACTAAGTTAACAAAATCGATGTTATAAAAGGTGCTATTTCACGATTTTTCCTAATCTAATAAATAAAGCGTCTTGGTTGAGATGGTTTTAGCTTAAGCTTTATATTTATCAGTTTATGGGCATAAATTTATCAATTGACGGCACAAACTTATCAGTTTATAGTACGGAGTACAAACGTATCAATTTAAGGCAGAGACTTATCGGTTCATGGCACAACGCTGCACCTAAGAATCCATATAGTTATTTTGCTTCTTCTTCACCTTTTACCTTGTCGCAGTAGGTGCTAGACTAACAAGAGCCACTAGTTAGTCAATAAATGCTCTTTAACATTTGATCTAAAAAACAACATAAGAATAACAAAACTCCATGAAGCAACCACATTTTACTTCTTCTCATTGCTTTTCAAAGACGAAACCAAAAGTTGAAACAAGAGGGAAGATAGAAGAGGCAAAGAACATAGTACCAGCAGTGGTTGCACAATGGTAGCGGATACGGCTGCAGACCAATGGAGCGCTATTGACTATGTAGTTGAACGACAGAGTGAGGCGTAGCTCTGGCAAAGGCATGAGGCCTAGACCTCAAGTTTGCACTCATGTCTTGGGTAACCCTCAATTTGTGAAGCATAATTAAACTAGCACTTGATAATTTTGGAGACGACGTTTTCGGGGTAAACAATCCTATATGAAATAACATGGCGTGTGTATCTAGGGAATAGTCGCTTCAAAATCAATTTTCCATAGATACATCTATTCAATTAAATTATTTTCATCTTTTATTTTTATAATCAATTACAAAATACGTGAGACGTCTAATCCAAGCAGAGGGGAGAGAAAATATAAAGACGAAAAATAATATGATAGAGTGTAAAACTATTTCTTGGACTTCAATCATGAGCTTAAGTTTTTGGTTGAATTACAATATAGTATAATACTATTCTTAGACCTTCAACTAAAAACTTAACTTGATGGTTGAAGCCCCACATATAGTTTTACACTATATCATATCATATAACTAATATATAAAGCAGAGTTCAAAAGTCAGCGCACGAGATCGCAACATTTTGCGTCCTTATTAGATGACATTTGTCGCGCTTATTAAGTGTCATGTCATTATTTAAAAAATACTAGAGTTTAAAATTAAAACAAATATATATAGAGAGTTTAGGATAAGAAGAAATAGAGTTTCGTTTTACAGTGAAAAACTTTAGCATCGTAAATCGATTATAACTTTAAATGTATATGTTAAAAAATTATGATTTTTGTATTATTGGAAAGTATTTTAAAAAGACTTTAAAACAAGACCCATTTATAATATTTTTCAATAATATATTAAAGTAATGTATAAGAAAAAAAATTACTATAGTAACATACTGAAGCAACCTACTGCAATTAGAATTAGGGATGTATTTTCAACTCCACTTTTTCTACAAATACTATTCATTTTAGAATTGGAATATGTATAAGCAGTTTTCCTAAAGAAAAAAGAAGATGTATAAAAGAAATATTTACTATATCATCATACTAAATTAACAAACTACACTTAGAATTAGGGATGTATTTTCAACTGCAGCTTTTCTACAAATCATATTCATATTAGAATTAGAAGATACTCCCTCTGTTTTTTTTAATACTTCTCACTAGTCTGTGCGCGTCTCCCAATGCACATCTTTGAACTTAAATATCTTTAATTATATATTAGTAAAAATTATAACGATTGAATATTAATAAAGTACTAATTGAGACGAATCAAACAAGACCCCACATGACTATATTTTTTCTTATAAATTGAAAAAAATTGAGAAGATTATCTCTAAGTATGAATAGTGTCAGGATTCCAAGTGAGAAAGATAAAAAAAAACAGAGGGAGTACAAAGTTATATACTCCCTATGTTTTTTTTGTTCATCCTATTTTGACTTTCGGATTTGCCAATGCACTTTTGTGACTATAAATTAAAAAGTATAACGATTGAATATATTACTAAAGAATTTATTGAGAAAGATAAAAAAGACCCCACATGACTATTTGTTTTATATATATTAAAAAAAATAGAAGATTCTTTTTAATTGTGAATAATGTCAAGATTCCAAATGAGAAGAACAAAAGAAAACTGAGCGAGTATAGTAGATTCTTAGTGGTCAACATTGCACATCGAGAATCAGTAATATGAATGAAATACTTCTTTTATTTCAAGATAGTTGCACCACTTTTACTATAATACTTGACATTGAATAATTTAATCATTAATATCCTTAATTTTGTATTTTATAAGATTTATAAAATTGATATTATCATATACATACAAAAAAGATCCAATAACATATATTACATTATAACTTTTGTTGCTGTATGTCAGACAAAAAATGCAGTCAAATGGGGTATGTAAATATTTCAAAAGACTAACGCATCCTCTTTACGAAGAGTCCGGACATTTACCCGGGTCTCAATACTAGTAAGAATATGTATACGAATCATCTCTTAATGGAGATTTTGTAGGTTGTAGGAAAGAGAAAAGAGCTTTGGCAAAATCGGAAATTTTGGGCGAGTCGTCTCAGTCACTTGTTTATTCGAGACGGTCTCACCTATGATTTGGTGTATAATAAAAAAATCATTAATCTAACGAAAAGTTTGACCTAAATCGTTTCAATTACTAGGACAAGTTTGTGCCAAGTTCACCCAAGATGCATTTCAGCCAAAACGCTTTCACCTAAAGTCTATTGCCTCGAATGCGCCCAAATTAGTACATATACACGTCGGTATGAAGAGTACCATACACACGATGAACATGAAGCACTAGATTATGTACACAAAGACCAATACCAATGAACATGTACCAACAGTGATGTACACATGTTCATTTCGCTTGTTATCCATGTACATGTGTTCATTTGACTTGTTATCAATGTACATTTGGCTTGTTATTCATGTACATGTGCACACTATGATCTATGTACTAGCATGTGCACCATCTAAGAGCATTGTTAACAATGAACCCAAAAAAAAGGTTCATCTTTCTCTCTCCTCTTTTCTCTTTCCTCCACATCATTCTCATAAACCATTTCCAATTTCACTCTTAACCATGAACCCAAAAATAATGGTTCATCACTCTCTCTCATCCTTTTTTCCTACCTCACCACATTTTCTCTCTCTTCAAATAATTCTATAGAGTTGTATTCATTAATGTAAAACTATTTTACTCTAATTAATTGTAATTAACTCTTATAATTATTATTTTTAATTACTAATTTTTATTATATAATAATTATCGATAACTAATTAATTATTGTACTCTAAGTATTAGTAAGATTTTGTTGGTAATTTATGGGGTTTTGGTTTGTATTTTATTGTGGATTTGTTAGACGATTTTTGCGTCTTCTACTAGGATTAGGATTAGGTACATAATTATGATAATTAGGATCCATAATTATGAAGCTTTTTTTTCTGAAAGATTGTAAGCTAAAGCAAAATAATGTGATGAAAGAAATGATAATAGGAAGAGAAGAGAAAACTAAAATTGTGAATAAAGTATAGCAAAATGGGTGTCTATTTATAGAAAATGAAAAATTATGAAGCTTTTTGGTATTTTTTTATTTTTTTTAATTGTATTTTTTGAAATATTAACGTTACAAAAATTGTAACGTTAAGAATAAAATAACCAATGGAAATTAAACACTTGACGGAATTTAAGAGGCCCACAGGCGCTGGAGAGGGGAAATGACGCTAGCTGGTGTGCGCGTCAGAGTGCTGCTGCCAGAAAATATTTTTCGTCTTTTGTGAGTTGTTCCCACGAATCAGTGAATGACATGTGGCGTTAGACAATTTTTTTTGGGTTTTCTTCTCCTTCCCACTGCCAGCGTGTAAGGTTCATCTTCTTTTACGAACCATTCAGATTTCCGAATGTTTGGGTCTCGATCCACGCGTGAACAATTTTCCAGTTAATCATTAAGGGAAAATATAATGGTTTAAGCTTATGAACCATTTTTGGATTCATCATTAAGCTTGCTCTAAGCTTTGTCGAATGTGATTTCACCATTAAGAAAAATGTGTGCAATAGTTATGCTTATGCACTAGTGAGTGAAAGGTAATGAAAAAATACTACAAACAAATTACTTTGGGAGTACTAGTACTAAATACTCCCTTTGTTTTTTTTTTTTTACTTGCTACATTATTGTGCACGGTTTTCAAGACGTTATTTAACCCTTAATATCTCTTATTTCGTTTACGTAAAAATTATAAAAATTTGATATTATAAACCTACACGTCGAGACGAAACTAACAAGACCACACATAAGTGACATAACTATATTTTTACTTATAAAATAATCAAAATAATCGGTCAAAGTTAGTGGCTTCATTTCCAAATCAACAATGTAGCAAGTAAAAAAAAAAAAACGGAGGGAGTACTGACGAAGAGGCACGTGTCTGATCGATACGACGGCGTACTGTCAACTCTGGGAGTACTAGTGCTAAATACTTTAAAAAAATATCAGAGTGCCACGTCGTTGTTGTCGTCTTTTATTATCTCGGGTTAGTACCTTTTTTCGTCACTGTTCATCCTTTCCCCTTTTTTATGAGAAAGAAAAATTAAAATCAACAATGGAGGAGATAGAATTTCCGACGAAAATACGGTTAGGGTTTTTGTTAGGGTTTACATTCTTCATCATCTTCTTCTTTAATTCAATCGAACAAGTTGAAGGTTCAATTCACGATTACAGAAATGAAGCTTTCATTACTCAGTCCAACGCCTATTTCTTCCATGGCGGAAGTGAAGGTCTCTACGCTTCTAAAGTTTACGATCACTCTTCTTCTTCCGAGAAAACTTACCAAGGAAGGTCTTTTATCAGGTATAATTTTTAACCTTTTTTTTTTTTCAATCTTTTGTTGTGTTTTTTGTTATTTACTGATCATTTGATCATCGTCTTCATCATCACAAATCGTTTGATTGATTGTTCTCGCATAAGTTACTAGAATTGCAATTGTAGTCATCACAACGAGATTTTCGTTCGCTGAATGTTAATATTTCTGTTATTAGTGATTTCTTTGGTGCTTTTCATGGCGGTCAATATATGTCATTTACCTCTTTGGTTGTTATTTGTGCAGTCGATTTTGCGAATATTTCGAAACTAATTGACAAACTTCATCTGATAAATACTAGTATTTAGGCTGAGATTTCTTCCGCAATGAAGATTTGAATTAAGGACAGACTTAAGTTTATGTTCTTTAATGGGAGCGAGGAGGTATTTGATGGTTCTCCTTTTTCATATGATGAAGCTCTTATTTGAAATATGAGATTAGAGGGAAATAGAATAGGGAAAGGGGAAGATGAAAGAATTTTGATTTGTGGTAGTGAGGCTCTAGTCTATTATTGATAGTACCGCCTCGGTCCCTGTATGAGAGTAGGTCACATTTGATCACTGATCTTAGTTATGTAAATGTTAAAATGCCAAAAATTATCCTTTAAGTAGTATAAAATTTAATTTGTCTGCCTCCCCACAAGGTATTGTTTTCTTGGAAATCTCAATTAAGGGTCATATTGGGCGTATATGAGAAAGTGAAATGTTTAACTTGATGTAGAAAATAGTTTGTTATCTAGGGCGAGCGAAAATAGTAATGTTCCTATTATTGATGGATAGAGGGAGCTAAATTTTGTTACTTTATTTGCAATTTTAGTTGTGGAGTTGATGTATTTATTGAGGTTCAGCATGTTTTGCATTTTTGGTAATAGTAGTTGCTACAGGTGTGTGTGCTCGACATTAAAGTTACCGCCCTTGGTTTCGAATTGTGGATTGTTGGCTTTGCAGATTTGAATCCATCATTTTGACGAGAACAAAGGAGTCTGCAGAGAAGCAGAATGAATGGCAGCAATATACTGGTACGGTGGAAGCTATCATAGTTGAGGTGAAAGACCGAGAAAGGATTGGTGGCACGTACCTTAAAACTGATGCTATCTGTTGCAACCACACCCTTGCAAGTGAGGGGCATTGCAAAGTAGGTGAGGTTATTATCCATCCCAATCCGGAAAACCGTGAATGGCCTCAACGGATCAAGATCTTCTTTGAAGGAAATAATGATAAGGCCTCGATGCCCCTCAAATCTGTTGACATTAATAGCACAGGAATGTATTATCTGTATTTTATGTATTGTGATCCGACACTGAAGGGTACAACAATAAGTGGAAGAACGGTATGGAAGAATCCTGATGGTTATTTGCCTGGGAAAATGACCCCTTTGATGAAGTTTTATGGCTTCATGTCATTAGCATACCTCTTGCTAGGACTGGGTTGGTTACTGCGGTTTGTGCAGTTCTGGAAAGATATTATACAACTGCACTATCACATTACAGCAGTGATTTCCCTTGGTATGCTTGAAATGGCATTATGGTACTTCGACTATTCAAATTTGAATGCAACTGGTGTTAGACCAATGGGGGTCACTATGTGGGCAGTAACCTTCACTGCAGTTAAAAAGACTCTTTCTCGTCTTCTCCTTCTGGTTGTTTCCATGGGATATGGTGTGGTGAAACCAACTTTAGGGGCTATTACGTCGAAGGTTCTGCTTTTTGGGGGTTTTTACTTTCTTGCTTCAGAAGCACTTGAACTGTATGAACATTTGGGCAACATTAATGATTTCTCTGGGAAAACGAAATTAGTTCTGGTGTTGCCTGTTGTGTTTCTGGACACATGCTTCATTTTGTGGATCTTTTCCTCTCTTTCGAACACTCTGGAGAAGCTTCAGGTACAATTTGTACTTCTAATTCATTTCCTTTTCTGGGTAATTATATTATTTTCAACATCAAAAGCTCTTTTACGTACCATGTCTATTCTTTTTTGAATTGAAAACATGTCACTGAAACTGAACATCTGAATAGGCAACCACCTGGGGGAGGGGGGTTCCAAGTAACCTTCATAGAAGGTAGAGACTCTAAAATGCAATATATGTATAGGCTGTCTCTGTTGTCTTTTCATCAAATATTGATGCTTCGAAGCTTGTGGTAACATAAGATACCTGGCTTCATCTTAATATTTTATTTCATTTATTCAGATTCGTAGAAGCATGGTCAAATTGGAGCTGTATCGGAAATTTACAAATTCCCTTGCGATATTTGTGGTTCTTTCAATTGCTTGGATAGGTTATGAGGTACCTGTTTTACTTGTTCTCCTGTCTTATCCGTACTAAATTACTAATTGAAACAAAGATATTGGTTTCTACCTTATTTCTTATGACATTCTTTTTCTGTAGTTGTATTTTAATGCAACTGATCCTTTGAGCGAGCTCTGGCGAATTTCATGGATCATTCCTGCCTTTTGGGCTTTGCTTGCGTACTCCCTTTTGGTAGTAGTATGTATACTCTGGACTCCTTCTCGCAACCCTACAAGGTATGTAGCACTAGCTCTGTGTAAATCTGTTGAATTTGTTCCCAATGTCAATGGTGTCTTTCTTGAGAGCTAGTTATGAGTGTTGATATTACTACTCCTGCAATGCTGAGACGTGGGAAGGTGATGATCCGTGATATGTATTGGGAAGGAAACTCTGTTGTTGGGGAACAGATGAAGACTTGTGTGTATGGTTAAACTTGTCATAATTTTACTGAATTCTTTTAGTGATGGAGTAGAATAAAGCAGGAAATGATTGAAGCAAGGAAAAAAAAAATGATCTGCTTATTCTTTTCCTTTACTTCATTGCATCACTGACAAGATGTTGAGCAGAAATAGAGCCTTTTGAATAATATGATTATCGCAGGTAGCTGAAATTGGATTTTATTGTTGGTCTCACCTGCATCTCAGTTATATCATTTTACAGTTACTGATCCTGTAATAGGAAGAGACAAATTGTCTATATTTTCCTATATTGTAGTGGAAAATTGTTTTCCATATAGGTATGCTGGTAAAGCTTGGCATTTTCTGTTGGACATGTGTTTGGATCTGGGTTGAATTTTTTTTTCTGGCAATGTTAAAATTGTAATTCAGATCAAAGGGTTTCTCAAAATTAGCAATCCATTTGGATAAGATAAGCATTCAATTGGCCACTATGTTTAGAGTAATGTGGATTCTTTAGTAAGGCATCATTCAATTGAATTTCTGCCTGATTCGTATTTGTATAGTATAAACCTTCTATTTGGGAATTCCATGTCCAAAGCTGCAATTTGAGTAATGTTTGTTTATGATTCCATGATCAGATTCTCGTTCTTTTTTCTTTGTTCTTTCCCTGCTTATTTGGGGACTGCTTCTATGTTCATTGCAATTTGGTGCCAGTTGAAAAGTTATCTATACAGCATCACACATTCTGGTTCTTGCCTCAGGGAAGGTGTCACGACTCATGATCTAAACATCTAATCAACTTCTTTGTTTGCTTTAGGTATGCCTATTTCGCTGAGTCAGGCGATGACTTAGATGAAGAGGGTGTCTTGCTAACAAGTAGTGGAGTGAAGATTGCCACTGATATGGCAAGCAAGCTCGAGTTGAAAGAGAGAAAAGTTCCGAGCACAACAGAACACGTGTTTGTTGGAGTTAGGGAGGAACTAGAGGAGGACAAGCGAGAGTAGATGGAGCAGCAACAGTTTCTCTTATCTGCTGCACCATAATTTTGATTCACACTGACTGATATTTTGGGGGCTTTTTTTTTGTTTGGGGGGGGGGTTATTGTACATACGGGAAGGATGACCAGCTTAGCATAAGTATTAAGGAAAACTGGTAAAAGCTTTATTGTGAAATCATGTGATTACTGTAACTAATAGCTATGAAAAGATAACTAGCTGATTTGTGGTGCATTTGATCCTCGAGCTTGGTGTTGAAGCATGCACGATTTTCTACTTTAATAAGTACTACCAACTATTTTACTTTGTACGCAACTACAAAACTGCCCTTGAATGCATTGAAGTTGGCTATAATATCTTGGTTGCACATCACCTTTTTCCTGAAAAAACATTTCTATTTTTCATTGTTTCGTTTGTAAAGGTAAAGAATAGTTTTTCATTACGATGGAAAATATATTTCCATTTTTTTTCCCAGGAACAGATTAAAAAATTTATAATTTTCCGCAGAATAGTTCAATTTAGGCTCATGTTATTGAGGGCATATCGAAATTTGGCTCAGGCAAACGGATCGAGTAAAAAATGCGAGTGACATGTCATTTACTTTTTGATAACTTTGTCTCTTTTTACTTTAATGCCTCCACTTTCTACAATATTGTCGCTCAACACTTAGCACCATGTACTGGAAGAAAACCCGTAGGCCCTAGTTAAGTGGAGTATTAATTTTCTCCTGATATTTCAACCTAAATAACAAAAATGTACCAAATTCTAGTATAACATAATGGTGTGTTTGAATACTATAATTTCATTTGAAATTCTCGAATTGGGTCAATTTATGTGTTTGAATGATTAAGAATTTGAAATTTGAAATTGACCCAAATTATGGGTCAATTTAAAAGAGCCCATTACATAGGGGTTTTGAATTACAAAGTAAATCATGTTATTTGAAATTTTTAAGCTTCAAGCCAACTGGCTTGCCAACTTATTTCACCTTTCCATTCTCTCTTTTCAATTCTCTCGTCTCTGCATCTCTGATTCACCATTTTCTCTCACACATACCTCTTCATTCTTTCTCTTCAATTCTATCGTCACCTTATCTCCTCTGATCCACTATATTTTTTTCTATCTCTAGATTTGTATTTGACATGGCAGCGCCGCTTCATTAAAGAGGTGTTCCAACACTCGATTTAGCACCATCGTGCACTCCTCCAGCATCTTCGCACCGACTGATAGCAGATCATCTTATTTATATCATGATTTATATATCTGCAAAATTCAAGATTAAAAGAGGAGAGAGAAGTTAACGTCTAGATTTGATCAATTTTGTTAATTAAACATGAGGATAAATTGTTTAAGATTTAGTTAAGATCCATATAAATAAAACGGTTTTTTCACCATATACCACTGACAAATTTTTTTTGCACCATATATCCTTTCGACTTTTAAAATTCACCATATACCCATCACTTTTGAAAAAATACATCAACTTACCCTTAATGACTAGCGGTGTTAAACTCCGTTAGTCATTAACCCCTAATCCCCCCTCTAACCCTAATTAACTAACCTAAATCTACTCATAACCCTAAATCTACCCCTAACCCTAACACCCCACCCCCCACCACTGCAGCTGCAGTCCCCCTCCCCCTCCACCCCCGAAGCCCCCCCTTCCCCACCTCGCAGCCCCCTCCCCCACCCCGCAAGACCGCAACCCTCTCCCCCTGTTTCTTTCCTTCGTCTTTCCGTGATTTTGCAAGCCACAAGTTATAGATTTTGTAAACCACCCATTCTCTTCAAGGTACATCAATCATCCAAGATAGAAACTCCTTGAATATATGTCATAACTCTAGATCTTCCTAAGGGGGGTTCGCGACGTGGGGGAAGGGAGGGGGTTCACGACAGGGGAAAGGGAGGGGTGGGGGTTCGCGCAGCAGGGGAAGGGGATGGGGTGGGGTTCGCGAGGGAAGGAGAGGGGAGGGGGGTTCGCGACGGGGGTAAGGGGGGAGGGGGTTCGTGGACTGGGGGAAGGGGAGGGGGGGGGGTTCGCGCAACAAGGGAAGGGGAGGAGGAGGGGGGTGGTGGTGATGGGGTGGTGGTGACGGGGGGGTTGGTGCAGGTGGGGTAAGGGGTGGTTAGGGTTAGGACCCAAGTTAGTGATTAGGGCCCAAGTTAGTGAATTAGATTAGGGAGGGTAGGTTAGTTAATTAGCGTTTGGGGAAGATTATGGCCTAATGACTAACGGAAGTCTAACACCGTTAGTCGAAAGGGTAAGTCGATGTATTTTTTAAAAGATGGGGGGAATATGGTGAATTTCAAAAGTGGAAAGGATATATGGTAAAAAAAAAATTGTCAAGGGTATATGGTGAAAAAACCGTAAATAAAAAGGTAATTTTGGAATTGAAATTCCAAAGTATTGCCAAACAAAATAGTTAATGTGAAATTATAAGATTTAGAATCACTTGTTTTTCCAAACATGTATTTTGGAATTGAAAGTAGGAAATGAATAAAATTGAAATGAAATCAAAGTTCCCAAATACTACCTAGTCTTTGTTTTTTTTTTTATCATTCTCACTTTCCTATGCGCGTCTCCCAATACACCTCTTTGAACTTAAATATCTTTCATTATATATTTGTAAAAATTACAACGATTGAATATTAATAATGTACTAATTGAGACGAATCAAACAAAACACCACATGACTATATTTTTTCTTATAAATTGAAAAAAATTGAGAAGATTCTATCTAAGTATGAATAGTGCCAAGATTCCAAGTGAGAAAAAAAAAAAAAAAAGGAGTATACTTTAAGGAGCTTTTATTGTAAATACAATTTTTTATCAAATGCCATGAGTTTTCAATTAATTAATAATTAAAAATATACTCCAACTTTTGAAAATTCATCAAATACCCCCACTTTTACAAATAACACAATTAAGATGCCATTTTGACAAACGAAAGGTTAGTTTCTATCCCCTAATTATCCCCTAAATCCTAATTATTTTTTATTAAATACAATAATGAATAACCTTAACTAATTAACCCTTTCCCCATAACCCTCTATACTTTCCTTTCTTCATCAAGCCCACTGTAGGTCTGTAGCATCACCCTTGTCGGCTGTTACTGCAGTCTGCAGCCTACAACCACTGCTGGCCTCCTTAGCGCCACCATCGCCATCGCTTGCCTATAGACACACCAACCTTTCTTCTCTTGCTCGCACTCTTTTCTCACTCGTGTTCCTCCTTTTCTTGTCCTCTGCTCCGTGAGCCGCTACTCACCACCATAAGAACATAGTTCTGCATTCCAGCCGCCATCATAACCCTCTCTCCACCATCACCACCAAAAGTTCAACCTAAGATCCTGATCTTCAGCAAAGCTATTGTTCGAGGACTTGCACTTCACTGATTTTGTGCGGACTCAAATTTGCGGGGAAATCAAGAGGTTGAAGGTGAAGAAGATGGAGAAAAAAAAGTTGCTGCAGATGATGGAGGTAAGGATGGAGTTAGGATTTGTATGGGTGGTCGTGGACTTTCCCATATCTCTTTCCTTATCTAGATCTCTATCTTTCTAACAAGAAAATTGAGAGATTAAAGATGAAAAGGGGCCGATAAGTTTACGGGAGATATGCACCGGAATTACTGGGAGTGGCTTTTGATGGTGGTGGTGTGGTGGTAGGTTTATATGAGGAAAGAGAAAAGGTGAAGGGTGGTGGGTTGGTTCTTGGGTTGGGTGGTGGGGTCGTTTTAATTTGGTGAAAGGAAATGGAGGTGGTGGTGGTGGATTTTGTGGAAGGAGAGGGGTAGTTGGTAGGATGGTTAGGGTTGATTAGGAGTTAGAGTTATTGAGTTAATATCATTTTCCACTTTTGGAAATTACAAATCTACCTCTTCCTATCATATGGGTCCCGCTTTTTTATCTTTCTGAATCTCTCTCCCCTCTCCTTGATTTTGTGCAAACACAAATAAAGCAAGTAAAAAAACGCGAAGGATGTATATGTTAACGCTTTCTAATCTATCAATATCTTCATACATATCATGTGAAAATTAGTTGGCGCATGAATAGTTGCATGCTTCGAGAAAGCATCTTCAATGTGATGTATTGCATGCTCAAATGATGGCTTAACTTTAGAAGTAACCCCTTATATGCATTAACAATGATTTGTCGTAACCTTGATGATGCTTTTTAGTAACCCGTATATGCATAATCAGCCATCCCATTAAAGTTGTTCAGTAACACACGTCACACGGGATAAGAATTTGTATTAATGAATGCTGCTATGTTTCAAATAAGTTTTGTCCTGTCGTTTTTGAGATCTACCTTAAATTGCAAATTATTCTTCAACTTATGTATCAAAATCATCATGCTGAGTTCTATGTACAAGTATATTTTAAACAATTTATGAGTTAAATGATGGTCAATCTCAAACAATTTTCGGAAGATATGTACGAAGATATTGTTATGGGGTGAATTTTCAGTCCACATGGTAGCAATATAGTGGCAGCATATGTATACAGGTGGCAGCAAGCTATTGGTTTGAAGATGGAGACACGAATTGCTGATGTGGCAGGAGGTTAGTTTTAACCTTCCTAAGAAGAAGGAAGTCAGTAACATCATGGGGAAGACATGCAAGGAAGTTACAACAACCTAGCAAAGATATGGGGAAATCCATAGAAAAGATGATCTAAAGCTTACCAGTGGGGAAGTGGTTACATCCTCCAACGGCAACATAGCATTACACTATAAATAGCTCATTTATGTAGCGTTTAATCATCTCATCTCATCACTTCAACACTTTAGCTCAATCACTCTCTCTCTCTCCATCATTTTTCTATCATATTCTTAAATCGCCATCTCTCTTTCTCTCTAACCTGAGTTGCTCGTCCAACTTGCCAATCAGGCAAAATCAGTGTACTTGTACTGCAACTTGATATTATTATAGTGGATTGGCGGAACATCGATTCTCCTGCGGTTTTCTACCCAGTTAGAGGGTTTCCACGTAAAATTGCCTTGTGTTATTTCTTTATTTCTGCACTATATTTCGCTCATTTATTTTGCCAAGTATTGCAAGTTGATTGTCAACCTCCTCTCCAAGTAAATTGACCCTTGTGTGAAATTTGCCTTAAACAGATATCGATCTTGAATTCAAGAATGAGGGAAATGTTAATATAGTACATCCTTGTATATTTTTTTTGCTGATAATATAACTAAAAAGAGAATACTTCGGGTACCAATAAACATTACACAAAACCTAATTTCCTCAAAAGGAGGCAAAGTGGCCTAATTGGGACATACTCAGTGTTCCATCTTCCTTTATGTGAAAAGCAAAAGCAAAATGAGTATAATACTATAATGTATGGCTAAGAGCCAAAGATGTTATATCTCCTGAATACAACACCTAGCTAGACTCTATGATAACTGTTTGAAATAGCCATACTTTACTGGTAATTGGTAATTGGTAATTGGTAATTTATCATTAACAAAGTTGTAATGTAAGCTAGGAAAACTATGTAAAACTATGTAGACAAATAACACCTCGTATCCTATATGTATGTTGCACGTCTAAAACAGTATTGTAGTATTATTAGTGACTTTATACATACATTATCAGCATTTTCGCTTGTGCTTATCAGTAACCTCATATATACATCAACAAATTTTCCATTATAATCTAATTCTTAAGAGGAAACTCATATATGCATTACTAGTACCTCAATTATTTGTTAATAACCCACATTGCACGATCAACTAATTGTATTTCGCATCGCATATAAAAATTGTTTTGAGAAGTAATGGTTGCTTGAACTAGTAATCTTTATGTATGGGCTCCACAATGTGTCATTTGCCAATTGGATTACTGGTTTCCAGCTTTAATTAATTTGCTTTCATGACTAAGACTCCACTGTCCTTAGTACTCGTAGGACTATTAAGCAATAGTCATCTCACCAAACTTCCAAACCATTTATTTTTTGGGAGCCCTAGTTAAGTAACCTTCGATCTCCAAAGAAGTATTCTTGCATTATTTTAGGCCTCAAAATATGGCAGTGGCGTATTATTTGGATACCATCTTGGTTCCTTTGAGTTTGTTCCTATGTGTGGGATACCATGCCTTTCTATGGCACAACTTCAAGCACAATCCCTCCTCTATCACCATAGGAATCAACAGTCTCAATAGGAGGGAATGGTTACAAGGTATCAAACAGGTAATTTTTTTTTACTGCCTTAAACATGGTCTTAGATTCAAAGAAAGGCTAAATCGTAAGAATTCCCTATAGTTTTCAACACACAAACATGAACGAAAGTTGAAAATACATACATATACTAAATATGCTAAATCAATAGTTCTTTCTCAAAAAAACTATGTTAAATCTATAGATTGTGACACCTAATAGTATTTACTTAGTGGAAAATATTATGTTTGGGCGAAAGATCAATTCTGTTTTGTGTCTTTCAAATATACTCAAGAGGATTACCACCTTTTCTAGAATATATAATATAGTTTATGTTGAATTTTATATATAATTGGGGAAAGATAGAAGTATTACAAATATTATAAGAGTATATCTTGTAAAAGCATGACTTGTTGTGTGATACTCTTAATTAAATCTAATAACTCCCATATATGGTTGAAGTTTCATAAAAACATAAATTTCAAAGCTGCTTTATAGCTAGAGAGAATATTTGCCTATTGAGTGTACAAGGGAACTTGATCTTTTCCATTATGAACTAGCCAGGACCTAAATAACATGATGATTGATGATCCTAAACCATATCATATTCCATTGATATATATTGATTTAAGTAGAATGAATTGTTTTGATTTCTCTTAATTTTCGATATAAATGTAACAGGGTGATGATAAGAAAGAGGTATTAGCAGTTCAAAGCCTAAGGAACACCCTAATGGAGGTCATACTAACAGCCACGATAACCATGTTAAGCACAGTTGCTTTAGCAGCGTTAGCCAACAACGCCTATAAGGCCAGTGACCTTCTAGCTACGACTTCATTTTTCGGGACCCAAACAGGCCGAATCATCGTCCTCAAATATGGTTCGGCATTCGTTTTCCTACTGACGAGCTTCTTGTGTAGCTCAATAGCCATTAGTTACTTGGTGGATGCCAACTTCTTGATCAATGCATCAGGGGAATATATGAGCCGTGGGCATACCAAGGTGGTGTTGGAAAGAGGGTTTCTTATGGGAGTTGTAGGAAGCAGAATGTTGTGTATTAGTTTGCCTTTAATGTTGTGGTTGATTGGCCCAGTTTTTGTGCTCATTTCTTCCTTGGGCATGCTTTGGGTTTTGTATGGGCTTGATTATGTTACTAAAGTCCATGGTGTAACCATTTTAAAAATGTAGTGTCGAATGGTCCAATTGGAATTCAGGTTTTTAAAGGATTACAAGTTCTTAAACATTATATATCATGATGTATAAGTATTTCATAAACAAAATAGTTACTTAAAACCTCAAGGAACAAATCTCGCACAGGCCACACGTATTACACTAATTAAAACATAACTAGTTACTAGGCTCGGGCGATCCCTCGGGTTATTAATATTTTCATGTCAAAAGAGAGCATCTAATGTTGCATATTTAATTGGTTAGAACTTTACTCTATTAACTTGAGGTCACGTGGTCGAATCTTGTACAAAACATTTTTAAATTTTTGATGTATGTTGATTACATGGAACGAAACAACTAAAGGGATAGCGTCACATGGCGTCTAGACTTGCTTCATAACACCTTTAATATATTTGTGTGGATAGGCTTAGTTAATAATTAATTTGGCGGAGTTTGGAAGCTATAAACAGGATGTGTTGCTTAATGATTATGAGTCAGAGTTTATGACACTAATTTCAGTCAAATTAAGCATATATCTCTTAAAATAACAGTCTCAACTTTTACCAAGCTTGGCTTGGCTCACTTGTTAGAAATTCCACCTCATGACATCAAGGTCAAGAGTTCGAAAATTCCACCAAGTGAGGAGCACTTGAGGAGAATTCCCCTTACAACTCCCCCTCCTTCCAAGTGTCTTAGCCTCTGGGTTGGGTCCTGTGCAAGGACAGCCCATATGTTATTCATCTTACCAAATAAAAAAATAGTCTTAACGCTTATCATAACATATAATATTATGCGATAAGTTGTTACTTGATTATTAAATGTCATTATATTGAAAAAGTAAATGTGAAATACGGTAATGGGGTATTCTTTAGGTGGGTGTTTTAGTGGAGTGGAGACATTTTAGTGTTTTGATCTCACTAACTGATTTTCTCCATAGAGAAATTTTAGATGCAATTAAATGTTTTGAATGAATCTCTTGCAAAACTTTTCAGAGTCACTTAATCAATTGAGTAACGTGAGATACACAAATATCTGAACAAATAAAATTAATCTATCACCAAAATTGTACTGAGCAAATCTTGATTAGGCCCAACCTTTAAGTCCAGATATACTTGTTGCGAGGTAGCTAAGTTAACCATGGGGGGGCATTAAATTTCAATATTGTAGTATTGTACTGGTCGTAGCGAAATCTGAGTTAAGCATAAATACAGGACTTCACATTTGGTATTTTTCACCTTAAGGACCTCCCACTTTTTTTTTCACCTTTGAGGACCTATAGTTAAATCTCAGGCCATTTAACTCACCTGAGATCAGCGAAAAGTTGTAGTCCTTTAAAAAAAAAGTTAAGTCCTTCATTGCATTAATTACATCAAAAACTTAGGTCCTTCAGTACATTTATATAACCAAAAACTTAGTTTTTTGCTGTTTAACTGCTACATGGAGATTTTTTTTAACAATTTAAAAAAGTAGCCGTTACATAATTGATCTTTACAAAAGAAATCTTTAGCCCAGCCATCCCATTTCTCCAATTCTTTGCATCTGCACTGGTTATCTGAAAATAATTTGCAGAAGAAATGTATCATCAGTCAGTTATATTATGTGGGAGCAACCAGGTTGTGGTAAAAAGGGTTTCCAAAACAACTAAAAATCCTTTTAGAAGGTTCATCACATGCAGGAACTACAAGCAATCAAATGGCTGCCACTTCTGGGAATGGATTGATGAAGACCTTGACTGGGAACTTAAACATGAGATGATCAAGTTGATAAAGAGAAATGAATTCCTTGAGGAAGCAGAGGTGCAGAACAAGAAAATGACAGCATTTTACAGATTGGTTATATTGTTATTGCTTTTGATAATTGTACTAATTTGTGCTTATAATTGAGTGGTGACAGTGGATATGTAATTACCTTAATGTAGTTGGTTAGTTTGTGAGATTTGATTGAGGAGTAGAATCGTCATCGACTTTGATTGATAAACTGCAAGCAAAATGCAAAACATGTATGAACATTTATGTATGAAATAAATTTGTGTGAATAAGAAAAGTAACTTACCATTGCTTGCCTGCTGTAGCCATTGGGGTAAGTATAAACTCCAATACCTTTGTTGTACATGGGTAGATTGTCCCTGATTGTCCCTGTTATTTGCCACATGCTGTCCTTTGGCCCTGTTTGTTGTAGTTGTTTGTGTCTGTTTCTTAGATGCTGTGTGTTTTGTTGGTCCAGTTGAGTCTCCAACTTGTGAGGACTTAGGTGGCCTTGCTGCAGTAGGCTTCCCAGTAGTCAGAGTGTCCTGTAGTGGCATAGGGCACTTCCTTTGTTGTGACCAGGCTGTCCACGGTTTTGCACTTGTGCACTTCACCTTTCTTAGACAACTTGCACCCTTCAACCTCACCAAGAGAAGGCTTTCTCTTTGTAGTTGGTTTGTTTTGGAGCTTTTTGACCACTGGAGCTTGTATTTGGGCATAAGGAGATTCAGGCCACTCTTGGGGACCATTTAAAGGCTCAAGAGGAAACTCATATGCCTTTAAGTATGTTTCTTTGGTGAACCAGGTAGAAACATAGTGTTCAGGGTGCTCAACAGCCTTCCAAATTGCTGCCACAACATGATTACAGGGAACTCCACTAAGCTGTCAAGCATTGCAGGTACATGTTCTCTCCAACAAGCTGACAACAAACCTATTTTGAGTGGCTCCTTCCCTAACTCCATAACAAAAATGGCCATCCCAGAATGCATTCCACCCTCTGGCATCTATCTTTGACTTCTCTAATTTATTCTAGGACAGATGAGAATATCCTTGTTGGCTATGAAGTCTCTTTTTTTATGAAGCCTCTCCATTAGGCTTTCTCTAATATCCTCAAGCATAGTTATCATAGGCTTGTGTCTGCTAGACAATATATAAGCATTGAACACTTCATTCATGTTATTATCAATGCTGTCACATTGAGATGTAGTTGTCAAATAAGCCCTTACCCACTTCTTATAATTTCTGTTCAACACATCTTGTCCTGCTGCCACTGACAGTAGTGAGAATTGTTGCATATTTCTGTTAAAATCATTATCTGTACTGCTCTTAGCAATGTTCCAGAACCCTCTCCTATACTATAAGCAACCACCAAACTTCTGTCTGAAGTTACAATACACATGTCTTGTACACACTCTTGTCTCAGCAATAGGCCATATATCAGCTACAGCTTTGAGAAGGCCTTTGTATTGGTCTGACATTATTGTATAGCCATGTCCATCAGCTGTGTCCAAGTCATCAGCAAGTAAGGTCAAGAACCATGTCCAAGTTTCTGTGTTCTCTATTTCTACACAAGCCCAGGCAATTGGGAACATTTGGTTGTTCCCATCTCTGCCAACAGCTACTAGTAGCTGACCACCAAAAGGTCCCTTCAGAAAACAACCATTTAACCCAAAAAAAGGTCTACACCCAGCTAGAAACCCTTTCTTCAAGGCAGAGAAATAGATGTACACCCTCTCAGATATGTTATTGTTGAGTTTGAATTTAACTGTTTTATTAGGGTTTGACCTGTTGATCTCTTGAGCATACCTGTGAAGTAGTGAGTACTGCTCTCTGTACTCACCTAAGATTAACTTCTGACCCATCCTCGTAGCCTTAAGTGCCATCCACAAACTGATCTTAATACCCCACTCAAACCATGTGGTGTCAACTATTTCCTGACACTTAAGGTATGGGTTAATCTTGAATTTACCATGGTATTTGCTAGCAATCCAGCTTACCCTAATTCTTCTAACCTTTGCTAGTCTTCCACAGTTATGATTTGGAACATGTGTCTTGACAGTCATACTTCCATTTCCCCCCTGAACTGAGGCCCACAGATACCAAGGACAACCACTATCCCTTGCCTTACACTTAGCCCCAATTCTGGTTTTGTCATTTTTTATGTATTCTATGTCCCTTCCTATGCTAACAGAGTAGGAAGTGATAGCAGATCTTAATTCCCCAGCATCCTCAAATTGTTGTCCTAAAAAGAAAGGAGACTCATTCTCTGAATTTCTTGTCAAAAGTAGTGTGGTTTTTGGTTTTTTCAACACTTTCTTCTTTTTCATAGGTTGAGGCAACAGATAGCCACAATCATTATCATCATCAGAGTTATTAGGTGATTCATCAAAGTCTGATGACTCAGCACCATCATCACTGTGAACACCATTGTGATCTCCTAACCTACCGGCCACCCTATTCAATGATTGCATCTCATTCAAGAAATCAAACTCATTCTTTTTTGCCTCCTTCATTTTCTCCATAGCCTTTGTTGTTTCAACATCCTCATTATCACTACCCTCTTCATCATAATCAATATCATCATCTCCTAAACTCACTGCACCCTCTAAAACAGGCACATAATCATCACCATACACAAGAAAAGGATCATAAGAGAGTAACTCTATAAGTCTTTTAGAGGAAGAAGTTTGAGTTAAATGACTTCTAGTTCCTTCAACACCCTGTACATTATCATCATGCTCAGTGAAAACATCAATGATGTTGTACTTAGTTAACAGACTAAGAAACTTTGCAAAGGTACAATCTTCATAACCTAAGAACCTCACCCCTGATTGAATATTTTTTAAAGGATCACAATAGTGGAGCTTTATGACATTATCATATCCCAATGAATTAATCACAGATTTCAAGTATGAGGCATTGAAAGAAGTTGGCAAATCATTGACAATTTTCACTTGTCCACCAATGTAATTGAGATTAGGGGTAGATTCCCATTTACCCCCATGATGCAACACAATACATGGTGAGATATTCACCATCAAATCCATAATATCTACAATAAATGATGATCACAAATCAATACAATAATAATTTGATACCTCGAATAACATGAACAATAGACAATTAGGATTAACCAACTTCATATATATATATATAGCATTCATAGATTAATTACAAAAGATTTGTCACTGATATGACATTGTGTTATAACTTTCAACATCACAATGTCATTATTCAATGACAAATAATCATAGGTTAAACATTCATGATCTTCATAAACAGAGTTTGTAACTACATTTACTTAGGTTAAACAAAACCAACATTTTAGATCTATAGGGCCTGCAAGCAAAAAACAACAGGGCCCTTTAGTTACAATGGCATCCAAAAAAAACTACCAAACCCCTAGCCCTAACTAAGACTAATCTTGATCAGTTTTGTTCTTCACCAAACAACAGTGGGAACCCATCACAGTAAGCCCACCATTCACCAGTCATGTGAGCCCAGAAATCAACCCCATCACCTTCAATGATGGACTTCAGATCCCACTTCTTGATGGAGTTACTGTCCAGGTTGTGCCTCACATGAACCCACTCCTTTACCCCCCATATCCTCCTCCAGTCCTTGCAAACCATCTTCACAATAGTTGACCTCCAACAGTCAAGTTAAGGAAACACATGCAAGCACATAATGTCGTCCATTCCTAACAGTTGGTGGGCATCTTCCAGACCATATCGGTAAATCCTCCTCCAATCCCTGCATACACTTGTTACACACTCTCTGTCCCTTAGGTCTCTAAGTCGAGGGAAAACGTGGAATCGCAAAATCTCAGGCATGGAGAGGACTGGGTGAAGTTCATCAAGGGAAGCCATATTTTTCCTTCGAAAAAACACCAACAATCAGCATAAAACCAATTTCAAACCACCACTACACTACCCCCTGTTTTACCCCCTGTTTGACTCTTATTTAATCGAACTTGTTGGGTTTCAGTTCATCAATTCACAGTAAATGTAAACGATATTTAATCATCTAAACACGATACGCAAATGAACAACTTGTTTACTAACAACAAAGTAACAATTCGACAAAAAAATTCACATGATCATCACAAAACCCTAAACCCTATCATTACCCAGAAAAAATTTCTCATTAAATAAAAAAAAAACAACTGTAATAAGGGAATTATGAATGTACCTTGCTAAATTCTGGAAATCGCTTCGAAATCGCTCCAAGATGAGTGTAATCGGCTTGCTTTTTCCTTCAACAATGGTGGGTTTCGTTTTGGAGCAGGGGAGAAGAAATGAAAGGGCGCCAATATTTTTACGTGAAAATGACTGCAGTTCTGTACATTAGGCGCCCTCCCCAAGACACGTAATTATTACTTTATGTCATTTAACCATGGCTTAACTACACTTGGGTTATATTTATTTAATTATGGCCTGAAACTAAATGTTAGGTCCTCAAAGGTGAAAAAAAAAGTGGGAGGTCCTTAAAGGTGAAAAATACCAAATGTGAAGTCCTGTATTTATGCTTAACTCAGCGAAATTTATTAGAAGGAAAAGGATATACCGCGGCACGAAATAGTTGGAATTTTGTGATAAAAAATTCTCAATATGGGTATCTTGGTCCAGTTTAGGTTTAGGAATAGTCATAGGGGTGTCGAAAACATATCCGACCCACGGGTCCACCAGCATTCGGGCCGCACAGTATGTTTCGAATGTTGAATAGAATAAAATATTAAATGTCCTGCACATGTATGTACTTTGTAATTTTACTGACATGCATATGTATTTGTTTTGCTTTTGCCTTTAGCCTTGTAAAGACCTTAATTTGGTGAGCAGGTTTTATAGGTTGATGATGTACATAATCACATCAGGGAGGAGTTAATAATTGTTTTGTTTTGTTTTGTTTTTAATATTATAAGTTGTAGGTTGAATTATGAACAATATTCTTATTTCAATAAAAGTATTTCGATTTTTTCTGCTGCATAGTTTTAAAGTTCCATTAGTATTAAAGTCTCTAATGTTATCATGTGGAGGTAATAATACTCTCATATTTCAAGTTTCATATTAATATAGCCTTCCTTCTCTCCGTTCTCTCCTATTCTCTTATCAGAGTTTCATTTTTCTTGGTCGTTTAAGCCAGACAAAGTCTAATTGCTTTTTTAAAAAAAATACTATTTTGACCTTTTTCCTTTATTTTCAGGGTTATTTTTTGAAGGTTTGCAATGTATTCAAGTGGAGAGGGGGGTGAATTGAGTACTTAAATGATATGGTGACAAATTCAAATTCTTTCGATTTAAGGGGAAACCAGTTGGGCTGGTTCCTGACAGCGGAGACATTAGAACTTGAAAGCGGTAATGAACACACCAAATTTAACGAGGTTCAGTCAAACAAGGGCCTACGTCCTCCTACGCTAGTTTTCTTATTAATCAACTCTGAAGAACAAGAATACTCTCGCACTCTCCTGTTTCCCTTACTCCAGGGAAACAGTACACCCCACACTAACTCTAGTGTGCTACTTCGCACTTGAACTCATAAGCACTCGCGAATGAACTCACAAATGCTACCCAATCTCTGGCCCCTTTGTTAGAGATTCAACAATAAGTTTCTCTTAACTCACCCTTTCTTACAAAGCAAACAAAGAGTAGTGTAAAGCTCTACGAGATGCGTACTCTATTTTAGGAAACTCTTTAGCTGTTCTCACTAGTGCAAAAAAAACGCAAGGGTTGCGGTGCAAAGGATGCGTTTTTTGAAAACCGCAGCCCTCAATAGTGAAGAAAACCGCAGCCCTATAAGTAATAAAGGGCTGTGGTTTTTGGGCTAACCGCAACCCTTTATCATTAATTCGGTGGGCTTTTTTTGTAATTTGAATGGAATTCGCGCGGTGGACTTAAAATGTTCAGCGCTAAACCTCAAATCTCATAATCTCACCATCTCCTCTCCCTCATTCTCTATCCTCTTTCATAAATCTCACGACCTAAGCCTCAACCACCACTAAACCCTCGTTTCGAACCACCACCACAACCCAGCCCTCTCCTCCCTCCTTTCGAACCAGCCACCAGCCCAACCATCTCCTCCTCGTCGCTCACAACAAGTCGCGCACCAACATGTTGCGCGGAATTGAATCTTTGTTTCCCTCTCGTCACGCGCACCAACGTTGCCGGAATCTTCTTCGACATGCCTTCGTCGTCGCTGCCCAGATCTTGTTGATTCAGATCCGGAATTTTAGGTTCATTGTCGTCGCTGCATCACTGCATCCAGATCCAAAATTTTAGGTTTATTTATTTATTTTATTTTGCGAGGTTTAATTTGTCATTATTTTGGAATTTTAGGTTTTTTATTTTATTTTATTTTAGGGATGTTGAATTCGAAGGAATTCGCGTTAGAAATGTTTGATGCGTTGAGCAGGAGGAGGAGATTGAAAGTGGAGAAAATTAGTAAGGATGAATTGTATGAGTACTGGTCTCAGATTACAGATCAAAGCTTCGATTCTCGTCTCCAGATCTTCTTCGACTTGTACGAATTCATTTTGATTAATCGTATGAACAAAATTTATAATTTCGTTTTGTTGTGGGATTAATCTAGGGCTGCGTTTTTTTGGTGTTCTCTGTTTTATGTTGTGGGATACTGGGATTTCACCACTATATACCCTCATTAGTTAGGTTGGAACACCCAGTTAATAGCAAAATAAAGATACTATATGTTATGAAAGTTTGTGTATACTATTTTTGCTAGGCTAAAGAAATTTCGTTTGTAGAATTTGTGATGTTCTCGGTTTTTTGATATATTTCGGAGTAAAAAAATGCAAAAAATTAAATTTATATTTTTTTGGGTCACAAGGGCTGCGGTTTTGAGCCTAAACTGCAGCCCTTGGTAGTGAAGGGCTGCGGTTTTCCTTCATTTTTTGCCGAAGGGATGCTACGACAAGGGCTGCGGGCCAAAAACGCAACCCTTAGGGTTGTTTTGACCGCAGCCTTGCGTTTTTCTCCACTAGTGTCTCTTTGTGAAAACTCTCGAAAATTCTCAATAAAATCCGGGAGAGCATCAAGGGTGAAGGAGAATCATGATTCAATATTTATACACCTAGGTCTAAGCTTTGAGCGAGCCCTAACTCAAGATATCAAAGTTATGATAATTTTAAGTTAAAGTATATCTTGAACAATATCTTTCTCGGAGGAAAGATATTATCCAAGATATACACATGCTTTAAAGTAAGTATTAAATACTGAACCATGACTCTAAAGGCTGGCAAACATTTCTTATGGAAAGTATTTGAGAAAATATTTTTCCGAAAATATTTTCTAAAACAATCAGCTCAATTACCCGGTAAAGTAATTGGTACCCAGACGTGCTACCCTACTTAGTAGTGTTCTAAATATGTAACCAACTGGTTCCCATATTCAAAACCCTATTGTTTCACACTTAAGAACAACACAAACAATTCCACTTGGAATATCATACGCAAATACTACTGTAACACCCCTAGGTGTTCAGGAGCCCACTCGTAGATATTGTCCTATTTGGGCCCTAGCCTGCAAGGATTTGCTTTGGTGCAGAACTGAAGTCCTACCCAGAAGGCATCTACTAGGTTGAGGTGTCCACCTCTATATAAAGAAGGTTTCGTTCTCCTTAAGATGTGGGATAGCGAAGATCTTAGACACCTTCTGTAATACCCCTCATGATTGATTTAAAGGGATTTAGCAGGCTACTCATTCCAACAAGATGCATCTTTCTTTTAGGGAGCTCATTTCCTTAGTTACTCCACTGTTAACCGTGCTTGGCTGGGAGTAGTCCAAGGATGGGTGACCTCCTGGGAAATTTCTCAGGGTGCGCATGAGTTAGGACAAAATGTGCCGGAAGAACTTGTGTTGGTTATTGAAGACAGTTGTTGGCTTTGGATGCGCATTGGTGACAATATACTCGGCTCCGTATGGGTCAGAGCGTTACACCTTCTCCCCTCCTTTAAAGAGCCTGCGTCCCCGTAGGCACTACAGGACACCAGAATGGGTCCTGGCTCTGATACCACATGTAACACCCCTAGGTGCGCAGAAGCCCACTAGTAGATATTGTCCTCTTTGGGCCCCTAATCCTCAAGCATCTGCTTTAGTGCAAAACCGAAGTCCTACCCAAAAGGCCTCTACTAGGTTGAGGTGCCCACCTCTATATAAACACTAGTGGAGAAAAAGTGGATCTGTCACAACATAACTTATCCGGTTTGCAGCTAAAGTCAACTGATCCGGTCATGGCCCAAACCGGATCAGTTAAAATTTGCGCCACATAATATACTTGGGCTTGCAGCGTGCATCCAAGCGTGCGTATAAACTTGGCCTTTCCACCTCATTTCAACCCTAACTCCAGCGACATCCTCACTCCAATCTCCCTCCTCTCTCTCACTCCAATATCTCCCTCCTCTCTCTCACTCCAATCTCCATCCTCAACTCCAGCGACATCCTCTCTCTCTCTCTCTCTCCTCATCGCCATTCTTCAGTTTCTCTTCTCTCTCCTCACTCAATTCATCCTCACTCAATTTTTATCACTCCATCATCAACTCCCGGCGATCCTCTACAACCACCAACCCACTTCGCGAAGAACCCTTTTGGAATCAGCGGCGACAAAGAACATCGGAGTCACGCGTTTCGTCGCCAAGATCTGTTCCAGTTCTGATTTTCGTTATCTCAAGATCTGTTCCAGTTCTGATTTTCGTTCTTTCATTTTCGTTATCTCAAGATCTGTTCCTGATCTAATTTCTTTAATTTTTTTCATTTTCCCCTCCTGTAGTGCCTACGGGGACGCATGCTCTTTAAAGGAGGGAAGAAGGTGCCTAAGATCTTGGCTATCCCACATCGGAAGTTGAGGAGAACGAAGCCTTCTTTATTTAGAGGTGGACACCTCAACCTAGTAGAGGCCTTTTGGGCATGACTTCGGTCTTGCACCAAAGCAAATCCTTGCGGGCTATGGCCCAAAGAGGACAATATCTACTAGTGGGCCCGTGGGGTGTTACAACTACATGAAGACCTAAGATGAATCAAATAAAAGATCCTACAATATCTTCGTGCACTTCAATCCTTGAAGCTTCCCTTGAATCAATAATGGAGAACTTTGTCTTTTCCTCGAACATTTTCAAGAGGGCCTCTTAGTTTCAAGTCTTGGAATAACTTGTTTGCTACACAAGAATATATCATAGCATAGCAAATATTCTTTTGACTGTTTCAATATTCAGTCAGGAACACTTGGATACTCAACTGTTTCCAAACAGCCTAGAACCACCTGTAATAATAATTGTTCCCTACAGCTGTTTGTCATCATTCAAAACCTAGGGGACTCAACATTGTCCTCATTCAATTCTTGTCTTTGTTTTGTTCTCTTCATCTGTGATAGTTTTTTTTTCATCCCTTTACATGGATTCTTAATTCTTATTGTTGGTATAAGTTTTTTATTTTCCAGGTTGATAATAATTTGGAAGGTGATTTGAGTTTTAAAAGGTTTAGTTTTTTTTTCATCAATCTTCCGTTCAAAACAATTATAACCTTGAATCAAATTGTAAAGGCCACCACTTGGTAAAATGCTAGCGAAGACATCGAAATACACCGCTCTTGTCAAGCTTTAAGTGGTGGAGCTAGAGTTGTGCTCGAGTATGCTTAATATTAATTGTTTGAGTATGCAAATTGTGTTAATTCTCTAAATATGTGTTTCATATATCATAATTATCATTGTCATATGGCTTATTATTAATGATATTATTTTTTTCATGGAAAAAAACTATTCCAAATAGAGAAATTGAAGGGTGTTACAAATATGTTTATAGTAGTATTGACTATTTAGATAATTAGATCACCACGTGTATGTAAATATTACCCCATAAATATAGAATTAGAATTTACGAATATGAAAGGTTAACTTGAAAGTCAACTAAATATATATAACAAGTTTGTTCGAATTCAGGTTGTTTGCAGCTGGATTAGTATCTGGCAGGTCCATATAATTTTAGACTTTTAGATATTCTTGGGTCTGGTAAAAAGTAAGTCGGGTTGATATCAAGTTTTCGGTGGTCTTAGGTCAAGTTATTTGTAGATCCACCAAAGGACGGGTTTTCTTTAACGTTCGTGTTCAAATCTTAAGGTATGAGGTATAATTGATTGTAGATTTACTCAAATTATTACTAGGTTAAGCCACAAGGTAAAGTGTGTAAATTTTCCTTTTTTGTTATATTTGTTTTATACATTAACGGTTTATATGTTCCAACAACTTTACCCCACAGATTGGAAAATATGGAAAAGGCACTCTAATAATGGACCCCTTTCTCCCAATTTTCTCACATCTCAAATATATTCACCCAACTGGTTCCAGCTTCCAAGTAGCTTCCAATATGTAAAGATAATGACTGATTTGTTGGTACTATTATATGCCATTTATTCAAATATCATCAGTCACATTCCATTTCTCTTTCCATGTCTACCATGAAGTTTTTTTGTTTCTATATTTTGTTTTCTTTTTGGACAAAGCGACCATGAAGTATTTGTTAGGGCAACTTTATCTTCTTTCACTTTCTCCATAGCACTGTCCATGAAACTACCTCAGCATTTCTTTGCATTGCATATGAATATATGATCAAAGTCTTTACGCTTTATCAAAAGAATTATTTGCGCAAACACATAAAGTAAATTCTGAATAGAAACAAAGAAACTTAAAAAGTAAATTTGGATGTGAACTGTTTGTCGAATTATCTTATATAGATACTTTATGTTTCATCACAAATGGACCGGCAACGTACGCCTAATTAAGATGATTGTTAAAAACTAACGTTGGTGAGTGGTGACAATTAGATGGTCGATTATAGGATGTAAATTCTAGCGTGTCATAAATCATACTTTAATCATCTTCAAAAATGGAAAAAAAAAAAGAAGAAAGCAATTCAATCATATTTTAATCCAGTTTTAGCTATCTATTAGTTTATTAACATGATACTTAAATAGAAATGCACCCACCTAGTTTGAAGCTTTGGTGGATCCGGCCCAGCCCAGCATGTGCTAGTTTATACTTTAAAGTTCTAATAATTTTATATTGTCGCAACAATTTTTTTATATTATTTTTTATGAGAAATAACCTTTTAATTTTTTTCTGACAACTCAAGACCTTAAAAGGAAATCGCTTGCAAGATTCAATCCCGTGCTACTTTCAGACATTAACCAAGTCTTTTCGAGACAATGATTGCACAAAAGAGGAAAGCTTCACTACATAAATTAAAGACGATAATGAATGCTTACTATTTAAGATGGTTGTTCATTAAATTCCTTTACTTCAATGATGCCTAAAAGTGGCCTAAAGTTATTTTTCACAACACAATTTCTTTTAAAGTCTTAAGTTGCCAAAAAGAATTAAAAAGGTTATTTTCTCGAAAAATGTGATACATAAAAGATTTGCTATGAATTTTTTTCCTTATATCTATTTTTGTCAATTTCCACAAAGAGTTTGGAACTACTCATACAAGCAAAATAACTCTTTTAATAGCATTGTAATATGTCAAAGTGCAATAGTAGTAAAAACGGATGAGAAAACGGGCCTTGAGAGCCGGTCCGTGGGATTAGTTTGGGCCAGCTCATGGGCCTTACTAAAAAAGTTATCTCCAGCCTAACACAAAAATGATGGACCAACCAGGAGTAGATCTAGGATTTTAACTTTAGTTGGGCACCAAATAACATATAAAAGTTCATAATATGAAACTCCCTCGGGGCTCGTTCCCCAATGATATTCCTATTTTAACTTGTATATTTACCAATATACATCTACGACTATTAATATAAGTAGCTACCTATTAGTTAAAAAAATGATATTATTAAAGCTCACTGAGAAGAATTATATAAGACCCACATGATATTATTAAAGCTCACAAAGAATGATATTAATTAATTATATAGAAAGTAGTTTGAATACTCCCTCCATTTTTTGCATAAATATAACTTTGACTATCACGCTCCCGAACATATAAAATTTATTAATAGATTAATTAATTATTTAAAAAATTAATAAGAAGTTCCTTAGAAGATATACATAGCGAGAAATATTATTGTTGCATTTGTTGGAAAAACGGATAAATTGTTGCTAGTAATATATTATAACAAAGTCTTTCGTGGAAACAAAGTCTAAATCTAACTACTAAATAATTTGCCATATTAGATTTTGGAAAAAGAAATCAAATTATAGCAACAACACCCCCTCTCAAATGCTTACATGGAAATATGTCATAGGTGACATGATATTTCATTAAGTAGTCTTTTAATTTGTTACTCATAAAATAAAGAAAAATGTTTGTAAGAGGTCTCAAACTCTTGACCTTTCACTTAAGACGAAATAAATGTCAACCCTAAACAATACATCATTTTTATCTTATTAAATTTCTCGGAGAATCGTTCTTGCTTAATCATCGTTGTTAAAATCGCGATCCGAATTGTACGATATTGCTATCCAAATATAGAAAAATGATTTAGTTCGTGTGTAGAATTCGGACGACCAACATGATCGGTAAAGAGTCAACCAAGATCGCAAAGAATCAGTTAGGATCAGCCAAGATCTCAATAGGATTGCTCAAGAACGTACGATCCTTAAATATAGTTCTAAGAATATGTTTAATATTTGCTGAAGGCAACTTTTTTTGGAAAAATAAAACACAAGACTAAAATGAAAACATCTAAATGGAACATAAAGCTCAACTTTTTGTGTTCTACAATTCAAATATGTTTAATAATTAATTAGTTGGTGATAATGATACTTTAGAAAGTCGAGTAAGAAATTTGTTCGTTTTTGATAGGTAAATGCGGCTAAGGCATTAGAGATGTCAACCATGTCAAAATAAATACGGCTACATTGAAATATATTTTGAAATCTTAGTTTTAAATTAGTAAATTGTGTTTTTTTTTACATAAACGATATTATTGGCTACTTCCAAATTGTTTTCTTAAATTGTCATATTGACTAACTTATTAGGGTATGTTGTGGACATGAAAATACTCAAGTTCAATAGTTTTCAATGAAAAAACATAGAATATATTTTATTTAAACGTTAAATATCAATCTTTTAGAATTATTTTATCAATTTCGTATGTAGAATCTTACGATCCTACAATCCGATTCTGCCAACTCGATCCTAATTTTATCATCGATCTAAAGTAGAATCTCAATCCCTGATAATATTGAACCCAACAACTAGTTAAGATGAAAAGGATGGGGTGTGAATTTAAGTCTGCTCATGTGTGTAATTATGTTCATTTATTGAAAGCAATTGTATGTGAACAATAACAAAATTCTATCTTGACAATTCTTCAAAACCTGAACTGCATTAATAACAGAAGATTCTAAAGAAAATTACATGAGATAGGTTCTATAATTAATACTACCTCCGTCCCATAATATAGTGCTCACATTCCTTTTTGGGTGTCCCAAAATGTTGTGCCTATTTTTTTTTTTATCAATTTATTTGGACTAAATTATCCTTCATTTCTACATAAAGTTTCCAAAATACTCCTACATTTCTTTTAAAATATGTGTCCTTATTTATTGTTTTACACCATTCCAATGAACATTTATTGCTTTTTTATTTAAATTTAAAGGAAAAAGAAAGTAAAGAGTTTCCAAGACAAAGGTACCAAGAAAGTACTTACTCCTTCCATTTTCCTTAATTCTCGTGAAAAATGAGAAGTGAGCACTATATTATTGGACGGAGGGAGTACTATTTATCAACATGACATACTCCCTCCATTTCATTTTAATCTACACACTTACACTTTTCACACATGTCAATCCAAAACTTTAAGGACATATATCTTTAGTTTTGTGTTTGTAAAAATTATAAAAAGTACATATTAATAAAATACATGTTATGATGAATCTAACAAGATCCCACATGACTATATTTTTGCCATTAGTGATTTTCGGAAAAAACTTTGTCTACCCACCATTAATAAAGACTTGTTGAGATTGTGGTAATGGAATCCAACTCAACCTCAATTTTTTTTAATGCTCTATTACTCATTCATGTAACTCTACCACCGGTTTGCAACTTTCAATGAATTTGCCATTGATGATTTTTGCGCGCACTATAATGTTTCAATAAATGCACGAGAAAAGCGCAAAGGCTACACATACACTGGGTGTATGTGGGCCACACATACACTAGGTGTATGTGTTACTACTAAAATATATACCTTGTATATGTGTTACTACTAAAATATATAATATTGCTAAAAATACTGCAAATTTACAATATTTCAACATATAATTTTATTTTTAATGATTTGTTCTTTATCTTTGTTTAAAAAAAATTTGTTTTATGAAATTTCTTTATTTAGATTTTTATGAATCCTTTGTTTAAAACTAAAAAAAAGAATTGTAATTTTTTTCAGGTTATTCATATATTAGCTTCATCTTATTCATTTTCACCATTTTTCTACTATTGATTTTCTACTAAATTTTCCTGTCGTTTTCAATTATTTAATTTGTTTGTAGAAAAATAATGTTATATTTTCATCCCTACCATGTAATAAAATTCAATTCGAAATATAGTATTTTAATCGTTTATGTATTATGTAAATTCCAATATCGTTGAATAACAAAACAGGTTCAAATGATTGTAAGTTTATAATTTTTTTAGTAATAGTATATATTTTAATAGTAACACATATAAAAGATATACATTTTAGTAGTAATACATATATCCAGTATATATGTGGCCCACATACACCGAGTGTATGTGTATCATCTCTCCGAGAAAGCAATGCAAGCCACTTGCAATTGTGAATTTCGTAGATTTAATGCTAAAGATAGCAGATATTGCTCATTCATTTAACTTTTCTTGAGGACTTCTTGAGTTGACAATTTTGTGTCTCTATTCGGACTTTTGATGCAAATAGTTTTCTTTTGTTCTTTGTGCACGCATATATATATTTATCCCTGTACCGTATAATTATCTCTATTATATAAGTCAGGGGAGGAGGTATGATGTCTACTTTGAAATGACTAGAATACCATTTAATAACTAAAAACAACATTTTCTTTTTATTAAAAAAAAAAGGCGAAGCAATGCAACTTGCCATATGGAATAAGTTAAAAATGGAATATGCAATCAGCTTTAATAACTTGACAGAATAGTTTGACACAATCAATTCACAAAATTAATTAGAATCTTCAATAAAAAAAAGTTACCGATATATCCTAACATAATACTTCGTATTTACAAAGTTCAAACAATATGGTTTATTAACATTTACAATCGTTAAATAACTATAATAAAGCCGCTGACAAAGGTAATTAATCATCGACCAAATATTTCACTGACTGTATTGAATAGTTCAAAATCGGTCACATTCAATTTAAAAAGATAATAACATCTACAAAACAATCTCAATAATTTACATCATTACCCAAATAATTTTAGATTAAAAAAAAAATGTCAATTCGTACATATAGCTACATTATAAGGTTGTTAACGCACGCATCGCGTGCATATACGTACGACTAGTTACACAATGTCGTTTGGGTGTACCATATTGATCATATATAGTACATCTGGGTCTATGATGCATGAGCTTTTATTTTTATATTATGTGATCAATAGATACACATATCCATACATGAAGTACATTGAATGAAGCATAGTACACTTGATAGTACGATAGAGAGAGAGACTAATTATTAATTTTTTTTATCAGGAAAGAAAAATTAGGAGGTGTCAATCCAAAGAACCACCTAAAGCATCCCGAAGGATGGTTACAACTGATAACCTTCAAAAAAAACATAAAGAAGAAAAAGGAGCACATATAAACACAAATGGAAGCTCCGCGACGACACCACACCATCTCCCCAGGTCCAACCGAAGACAACTTCTTGTAACCCGTCACAGGGGGACAAGACAAACACCACTAAGAATGAAAAAGCTCCCAAATCTTCCACAAGAACAAACCTTCAATCGATGAAGACGAACGCTCACTGCCACCTAGCTGAAGCGAAGAGGACATCAGGCCCTATCCGAGCCCAACCGAAGTGGTCGAAGAAGAACAATCCGGGACCACAACTTCCGGCTTCCGACACCATCACCGGCAACGAGAGAGAAATATAGTAAAAAATCAATTGACTAAACTTTAGACAACCAAAACAAGCTAAATTAGAGGCTAGAAGAAGCAAAGTCTGACTGAGGACAAGAGAGAATAGACTTAATTGACGAACTAAGCCATAAAAATTGCAAAATCTAAGGGGAAGAGAGGAGGGCGGCGGCTGGAGTTTATTATATAGAAATATTTTGGGGTCTAGGGTTTTCTAGAGAGAAAGGAGAGCCTCTCTCTCTAGAAAACGTGAGCTAGTCCTAGAAGTATTTCGTCTAATTATTTATAAGAAATGATAACACATGCTATTTAATGTAGTCGCTCCTTAATTTTCATTCTACTCGGTTAAAATTTTATTAGAATTTATAACAAACATTCTCTATAATTCAAATTATAGAATTTATAACAAACCCTCTCTATAATTCAAATTAATCTATCTTTTCGTTAATATACATCCTCCTCCAAAATTATGGGTAGAAAACAGAAAACTGTTTTACAAATCTTTTGATTTAGGAAGAGCGAAACTATTAGTTGAAAATGGATGATTGTTTATAGTTTTATGGACCATGACCAGTACAAAACTAGAGATGTAGAATTGGGTATTGTTTATTAATTTGTTTATTGTTTCCAACAGCCGCCCACTAATAGTAATAACTAATAAGCTCGGCTCACCTATTGTATAAAAAAGATAAAGAGCTTAGTTATGTGTGGATAGATGTTCCATGTCTTGTTTTGTGATACGTGGACTGTGGTTAGTTTGCTCCGATCTTTAGTACTAACAATGACAACTGTACAACGTTTTAAAATACCGTTTTCAACTCAATTTTGTTGTCATCACATTTGTTATTACCTAGTTTCTAGTATTAGTTATCTTTTGAGATGGTGTACCTACACATCCATGTTGAAAAACAAATTATACGGGAAAAAAAAATAACAACTCATTTCAACAAGCTTAACCAATTCCTAATATCCATTATCTAATGAAACAACTCCATATTTGGAAGTCCTCACCTCATGATACTCAAGTTTTCATAGGCTTACAAATTTTGAATTTATTGAGACTATTTATGACAAATCAAATGCTATCCTCAAATATGGGATTAGTGAAAAAGTTGAACTAATTAATCTCCTTAGAATAATTTCAACCTTGAATTCACTTAAAGTAATCAGATATAGGCTGTATTGATTGTCATACATTCTAAAATTAATCTTAATTGGGATTTGACTTGATCTTAGAGCTTTTAGCCTAACATGCATATATGTGATGTTATATTGAAAGTGAACAAGGAATTGAGATATATACGTAGAGGAAACTTGATCTCAAGTAAAGTTGGACATGAATCAGTACAAGGGCTAGCATAACTCAACTCGAGTTTGGCCTAACATGGGATAAGAGGCATGATTATAGACCTTGCGACATCTAATTTTAGATGCAGCATGGACACGATGGGTGGCATGTCGGCCAGCTCGATTTTTAACAACAAAAGATAAAAATAAATTCTTAAGGGCGGCCTGCTAACATAACAAGTGGTTCGGATTCTAGATAGGCCCATCTTTTAAAAAATATTGGCACATATCCGACGCGATACGAAATCTCCTTGGACCGGCCGATTTGACTCGTGCCCAACTCTAGTTCTAAGTCGTGAGTATCATTGTACAAGAGTAGCATCATAACTACTAACTAATAGGCATCTACTCTAGTATATGCAGTTGAGACAATTATGACGAGTGCAATAATATCTAGAGAAATGATCGCAATTTTATTAACTTTACACTATTTGATGGAAAAGACTTAATAGGTAACATATTACATAGCACCTCAAAAAAAGGGTACATCTAATTCCTAACCAACTAAAAACATATATTGGGACAAAAATATAACACATACAATACTAGCTAATGTACTTATTTTTTCTCCACCCCATTGTATTAGGTAACATGGTTCAGAAAAAAAAACTATATAGCTATGTAAAATGTGGCTTAATTTAATTTACATTATATCCTCAAATTTACTAGTATACTAAACTTGATGATCACATACTATAAGAACAATTCTTCTATATTAACATACTCCCCCTCAAAAAAAAGATGAGCATACTCCTGACCAACATCGCATGAACTAGGTGTAGAAGAGTAAATCTCAGCTGAAGAGATTACATCACTCTGATCTGAAACAAGGGTTGATGATAATCCTGTGCTCGTTAGATCAGAGCATGATGGTACATCAGATGATGAAGAGTATTGATTGTGAGTCCCAGATTGATGATCAAGATCATGTGGCTCACAAGGCGAGTCTACCTTGATGGAAGTGTACTCCTGTTTTATAGTAGTAGTACTACTACTTGTAGGGAAAACTGATGATGGGAACAAGGAAGTGTTAAGGCCATGTTTGGTTGTTGTGTAGTTGTTTGTCTCAAAGCTCAAAAAGAAAGAGGAATTTTCTTCTGGAGATTCCATTATGATTGTAGGGTTTTTGTGGTGGTTTTTACATGTGTGAGTACCATGGTATATGATATTGTACTTATTGGGATTTTCTGAAATTTGTTGGACTTGTTTGGTTGCTTGGCATTCTTGATCATGCTTGTGTGTGCACCTATAGTAATTCCTGCATCAATCATGTCAAATTAATTTGAATTAGATAATTACATTGAAGATCTTATGTTAATATCCAATAAAAGACTTTAATCAGGACAAAAACCCAATCAGTGAGTAAATGCTATTTGCATAAACTTGTTTTCTACTAATTAGCTCTTAGTTTGACCCTTCAACGAGGTATCGATTTAATTAAGTAGTACTTGATCATGTAGGTTCTTGTTTGATTCGTCTCAATGAATACTTTATTAATATTCAATCGTTATAATGTTTACTAATATGTAATGGAGTACTTATGAAAATTTCATTATTGATTTTGACAGGTAAGGACAAATTCAGCTACATATAATAATATGAATATAAAATTATCCAAGTTGTACTTCATATTATTAAATAAACACCTTAAGCTTAAGCTTCCAATTGCAATGAATTTGATTAATTAAACCCCTAATGTGGGTAGATACTAAAGTTTTCTTGTGCTCAAATATTGGAAAAGTGACGTCTTTAATTTAGATAATTTTATTGATAGTAATTAATAGTAAAAGATCAAGTATAATACCTTGGGTACTTTGTGTGGAGAATTTCTTTTTGCCCATATTTCCTCCAAGCAAAGCCATCATCCATTAGATTTGTGGCCTCCACGGTCCATGATTGGCCAGTCCTCCTGCAAATTAATGACAAACCTTTAGTTCCCTTTTTCAAATTATTACAAATTCCAAATAGAAAATGTTAAATATGTCCCAAAGCTATTTTACTTTGATTTTTATGGGCCAATATAGAATATAAACTCCCCAACCCACACTCCCCAATTATTTGACGCGGTTTTCAATATGAACTTTTGAACATTAATATCTTTGAATACATGCTATCGAAAATTATAGAAAATATTATACTTTAAATATTAGAATAATTAAGCATGTAGAGTATAACAACTAATCCGCCAAAAACCTATATGATTAATTATTATTTTTGGTTTATATTAGGAAAAAAAAAGAGTAAAATATATATTGCGGAATTGGGAAAATTATTCCATAATTTCATATATTGCGAGCATTGAACAATAAAAAAAAAAGGAAAACGGAGGGAGTATAATAATTCAACCAAATGACCAATATACCCCTAAAGTTAAAAAATTAGTTTTTTTTTTCCAATAAACAAAAACAGGCCAATTATTACCTTCTTTTGTAGCTTCCCCTTCTTTCTTTAGGAAGTGTTCCAACACTAATTTCCTCAGACTTGGGACATTTAAGATCATGAGTGGAACTAATTTTACGCTTTCTGATGAGATCATGACCAAGATGATCAAAATCATAGCTTTTAATCAAATTAAGACAATCTTCAAATGATTTCAAAGTCACTAATGAATGATGATCTACATCATTTTGATGATGATGATCATATACTCTATCATCCTCAACTTTCGATCCTAGCCGTCCAACAAAGAAGCTTCTTATCTGCTGAGCTGATTCTTGGCCTTCTTTCATTATTTTGGTGATCTTTTGCATTAAATCTTCCATTGAATTTGTATGTGAAGTGGGTTGCTCGAGTTTGCTAATTACTTGCATTTTTTTTGTGTGTGTGTGTTTTTAAGAAAAAAGTATTTCTCTTTGTATGTGTGTTTTTTTTTTTTTTTAAGTGAAGTATAGTTGTAAGAGATAAGGTGAGAAGATACAGGAGTTTATATATGCAGAGATGAAGGGGAATATAAGTGAGAGAAAAGGGTTTATTTTAATTTTAAAATTTTAATGAATTTTAAATTTATGTTTGGAGCAAATTCAAGGGAAAAGGGAAGGAACCTTGACAGAAAATTCAATCCTCCCACTTGGGAGTTTACCTTTAGAAATGCAATCACCACGCGCTGTGGAAGGTGAGAAACTTAATTCTTTTATGTCATTTTCCTATTTTTTTTTTTTTTTTTTTTTGACCAAGGAAAGAAAAAATGTCATATTCCTAATGAAAGGATAATATCTACGTTGTAAGTACTCCTTGGTCCTTAAGCAACATAGTTCCCACATGCTTTCTTCTAGAAAAGAAAAAAAAAATCGGCCATGGTTTGATAAGAAGTATCTATAAATTTTAACTAGTTAATAATGGTGTATTCAGTTCACCTGAATCTATTTGAATTGAATTTATTAGATATGACTAGATTTGATCATACCTTATTATACCTTATGTTTGCACTTGATTGGACATAATCAGCCCTCAAATTTTATTTATAAATTCGAAGAGAATGTGCCCTAGGTAAGAGATTGGATATTACAATAACGCACTCGCTTGGCTTATAGCACATACATTTAACTAGCTAAAAGTTAGTTAAATAACTTCATTGTTTATACAAAAGAGTGGAATGTTAGTTAAATAACTTCATTGTTTATACAAAAGAGTGGAATGTAACACGAGAAAACTAAAAACTAAAAATTACCCAAGTCTGCAAGTAATTGTTCGGTTTACTTGCATTGTAGAAAAAAGATCCATACGTTAATTAACCTTGTTATTTTGCTGTTCAATAATAATTTGGAAAATTTTATTAACTAAAGGGAACTTTTAAAAAAATGCAAACCTAAATTAACCTTGCATATTGAATATAATAGTTTTGAAATGGAAAATGAATCTGAAATGGGAACTTTATGAAACTCTAACTCTATCATTTCTATCCCAAAATCAAAAGCTTTATTTAGAGCCAAACAACTAAAAAAAACCAACTAGAGTTGGACATGCATTTTTAGATGGAAAAATTGTAGAAAAAATAAAAACAAATGTTTAAAACTGAAATTTTTATAACATTGTTATGGTGATTTGTGTCTCGAATAAATCATTGTAAAATTCATAGACGTTCCTGTCAAAGGACCAACTCAACCAAATGGTTAAGTTGATGGTTGGAGTCCTAGGAATTGTTTTATACTCTATCACGCCCCTATCACGCGAGAGCCCTTTGGGCTTGAAGTGTTGATGCATGCAGCACAGGCATCCCTCATACCTGGCGCTAAATATTCCACTTAGAAAGGAGGGGTGGATGAGATTTGAACCCGCGATCTTTATATCACGCTGTCTCTGATACCATGTCAAATGATTAACTCAACCAAAAGTTTAAGATGATGGTTGGAGTCGCAGAAATAGTGTTATACTCTACCAGTTTCAATGAAAAACATTACATGCCTCTCTTTTATCATGTGCTTTCCATAATCATAAAGATGGTTAAATTAATAATCTACTAGCTAATAGCTCCATTCACACATAACTTTAATATATACTTTGAAAAATTATTGATACAAAAAAAAAAGATTAGATAGATAAGTAGAATAAATGAGTACACTCACGCTAAATATTCCTTTAAGTTTGCTCCATTGAAGTATGTTTAATTTTGTAAGTTTTGGTTGGGTTGAAGTTGATAGGAGAGAAATTGGTGGGATCAAAAGTGGTGTATGTGATAGTAAAGTGGTGGTCTCTTATTGTGTTTTATGTTATGAAAAAAATTTAGAGGCGCGAACAAAAAAATCTAGGCCAAATTTCTCGAAATAATAGGGGAATATGTATTAAAGATTTTTGTTACACATAAAAAGAAGAATTGAATCTCTGCACTTGAATAAGGTGATTTTGTTTTCGTATGGTCTGCTCCGAATCTTTCTAGTCTAGTCTAATCAACTATATTGATTAAATTTGACCTTGATTTGACGCTAATCTATAAAATAAAAAAAACATATTCATGTGAGATTCTATTGGAATTGTCTCACCGTGTTCTTTTAAAAGATTACTAATATGAAAATTAGCTATGGTGGATGTCAAGTAAACTGAAATAAGGTCTCATCTAAATCCTTATAATCTAATTTTGACAAGATCAAACAATAGTTTCTGGAATAAGATGAGGCTGAAAAGCAAAAGATTAAAGAAGAAAGTGGGAAGATAGATTCTGAGTAGCTTCCGATTTGTGTAGTAAGAATCACGCGCCAGATTAGAGAGTATAAGACTGTACAAAAGTGGGGTTTGCGCTACGTTCTACTGACGATACCTCAATGACATCATTTTAGGAAACGTCATAAGCGGTAAGCCGTAGCTCTTATATTTTAAGTATTTTTTTGTTGTACTCCTTTTCGAGCCATTTTCTATCTGACATGACTAAACATTGTAAATTTAGGGAGAAGATGCGACAAAATTGAATATAGTTCCGAATAAGAGCCCCTAATTTTCAGCCGATAACATTAATTTGTTTGTATTTGCATAGTATTTATGATCCAATCATCTCAAGTATAAATACCGCGTATAATTTCTTTTACATCGGGTGTGGATTTTAGTCAAATGCAGATAATGGGTTTGTCTCCTCTCGAGTAGAGCCTTCCTAAACTTCTTTTTCCTTATATTAAATAAAATAAAGATAAATTTTTTTTTATCAGGAAAATAAAATTAGGAGGTATATACCAGAGACACCACCTAAAGCACCCATAAGCATGGTTACAACAAGCTTCAAGTATAAAAAAATATAGAAGAAACTAAAGCACAAAGAAACATGAGTAGATGCTCCGCTGCGGCAATACACCATATCCCCAGGCCCAACTGAAGACAACTTATTGAAACCCTTCACCGGGTGGGGGGGGGGGAAGACAAACACCACTGAAAATGAATAAGCACTCAAATCTTCTCAAGAGAACCGCAATTACTTGAGGCCACAACAATCTAACCACTAATCTAACAAACTAAAAAACAAGAACTAGATAAAAACGTAAAAATAAAAACAAGAAAAGAAAATTAAACCCAAAAAAAAAGGACTACCAATCGGCGGAGCCGTTGCAAACACCACCAACCACCGCGAACACAACCCACCGTGAACGAACACCAGCGATGCAAACACCCACGACCCACCACGAACGACCACCAGGATGCGAACACGACCCACCGCAAACACGGACATAATCGAAGCGATCGAAGCGAACACCCTTGACCCACCGCGACGCGCCAAGAAGGGGAACACCCAAAAACTTTACCTACCATAAAGGATAGACTAGAGGACTAGAAGACAAGCTAAGCCATGGAAGTGGCTAGAACAAGAAGGATGAGAAGAGCGAGGAGGCTAGGGATTCAATTTCAGAAGAAATTTAATTGGGGCGAGGGTTTCAATTTTAAAAGAAATTGAATTGGGGCTAGGGTTTCTAGAGAGAAGGGAGAGCCCATTTCTCTAAGAAATGTTTTCCAATAATTATCTGACACAATGATGTAAAAAAAAAGAAAGAAAGATAATAGGTATGTCATTTTCAACTTCACAAAATTTTATATGTGGCCGGCCACACCTATATTTTTAGGTGTGGTCGACCCATATATAAGGCTCACAGGGGGTTTTACAGCCAAAAAGGGCCCACACGACCCATATTTTCTCTCTCTTCCTCCTTCCTCTTTTCCTCTTTTAATTTCTGGAGTTTGAGGACGATGAACTTCGCGACCCAGATTTTCTCTCTCCTCTTTTCTTCTCTCTTCCTCTTTTCCTCTCTCTTCCTCCTTTCCAAATCCTCTATTCCATAACAATAAACCCTAGGAAAAAGAACGATCACTCGAACAACAACCACCACAAAACTCACCTGAACAAAAACAACAACAAAATCAGCAAGAATCACAGCAAAAGTCACAACAATCAGGCTCAAAGCGACGAAATTCAACACGAACATGCATTCACAAAGTAGCAGTACCAAAACATTTCATCTGAAAAAAAGACTCATCCATTCATGGAACTCTCGCAAACCCTAGCTTCAATTGTTCATCGACAAAAATGGCGAGAAATTCGTGCTCCTTATTACCTATTGGAATTGATGTTTTCTCATCTAATTTCGTGGTTTTGAAGCGTCTTTCAATCTTTGAATTATTTACGAAACTGTAAGCTTTTAGAGCTTTAATTTTGTGCTCATGAATTGTTTGCTTGAGTTAGGTGGAAGTTGATGGACTCTGTGTCCATTAGATTGGAATCGTAAATTCGATTATGGCTGGATATTCCAAGGACTCTGTGGCCATCAATGCTTATTTTGGTGTAAAGATGTCAAACTTAGGCCATGTTCTTTCGAACTTATTTTGGTTGAATTGAACTGAACTTATTTTATTTTTGCTGAACTGAACTAATTTTGGCTTAACTGCGCTGAACTGAACATATTTTTACTTATTTTTGCTGAACTGAACTTATTTTGGCTGAACTGAACTTATTTTTGCCGAACTAAATTGTATTAACATAATATTATCAATACTTATTATTATAATAATCAATAAATATTAACATAATATTATCAATACTTATTATTTTTATTTTATTATTTTATAATAATAAATAATAAATTATAAATAAATAATAATAATTATAAATAATAAATAATACATAATAATAAGTAATAGATAATAAATAATAAATAATAAATAATAAATAATAAATAATAAATAATAAATAATAAATAATACTACCTCTGTCCCAGAATAGTCTGAACACTTTCCTTTTATGTTTGTCCCAAATTAGTTTGAACACTTTCATTTTTGGCATGGTCCCACCATTAATATATTATTTCTTTTATACATCTTTGGCACACACTCTACTTTTTATCAATAAAAAGTTACCCAACCTTCTCTCTCCTCTAATATAAAATACCCCACCAACTCCAATCACATCCACTTTTTGAATAAAATAATTTTTGATAACCACACTACAACTTATCACCTTAAACTACGTGTCCCAACAAGTGTTTAGATCTTTCTGGGACGGAGGGAGTAAATAATAAATAATAAATAATAAATAATAGATAATAAATAATAAATAATAAATAATAAATAATAAATAATAAATAATAAATAATATATAACATATAATAAAAAATATTAAATAAAAAATAAAAAAATAAAAAAAAATAATTAAAAAAATGCAAATTCATAGTTATTATAATTATAATATTAATAATAATAACAATATTAATAGTAATATTGAAAACAAAAATATTAATTACAACATTAGACAAGGCTGAACTTATTTTTGCTGAACTGAACTTATTTTTACTTATATTTGCTGAACTGAACTTATTTTTACTGAACTGAACTTATTTTTACTTATTTTTGCTGAACTGAACTTGTTTTTACTGAAAATAAGTCCAAAAGAACAGGGCCTTATTCACCATATGTATATTTTGAAATTTTCTTTTCATTGTAGGATATATGAGGATGCAATTTCTTTGGCGAGTACTTTCTAAATTATAAGTATTTTTGTTGTTCTTTGATTCAATTTTTCATGATTATATAAAGTAATTCATTTTTACCTTTTTATTCATTCGAGTAACCCCAATTGTTCACACAAGTAATCTCATTTAATCATATAAGTAGCCTCATTTGTTCATATCAGTAATCTTATTTATTTATACCAGTAACCATACCAGTAACCTCATTTGTTCATATGAGTAACCTTATTTGTTCATATCAGTAACCTTAAAATATTACATGAGTAACCCCATTCATTTTTTGCAGTAACCTCGTTTAGTTTTTGGAATAACCTTGTTTAATCTTATGAGTAACCTATTTTAATCATATGAGTAACCTAATTTAATCCTATGAATAACCTATTTTAATCACATAAGTCACCTAGTTTAATCTTATGAGTTAACTCATTATTTTAACCAATAACCTCATTTATTCATATCAGTAACCCTAATTGTTCATACAAGTAACCCCCCCATCTATTAATACGAGTAACCTCATTCGTTCATAAGGAGTAACCCCATTTATTCATACTAGTAAACTCATATAATCTTATGCAACCCCATTTTGTTTACATAGGTAACCCTGTTTTGCTTATAAGAGTAACCCCTTTTATTGTTACATGTAACCTTAAAATATTATATGAGTAACACTATTTATTTTATACAGTAATTTCATTTAGTTTTTTGAGTAACCTTGTTTAATCTTATGAGTAACCTATCTTAATCATACGAATAATATAATATAATCTTATGAGTAACCTCATTTATTCATACTAGTAAACTCATTTATTTATATCAGTACGTAATCCCCATTGTTCAAAAAAGTAACCTCCATGTATCAGTACGAGTAACATTAAGAGTAACTCAAAATGATCACAAAAACCACCATCATTTTATCAATACGAGTAACCTTATTTATTCATACAAGTAACCCCATTTTTCATACGAGTAACTTCATTTAATCATATGATGATGCTATTTGATTATACGAGTAACCCCAACTGTTCACAAAAGTAACCCCATTCATTTCATTCAAGTAACCTCACTTAATCATATGACAAACCTATTTGATCATATGAGTAACCTCAATTATTCACAAAAGTAACCTCATTTCTTCATACGAGTAACCTCATTCATAAGAGTAAACAAATTAGTATTCCCTTTTGTTATAAAAGTAACCACATTTATTTATAGTAGTGAATTATTAAGAGTAACCACATATTCATACAAGTAATTTCATTTGCTCATAAGAATAACTCCATTTGTTCATAAACGTTAGTTTGTGCATAATGGTCAATTTTAAAAGGCCATATCTCACAGCACACTAAATATCTTTGGAAAATTCAACTTAGAGATGAAAATTTGGCTCGATATCTTTTCAACGCCTAGTCAAAAGCTCAATTCCGATGAGAAACGAGTGAGATATGACCTTTTGAAAATAAGCTGGCTGGCAGACAGACGCGCGCGCCACCACACGCAAGATACGTTGTTTCAACTTATTTTTGATTATTCGAACTTATTCTAACTTATTAGAGATCTTATCTGTCTTTATCTTAACTTATTATCTTTATTATTCCTTATTAGACCTTATATAAACTTATCTAAATTTATTTTTTCTCAGAAGAACTAAAAGTAAGGTAAACAAAACTGACTCAATGTATTTTATAATTAAACAATACCAAAAGAAACTTTTTTTTGAACATGGTACAGAGAGGAAATATTAGGACACACTTTTCTCATGGGAGTAACCTAACAAATCAAGAAGAACAAAGTGATCTAGAGTATGATCAAATCCAGCAACAATGTCAATCTTGGCAACAAAAGTAGTGCAACCTTTTTTGAAGAGATAATCTGCTACTATGTTGGCTTCTCAGAAAAGTGTGATTAATGGAACAAATAGAAAACTGGTTGAGTAGCGATCGGATATCATCAATGAGAATTTAAATAATCCACGGACATGGATATAAGCCTTGGAGAATTCAAATCACCACTTGATTATCACTTTTCAATATAAATTCTAGATATTACTCCCTCCGTTTCTTTTTAATCTACACACTTTTCCTTTTGGTATGTTTTTTTTTTTAAATTTACACATTGTTGCCTTTTCTTTTCTTGCTAATATATCTCATCTACTTTCTCTTTTTTTTTCCACCCATGTCATCCACTTTTCATTATTTTAACCTACTTTTTAGTTTCTCTATCCACCTTTTAGTTTTTCTCTCATACCTTTTTACTTCCTCTTTGGTTCTCCGCCAAAGTGAAGTGATTAAACTGAAAAAACGGAGGGAGTATGAGTTTGAGACAAAATGATGCCATTTCTCATGCCGCAGGCTCCTTCAGCAACAAGAGTACGTTCGATAGCTCCGGCGGATGTAATGGAACCAATGACGAAGCCGTGAAAACTAAGTTTAAAATATTCAGAAGGTGGAGGCTGCCATTGAACATAAAGTTGTGAAGGTGGACTTGCAAGAAGAAAAGGAAGAGATAGTGGAGGAAGAATTCATCATCGTACGAGCAATCCATTCCTTTTGCGGGTGTCAAGCTCAGTAATAGATGCGGTCCACATTAATTGAAGAATTATATATTCTTTGCAAATACTCTATAAGCTATAACTAACCAAATTAATAACCTTAGGATTATAACCAAAAAAATTCAAACATGACGATTAACTTGCGGACCATATGATTGGAAGTAAAGAGAACCGAAGGAAGTAGTAGATAACACTTTATTATTCCCTTCATTCTCTTATAGGAAGAAACAAAAGAGAACTGAAGGAGTAGAGTAGTAGATAACAAAAAGAATGACAATATAGGTAGAAATTTATGAGCAAATGACAAAAATGATAATAGACATATGAGGACCACATGCCTTGGGGTGCTTATCGAGCGAGCCGAACCCGAATAGCACTGGGCTCGGCTCGAGCTCGTTTAACTTTTCATGGGCTCGGCTCGGCTCATGAGCTCGCCGAGCTCGGCTCGAGCTCGTGATTAGAATTTGCGGCTCGAGCTCTGCTCGTGAGCTCGTTTAGACTCGGATCGTGAGCTCGAATAGGCTCAGGCTCGGCTCATGAGCTCGCCGAGCTCGGCTCGAGCTTGTGATTAGAATTTGCGGCTCGAGCTCTGCTCGTGAGCTCGTTTAGACTCGGATCGTGAGCTCGAATAGGCTCAGGCTCGGCTCGTGAGCTCGATTGTGGCTCGATCTCGATTGTAGCTTGTGAGCTCGTTTAATTGCTTTTACCTTTTCTTTTTATCTTTCTTCTAATATATACTTTAGTTAGTATCTTAAAAGAAATACTTAATATAATTTTTAATATATATAAATAATTTTTAAAAATAAATTATTTTTTTTAATATAAAATATTTTTTTAGTATAAAATAATAATCGAGCTGTTCACGAGCTTTACGAGCCGAGCTTTGCCTAGCTCGGCTCGGCTCGTTTAGGTCTCGAGCCGAGCCCGAGATCTAGCCGAGTTTCAACGAGCCGAGCTTTGACTGAGTCGTGCCCGAGCTGCTCGCGAGCTTGTCAGGCTCATTATCACCCCTACTGACATGCCAACAAAAATAGCAAGTAATTTCGGGATATCCATTTAGAGTAAGTGTAGGAGGTGCAGATGGTGTAGCATATAGGGAAATTAAAAACGACCTTATTCGCATACATCAACTAATAAGACAATACATTGAATGGAACAAAGATAGCTCAATCGTCTAACTTGATTAGCCACTTATTAAAGTTTGTCCATGTATTAAGAAGAAAAATAAATACTTCCTTCGTTATCTACTACAGTACTAACGAAGGGATTATTTAGTTTTCTTTTTAAAAATAAACAATTCAACATATCTTATATATTATATATTTATTAGCCAAAAAATGGATTAAAATAGTCTAAAAATGCTGTAATTAGAAAGAATGATGACTAATACTATAAGTCTATAATAGCAAAATGAGATAGCGCATGGTGATTGACCAATATATCAAATCTCAATTTTGTGTTCCACAAATGTACCATGACCGTGTATTGAGTCTACGACGACTTAAGTCCAACTACAGCATCTGGTAAGAGACTATGGGGCTTAGCCAATAGCCAATAGCCAGCAGCCACCATGAGATCAGCACTCTCAAATGTGAATGTTCCTACTTGCTATTGACTGTTTTGAACTTGAAAGGACAGTTACATTTTATTAATTACACCAGTTATGTTCTTAATTAGAATTAAATTTTGTCTACTCTAATTTGTTCCTCCCTTGAGAAGACTTCATATTTAATTAACGACAATAATTTACTATTCGTCCACTATTATTGTCTTTTTCTCCAACCAAAAAAGGAGAAATTAGGAAATCATTAACAAACTGCAAATAGAAGGTATATACTATATATATATATAGCTATTATTATCCAACTTTCCAATTGTAAATCTCAAACAACAATCATAATTCCAATATACTTAGTAGTTGCCTTTTTCTAATTCTATACTTTTTTTTGGCAACAAGTACACACATACTGACTTGGTAGTTGCCTTTTTAAACATACTTACTTAGTAGTTGCCTTTTTCTAATTAGATTCTTGTAGTGCAACTTCCTTTAGCATTAAGGAAAAATTGATAGAGAATAGGCCCCAACATGGCTGGCGTCCACCATTTTCCATCCCAACTAAAGATTATTTACGAGCGGTCCCAACTTTGCATCATTTTTGCCAAATTTGGTCCATAGCAGGTCATTAACCTTGTCGCAACAGAAAACGAATTTCCTTTTATTTTTTGCCTCAACTTTCATTTTTCTCTCCTCCAGTGGGCATCCACCCCTCTCATCCCCACCTTCAAAACTCCCACCCCTACTACCACCCCCATCTCCACCCATACTTGCCGTCCCGTCGACACCCCTCCCCAACCCCCAAAACGTGCCACCCTCCCCGCAGTCCACCACCACTAAGCAAAGCAACATGAACCCCCCACCCCCACCACCCTTTCCTCCTACCCTCAACCCACTTTCTTCTCTCCTTCTCTCATCACATCATTACCAACCAACTGCAACCAACGCCGGCACATTGAGCACTTACACCACCGAAAAGCGCCGCATATACCCACAAGGCATCTCCGCTACATACCCACCCCGAAACTATCATACCTAACCCGCAAAACCACCCCCAAAAACCTTAAACCACTAGAAATATACCACCCCAAAACCCAGAACCACCTTAGCCCACTCGAAAGCCATCCAACCATCACTCACGAAACAACCACCTAACCCCCGATTCTACCCTCTCACCGGCCACGACCCAAAAGGCATCCATCTCGTCCATGAATTTCAACTCACGAAGAATCCGAGATAGAGAGAAAATCGGGTGGTTTCATGATGGATTGAATTACTTTGTGGGTGTTTAGCGAAATTTCACGGGTATTTTGGCAAACCGTGTGGGTGTTTGGGTAATCTTTGTGGGTGTTTGGGCCAAATTATGGGGGTGATTGGGTTCTGGTGTTTTGGCGAATTTTGGGGGTTAGTTGGGGAGGTGGGTGGTAAGGGGAAGGGGATGGATTTCGGGAGTGGGAGGGGGAAGGATGGTAGGGGAGGGGGATGGGATTTCGGGGGTTAGCTTGGGAGGTAGGTGGGGGGAGAGAGATGGGATTTTCGGGGTTAGATGGGGAGGTGGGTGGCGGGGGAGGTGGCAGGGGATGGATTTCGTGTGTGGTCAGGGAAGGATGGCAGGGAGGAAGGAGATAGGGAGAGAGAAAAAGGAAGAAGAAACCGAATTAAGAAATTAAAAAAATTAACCCGTTAAAAAGGTAATCACCCTGGGACCAATTTCGGCAAAAATAATGCATAGTTGGGACCACTCGTAAATAATCTTTGGTGGGATCGAAAATGGTGGAACGCCCATAGTTGGGATTGTTCCTATCAATTTTTCCTAGCATTAATAGGAATACTTCACAAGTCTCTCTTTGATCGCATCAATCATCCACGTTTGCTCTCTACCTAACTTAGACCATAGTGGGTATAAGTTGGACAACACTAAAACACTACTTGAGAAAATTATGAGTGTTTGATAAGGTAGTGGTTGTAGTAGCGGCTAGTGGTTGTAGTAGCGGCTAGCGGTTGGAGTATATTATGGTTAGTATTTGTAGAACGTTACTATAAGTAACATTTGAGATTTATAAGTAGCGGTCTAGCGGCTAATGAGTACTACGAAATAGCATAAGGTAGAATAGTTAACTAATTTTTTTAATTTCTTTGTTCTTTTTCTATTTATTAGTGCTTTATATTATGGAAATTCATTGTTTTCCCACTATAATAGCGCAGATGTGACTTAAATATTTATTTTTAAGAGAAGATGTAACTAATATTTTATGCTCCAAATTCCACAAGCGTTTTAGTTAAATAGGTAATGTAAATTTTTTTTAGGGTTGAATATAATCTTAAATTTATACATTTCTTTTAGAAGTTAAAAGGTCGTATATTCCTTTTTATGTGTAAGTTATTTGAAAAATAAATCTTGAATTTAATTGTTGAACAATTAATAAAATTGTTGTAGTTCATTTCATAATTGAATAAACGTCATTATTGTCTTTTACCATTTCAATAGCTACTTTTGAAGAGAGAATCATGTGGGAGCCCAATGGTTGGAACTCCCATGCATCTCCCCACCTCATGGTTGGGAGTCCGACTCTCATCAGCCTCAAATTTAGGGAGTTTGTGTGGATATTTGCTTCTAGGTATAAATCCCCAGTTTCTAGTCTTTGGAAGTTTCTTTATGGGTTGGGATCCCACTTATTACCCCCCCAACTCATGAGGGCTGACCTTGATTGGGCCAATAAATTACTGAATCAAAAAAATAAAGCTACTTTTGCCAAACACTCCTATTTTAATTGATAATGACATGAAATAATTGATAAAATGATATCAAATTCATGTCATTATTTGCGTAATTCATGTCATTTTTAGTGGTGCTTGTGTCATTATGTACATGTGAGATTATGTTACATAATAAGGTATGGTGTAACATGTTACACCCAAGACGCATTTCTAAGTCGAACGTAAAATATAGCTTTTGTGGACTCACTAATACTTTTGTTTGCCAAAGTTGTGCACAGTGGCTTGAGCAAACACGCAATTTTATTTTTATTAGCTTATGTGTCGTTCCACTTTGCCTTCGGTTTGTAATCGTTTATAGTTCAAAACGATGTACCATGCACGTGTTCTCAAGCCTCCTAAAGCACATGATAAATAATTGCATATATAACTTAATATATGATCATTTCTTTCAAAAAAAATGCAAAATCGAAAAAACAAACGGCAATGATCATACCGATTACAAAAAAGCAAAAAGAGTACCAAAGAAATTATAACATCCTGTCATACACCCAAAGTTTACTAAGAGCATGGTACATCAAAATGCTATTAGAATTTTTTTTCTCATGAGCAAAATAAGGAGAAAGGGAGAGAGATTCAAATAAGCAAAAACATGATAGACCCGATGCATAGGCAAAGTGAGCAAAGGATGGCTTGGCTATTGGCTAAGATTGAGGTGCTGTGAACGATATGTCGCATGCTCAAATCCGGAGGGGAGATTCGAACCCGTGATCTATCGTTCACAAAGACCTCAATCTTAACCACTGCGCCACGACATCCCTTGGTAGGTTGGTTTATCATATGAAGATATATAGGGTAATTTTTTTAATACACGTAGTATGAACAGCCATGGGATTCTTCAGCAACGTGCCATTAATCGCACCTTTGAACTAATCTATTGAGTAGGTAGTTACCAGTGACAATAATTTTACATAGAAATTAATATTGCAATTCCAAAAACAACGAAGCCCAAAATTGAAGTTTATCAATCAAGGGGGAATGCACGAGCTTGGACTTCCTGCATTTGGTGGTCCACACTCCACACACATAATTCTATATTGCAACTTGAACACAGGACCCGCGTACCTTATGCTATGCCGCCCTCCCCCTCCCCCTCCCCTCCCCCTCCCCAAAAGACCAAACAGAAAATGAGAAATTTTAGCCTAATTTTTCATCCATCTATATTTTCTATTCCATTTAAAACGTTCGTAATAGTACTTTCTTTCTAGCAATAGTACTTTCTTTCTAGATGTAGTAACTTGGTATTATTTCTAATCTTCTATTATTTATTACTTGTGGATCTAGATATAATGTTTTTTTTTTTTCTGTTAGCGAAATCGAGGTGTTTGGGCCCATTTCTTGGACCCACCACCTATGGCAAGCTTACTAAAATACCCCTACCTCTAGGGGAGGCAATCCTCCACCAACTGGAATCGACTAAAATACCCTCATTTATTGGAGGTCACATCCTCTATAAATAGCTGATGTCTCTACAACCAAAGGTAGGCAATTCTAAGCTACAAAACCCAGAAGAGCATCTCTCTACATGGGTCACTTTCTCTCTCTACCTCAATCATTTACCGACTTGAGCGTCGGAGGGCGATCCCGGACCACCCCAGGGTAGGCTAACCTTGTTTTTGGTGTTTCCTACAGCACGGACGACGCGAGCTCAAGCGTACCTCCTTGGGGCCCACATCAAATCTCCCAACCAATCACAACCCTTAATTTCTTGACAGAAACAGTTTGGCGCCGTCTGTGGGGATAGTACAAGAAGTTACTTCGCCACCACTCAGCAAGATTCACCTTGTTGCTACTCAAAGAAAACTCACCTCATTGTTGCTCAACAATGGCCCCAACCAAGAAGACACGCCCCAAGCCAACCGTTCCGGGAGAGCTCAAGCATCCCATAGGCACCTACGGTGCTATCCCTCTATCCCAACGATGATGATTCCACCCCAATGGAGAATCCATTGCGAAGTCGGTCATCTCGCAAAGATCGGTCGACATAAGTAGCCGATCCTCCACCCATAACCGCAACGTACGTCGCCTTGATTGTAGCTCATCTTCAACAAACTCTCCAGCAAAGTCTGATGGGTATGGCTCCCTCTCGTCACGAAGAGATCATTCGTCCCTCTCTAAATGCTAAGCCTAACCGGCTGGGACCTAAACAGAGGGAAGAACCACATCAGCTTTCAAGGGGAAAATCAGCCAAGGGGAAGCAAGCTACTCACGTCTCATTAAGGCTCCTCAGAGACATGTCATCAATCGGAACAATTTGTCCCGAAGAGCACGACTCATGAATACCCAACCGAGAAGAGGGGTATGGTGACTCGGAACTGCAAAACCCCTCCAGAATAAACAGTGGCACTCTCAAGTTTACGGTCCGACTCAGCCACACATACTGACCGACGGTACCTGCTCATTCAAGTTACTCACTCATCCTTGGCGCCAACTCGACCAAGGAAACGTACTCGACCATAGGTGCCTACTCATTAAAGGCACCTACTCATCAACGGTACCTACTCATTCAAGGTACCCACTTGGCCAAGGCATATACTCAGCCAGAGGTGCCTACTCATGAGAGACACCCACTTATAAAGGGTACATGCTCATTCAAGGTACTCACTCATCCCTGGCGCCAACTCGACCAAGGAAACGTACTCGGCCATAAGTGCCTACTCATTAAAGGCACCTACTCATCAACGGTACCTACTCATTCAAGGTACCCACTTGGCCAAGGCATATACTCAGCCAGAGGTGCCTACTCATGAAAGGCACCTACTTATAAACGGTACCTGCTCATTCAAGGTACCCACTCATCTTTGGCGCCTACTCGGCCAAGGAAATGTGGTCGGCCATAGGTGCCTACTCATTAAAGGCACCTACTCATCAACGGTACCTACTCGTTCAAGGTACCCACTCATCCTTGGTTCCTGCTCGGCCAAGGATATGTACTCGATCATATGTGCCTACTCATCAGATGCACCTACTCATCCACGGTACCTCCATCTGGCGTGTGCGAGCTACCTCCATCCAAGCACGACCCCCCTTGGGCTAAAGAGCGAACTTGGACAAAGTAAATGAACTGCACATCAGGGCACCTAACTCGAAGCGATGCATAATCCCGAGTCCCCACCCCTCCTAGGACCTGGCAGTGGTACCCTGCAACATGGGTCTCCTCGATTTTCGCTGGACGACCGCCTCGGGAATGAATAATGCTACCCTATCCGTTCATCCAGCGTGGGGCTAATTACTTGGAACCCCTCAGCTGGACAAATAAATACGCTCAAAGGAGGAAGGATGGGGCTAATAAGACTCAGAAATCCAGAATTTCTCCATCAGTGCCTCCTCAGTCATAAGAGGAGCGTCCTACTAACTTAGCCAAAAACGGCTCAGTATCGTTAATAGGCACCCTACTCGATATTCGAATAGTGTCATGAAACCTCCTCGGGAAACATGGAGCTCCTAAACTCCCCCGCATCGAGGAACATATTCATTGGCACCTCCTCAGCATTTTGAGTAGCGTCATTTATGAAATAGTAAGCCAAAATAAGGCTAAGGACCTCCCTCAACCACTTGAGGCTCATAAGCCTCCAACATCTCGAGGAGCGTCACATGACCTCACTCAGGAATTTAAGGAGCGTTGCTCAAACACCTAGTCAAGTATGGCTAAGTACTCATGGCACCCACTGGACAAAGATGGGGGTCATTAGTTCTCATCCGAGCGGCGTCCCCGTTTACTCGGTCAACAGGAGCTCCCTCTCGCCGAGTCGCTTCTATACTTGGTCAAGTATGGCCTAGTATCGCCTAGCACCTATTCTGGACACTGGGGCTCATCAACCCCTCATCCGAGTAGCCTCATAACTTACTCGGTCGCCAGAGCTCCCTCCTCGCCGAGTCGCTTCTATACTTGGTCAAGTATGGCCTAGTATCGCCTAGCACCTAGCCGAGTCGCTTCTATACTTGGTCAAGTATGGCCTAGTATCGCCTAGCACCTATTCGGACACACTGGGGCTCATTAGCCCCTCATCCGAGTAGCCTCATAACTTACTTGGTCGACAGGAGCTCCCTCCTCGCCGAGTCGCTTCTATACTTGGTCAAGTATGGCCTAGTATCGCCTAGCACCTATTCGGACAGCTGGGGCTCATTAGCCCCTCATCCGAGTAGGCTCATAACTTACTCGGTCGGCCAGGAGCTCCCCTCCTCGCCGAGTCGCTTCTATACTTGGTCAAGTATGGCCTAGTATCGCCTAGCACCGATTCGGACACTCTGGGGCTCATTAGCCCCTCATCCGAGTAGGCTCATAACTTACTCGGTCGGCCAGGAGCTCCCTCCTCGCCGAGTCGCTTCGTACTTGGTCAAGTATGGCCTAGTATCGCCTAGCACCTATTCGATCAACATGGGGCTCATTAGCCTCTCATCCGAGTGGCGTCCGACCCATTCGGCCAGTAGGTGATCTCCTCTTCTTCGCTTAGTCGCTCCTCATACTTAGCCAAATTCAAGCTAAGTACGTCATTGGCACCCACTCGGACAAAGATGGGCTCATCGTCCTCATTCGAGCGGCGTCCTATTCCTCGGTCGGCATGGAGTCCACGTACTCCTCTACCGAGCCACTTTACACTTAGTCAAGTATGACTAAGTGCTCATGGCACCCACTCGGACAAGCATGGGCTCATCGGGCCCTCATTCGAGCGGCGTCCTACTCCCTCGGTCCGCATGGAGTCCACGTACTCCTCTACCGAGCCACTTTACACTTAGTCAAGTATGACTAAGTGCTCATGGCACCTACTCGGACAAGCATGGGCTCATCAGTCCTCATTCGAGCGGCGCCCTACTCCTCGGTCAGCATGGAGTCCACGTACTTCTCTACCGAGCAACTTTACACTTAGTCAAGTATGACTAAGTGCTCATGGCACCCACTCGGACATCATGGGCTCATCAGTCCTCATTCGAGCGGCGTCCTACTCCCTCGGTCACATGGAGTCCACGTACTCCTCTACCGAGCCACTTTACACTTAGTCAAGTATGACTAAGTGCTCATGGCACCCACTCGGACAACATGGGCTCATCAATCCTCATTCGAGCGGCGCCCTACTCCTCGGCCGATGGAGTCCACGTACTCCTCTACCGAGCCACTTTACACTTAGTCAAGTATGACAAAGTGCTCGTGGCACCCACTCGGATAGCTTGGGCTCATCGGTTCTCATTCGAGCGGCGCCCTACTCACTCGGTCGCAGAGACCCCTCTTCTTCGCCGATCGCCTCTAAACTTAGCCAAGTATGACTAAGTACCTCATTGGCACCCACTCTGGTCGGCGATGGAGCTCATCGCTCTCATCCGAGTGGCGTCCGACCCACTCGGCCAGTAGAAGATCCCCTCTTCTTCACCGAGTCGCTCCTCATACTTAGCCAAATTCAAGCTAAGTACCTCATGGGCACCCTCTCGGCCCCTTGGCCGTAATTCCTGTTGGCCATCCTCGCGCACCCGGTCGACCAACATCAACGCACCGGCTCAACCCGGTCGTCCATCCTCGAGCAACAACTCGGCCAACCTCAAAGGCCCGCGGTCCGGCCGACCTCAAGGCACTGGCTCGCCCTTTCGACCAAGGCACCTGGTCGGCCCTCTCGACCAAGGTACTGGTCGAACTCTCGACCAAAGGACCTCTCTCTTCTTTGACGAGTCAGCTTCTTATACTTAGCCAAATTTAGGCTAAGTACTTCATCGATACTTACTCGGCCAAGGCACCCTTGGCCGACGGGGGAGCTGCCGGGGCAATCCGGTCGGCCAGGGGAGTCACTCGGCCCCGGGAGAGTCGTTCGGCCACGGCACCTGGCCGGCCAGTGGAAGTCGCTCGGCCAGGGCACCCGGTCGGCCAGGGAGTCACTCGGCCCAGAGAGTCGCTCGGCCACGGCACCCGGTCGGTCGGAAGTTCGCTCGGCCAGGGAGCCGCTTCGGCCAGTGGTACCCGGTCGGCCGGGAAGTCGCTCGGTCAGCTATTCGGCCAAGGCACCCGCTCGGCCAGGGGAGTCTCTCGGCCAGGGAACCCGCTTGACTTGCCAATGAGCCCTTCGGCATGGAAGCCTTAGTGCAGGATTTTAGCCGCGCTCGGCGCTCAGAGCCGCCCTCGGCTCGCAGAACTGCACTCGTGTGTGCCACTCGGACAACCTACAAGGACATTACCGCACTACCCACTCGGGAATTCACCAGCGCCTCGGCGAGTTCACGAGATCTCCCTCCTCGGGCTCCGCATACCTTGAAAAAGTTCGGGCGTTGCCCCTAACCCCACCAGTGAGACCCCGTGCTTGGTTAATCCTAGCGACAAAAGATTTTCTCCACCACGATCCGCATGAAAATTCGTGGGTCCCACTCAACATCGGCAAAAATGCAAACACTTCATTCCGCCAATCAACCGCACTAAAAATGGCGATTTTCACTCCGATTACTTGGCGTGGGGCTAATTGTTTGGGCCATTTCTTGGACCAGCCCACCTATGGCGAAGTTACTAAAATACCCCTACCTCTGGGAAGGCAATCCTCCACCACTGGAGCCGACTAAAATACCCTCATTTATTGGAGGTCTCATCCTCTATAAATAGCGGATGTCTCAGCGGTCAAAGGTAGGCAATTCTAAGCTACAAAACCCAGAGCATCTCTCTCATACGGGTCACTTTCTCTCTACCTCAATCATTTCCTCGACTTGAGCGTCGGAGGGCGATCCCGGACCACCCCCGGGGTAGGGCTAACCTTGTTTTGCGGTGTTTCCGGCGTACGAACGACGGAGCTCGGGTGTACCTCCTTGGGGCCCACATCAAATCTCCCAACCAATCACAAACCCTTAATTTCTTGACGAAACACCCGGGTATAGCATTATTATTTGTGGCTCTTTTTTTACGGAGGTAAATGAACCAACTATATGGTAATGTTCTAATAGTACATAAATTTTCTTATTTCAATTGATATTATAATCATTTGATATTTAGGAAGAGCACTTTTTTTTCAAAAACTTAATCCTTTGTGTGTATATATATATATATATATATATATATATATATATATATATATATAATAAATTCCTTCCCTATCAAATAAATAAATAAAATTTCCTATCAATTTAAAATAAATTAAATTAAATCATCATCGTAATAAGTTATACTTGTCTATAAGAAGAAGATCATATCCCCCAAGAAGAGAAAAATCGAATACTTTGTTTTTTTTAGGAGAGAAAATCATATATTTTTTTGAGGGAGAAAATCATATCCCCTTTCCCGAAATTCATATCTTTTTCTTTTTGAGGGGAGAAAATCATATACTTGTATTTTTTTTGTTATAAATTTGGCGGACTGACTTAATAAATAAGATACTTTTTTTCACAAAATATCCTAAAATGTATTATTAAAGTTGCAATAATAAAAAAGAATTTGAGGTATATTATTATGTTAATTCTAAAAGTGACAATAATAAAGTGGTTTGTTATCAAAAAAATTATCA